>VWZK01011255.1:0-36659 GCA_013396935.1 Baryphthengus martii
CTTCTCTGGACCCTCTTCAGCCTGTCTGCAGGTGCCACAGATCATTAAGATGACCTCCTCACGCTCATGAAGGACAATATGGTCTTAAACTGCACAATCTCATCGCATCATCACCATCTTCCTACTTAGACGTATATTTGCTCAACTCCATTTCCCCTATACTCTTGCAAACAGAGCTCTACTTCACTGAAATTGCAGGATAGAGGCACTCAGGGGCTGGATTAAGATTACACGGACATTAACGAATTCAAAACCCCTCCTGAACTTTTCTAATTTATTTTAATACACTTATCTTTCTTTTTTGACTCCCCTTGGGTAAGGTTCTTTTCTGTGCCGCATGGCTCTCAGTACTTTTCCATGAGCTTCAGAAATCCTTATGCATACAGGTAGTTTTATGAGGATTGCTAATTAAAAAGATAACATTATTGCATTCTGAACTGGATATGAAATTATACTAACAACTTTCCTACACGCACCGCTCCCCCGTATTTTTTTCTGACAATATTTACAATCATCTTCAAAAAGGGTGCATTTTACTGCGGCTCACAAGCCTAACTTGCTTGTTTAAATTCTTCTGCATAATGATATTGCACTATGTGCTGATTGATCCACTTTCAGAAACACATTGGGTTAATTATTATTCATGCTTGCAACAGGCAGCACACATTCCACTTGAATGGGCAGAAGGGATTCTGCGGTGCTGTTTAACCAAATGAGCAGGCCGCAGAAAATCACAGTGCTAGATATCACTTCCCAAGTCATTAATCGTGTCCCGGGTGCTCCCCATCAACTTCTTGCACATTCTGTTGATGTTTTCGTTCCATGCAGAATGTAATGTCTTTAAATGGTAATACATAAAATTTTGTTTTACGAGGTTGTTTGTCCCCAGAAGCACACAAATACATAAAAGGCTGTTCATTGGCTTTCTGCCTACACAGCTGATTTTTTTTTTTTTTTCTGGCATATAACATCCGGAAACAGTAAAAAATATCTCACATTCAGAGATATCAGAGTTAAAAGTGAATATCAAAGTTATAAAAGAAACCTATTTATGACCTTGTTGGCCTTCAATCTGTTCAAAGCTTATTGCTCTATGTAAGCATATACAGCTCATTGTATTTCAATCAACGCACATGGAGAATTCTATATAACACTATTATTTGAATATGTCAGAATTGGTCCTCTGAGGTTAAACACAAAATTCCTCAAGCTGTAAAGAGTTCTTCAAAATCTCCTTCCGTACTGTAGAAAATATTTTATTGTTTAAAAGGTGATAACTTGGAGTTTTTTCCTTTGCATACATGAAAAATTTTGTCTACTCTGCCATATTTTTGCAAACAAGTTATGTTGAACTATTACAGGTAAGTCCTTAAGTTTCAGGTCCAGTAATACAGAGAGCTTAGCAGGAAAGGTAACACAAAGATCCACTAGTACTGACATTTCCAGTAGGATCATCATTTGGAATTCTGTTTCCTTCACCTTATAAAGCTGCCTTTTTAAAAGTATACAAGTATGTATCTCAGTGTAATATCTGATTATTATAATTCATGAATAATTGAGAGGAAAAAAAAATAGCTAAACTGAAGCACTGGAAGTCTGCCAGACTGAGAACTATAAAATAACGGAAGGGAAATAAATAAATAAATACAATGAAAACAAACCATTATTTCATTAACATGAATAATGCCATTATAAAGCACAATGCAAGGGGTTTCTGTGTGTTTATTGAAGTGAACTCAGCTTTTGTGTTCTATTTTTTTCTGCTTTATTAATATTGCTATTTGAATGTCCTATGGCTATACATACTATTTTTTTATGAGTATGAACTTTAAGGTTTAACTCACGTCTTTCAATATGCATGTAATAAGCTACAGCCTTAAGTCATTAGAATGTTTATATCTTAGAAAGCTCTAGAGAGGGGGGAAAAAAAAGTCCTTTTAAAAATAATGGAAAAACAGGGGAGCTCATAATAGAAACTGAGATATAATTTCAGCTTGATTTTCTCAAATAAATCTTGCTTCACTTAACAAAAAGGGCATTAAGCTTCCTGGAAACTCACCTGTTAGTAATTCTTGAAGAGCAGAAGCTAAAAGTTTTGAGATTGACAAGCTTAGAAATGGAACATGTATCAAACTTCAAAAGGAGCTGAAGCTCAGGAATCGCTTTAAAAATTATTATAGATGAAGACAAATGTAATCCTTTCATTTATAAAATAGCACACACCTATGGCTATAAATAACAGCCTACACGTATGTTTGTGTTAGTAAAATAAATACTTTCATGGTACACTTTCAGGTTTTGAAACTCAGTTTCTTACACAGATAAGTTGTAGAATGGCTGTCATATTTTGGCCTGTACAAATCAGCATTTTCTAAAGCAATTCTCAAGGACACAAAAGGAACAATTCTCAGTAGACATTCTAGATCCACAAACACTTTTCTGAAAGGTAGGAAGCGGTATAATGGTGTGACATGAGCCATTTGCTGTCCGTTGTTTTTCATGACTGAGTCCCTGGCGTGTTCAATTCAGTAGAAGACACTGAGCCTGACCGGTGTCAAGTGAAAGGGTTGCTGCGTTTATTTCCTGGATGGAAAGATTGCCATTTGCATGTAAAGCGAACATCGACGTGATGGTTTTAGGTCATACCCATCTTGTGATCCTTTGTGGCTCTTTCCTCTTTTTCCTAAAAGTGTTCTTACTTATGGAACTGACGAGTTAGAGAAGAGACCTTAAAAAAAAAGCCAAAGTGCAAACTAATTTTGAATTTTAACTCAGGCTTCTACATACCTGATGATATCAACCATCTTTCTCTTACCTTGAATTTAATAAACGTATCATCTATTCCATCATTCAGTTCCTTAACAAAATTACTCAATACTGTTGAATCCAAGACAGATTTCCTGCAGATTTTCACTTGATACAGCCATTGTTTTCATAATTCAGAATAATGTATGTCAAATCATGTAGAAACTAAAAATAGGTAAAAGTCTACAACAGTTTGACTGGTAACTATTTGGGGGGGAAAAATAAAGGTGGACTTTCAGTCTTTTTGTGAAATATTAGGGGAATAGAATGAGTTTAATGACTTCCTAGGGCCCTGTTCACATCTGTTCTCTATGAATTTATGCTTCAGGTAATCCAGAGATATTTAGACAAAATGGAATTTCCGGTGCTGTGATGCTGAACACTACATTGAAAGATAATAGAACAAAAATATGCAGTATTTTTAATGGATGTATTATTTCCTTACTCTTTTGGGACCCCGAGATTATAGAAACCAGAAAGGATCGGGTGTTAAACCAGCCTAGACAGTGACAAGCTGGGCACAAATGTTTTTCTCCACAGAAGGGCTGCTAAAATTAAAACATTATAGGTGCTAGATCTTCAAACTCTTTGACTTGCCCCCTAAATTTCTGACATTCTGAAATGGATCATCATATGAACATCCCTAATATTTCTGTCTGTGATCCAAAGGCTACAACTTTACAGGGCTCATTTTCAAACAGCTGTTGTTAGGATGAAAGTTATTCTTTAAAGGAAATATGTCTTCGTTCTAAAAAAGCTGGATGAACTTCACTCCCATTAACTACTCCAAACTTTGTGGATTATAGAAGAGTTTTGTTACTGACTTTTTTCAAGGCCCACTGCTTTGAACTATGCAATTATCCAAGCTTTTATATTAACAGAAGAAATGGTTCAGACTGGTGTGATCTTTTGAACTTTAGAATCAGTGCTTTCTTGTGGGATTCAGAAAATGTGGTCTGAAACTTGTACAATACAGCAAAATTAAGAAAGGCATGCTATTAATACAGATTCTAATGAATAGGGTATAATTCTAGTGAGATGAAACATCATTTAGGAAATAGAGATTTATATCTTAAATTTAAAATCAAAATTTTCTAATTAGGCAAGTGAAAAGCAGACAGTTGCTTTCTGGTTTGTTTCTTTTTTTATTCTATTTTTCTCTTAAATGCATTTTACTCATCTAATTGATCTTGTCCATATTTTTCAATAATTCTATTTACTAGTTTATCTACCCTGTCAATTATGAGAGCTTGATTAAGCAAACACTAAGCTTTTCCTACACTAAAGTCCTAAACTTTGGTCTCCTTTTACACTAAAGTAGAAAGAGAGAGAACGATAAAGACAGAACCTTAAAAGTTTCACCCCGTAGTTAAGACATGTATCCCAGATGCAAAGGGATATGTCTTAATATATAATAAGGTCAAATATTTAAAGGAAACAAAAGGAAATTCAAACTATATATCTTTAAACATTGCACAATACCATACCGGAATCCTTTTATGGTTTTTTGCATATTATAGTTTGAGAACCACATTTAAGAGAAGTTTTCAATTTGGTATGCAAAAGAGACACTTTGAATATTATGTAAGATTCACCTTAAAAAAAAATAAAATGTTTTCTAATTAGGAGAAATACGTAAGCAAAATGATCATTGACATTAAGATTTCTCCGTAAGTTGTGCGAGTGTTTCCTTTTGCAGAAGCACAACATATTTCTTGATGCCAGCTTAATTTAATTGGATGCTCTTTGATACTGCAGAGCAACTGAAGTGTTCTTTAAATGATAAGCTGTATCATAAAAGTACAACTAATGTGGAGTGGCGAGGAGAGGAGAGAAGAGGAGAGGAGACGAGGGGAGGGGATGGGAGGGGAGCATCAGGAAAACATAGCTCTGTGGCAAAACACTACTGTCCTTCACAAAGGAAAACATTCAGGTATGGTTTTGCCTTTTTTTTTAGCCAAGAATATTTAATTTTATACAAAATAGAAGTACAGTAGAGGAAATAAAAAATCTGTAAACTCTTAACGGGAGCTATCACTCATAGTATCCTATTTTCAAGATATCCGTACTGAATAATTCATAACCCAATATGGAAATTTGCCAGCCACTCAAAAGGAGATCCAGGGAGTTCATTTCATGATCTGGTGATGTTGCTGCTGCAGAAGGAAGGAAGGAAGTGTAGAGTCGTTCAGTCTCTGTGAATAGTGGAACTCTCAACCAGCCCCATTGAGGGGGAGTCCAGTTCTGTCTTTTTTTTTCCCTGGTTAGAAAAGGTTGGAATGGATGGAACGGGGATGAGGAGAGACTTGCTCCTTCAGATCAACACAGAGTCACGTACTCAATAAGGACCACGTATCTCCTTAGATTATCTTAAAATCTGAAATGAATTTGTTAAAGCTCCTTTTCAGTTTTGTATTCCTGGTTTCCTTCTCTACTAAAATCAATAACCAGCATAGATCTCATTTTTCTTTTGATAAAAACATGTACAACACTGAGCTGACATGAACGAAAAATGGAGATTTGGGGTTTTTTTGCGCTCCTTGTATTTTAACTCACAGAAGGATTAATTATCTTGTAGAAGGCTTCTGTCTCCTACATTGACCAGGCAGTTCAGTTTTACAATGTGTCCTCAAAAACATCAGCGTACTGGGAGGTATCCTGACTGCTTTTAAGCTCTAACAAAGTCAGAGCTCTTTGTAGCAAATTTATTTAAGAAAGCACCCTTATTCTTTGAAGGTATAATCCATGGCAGAGTTTAATAAGCAACAAATTTCAGAATTAAGGAGAATTTATTTCAGAATGAAGGAGACTTTATCTGAAAGTAATTTGTAGGAAACAATTCAGAGCCTTATCAGGGAGATCTGGAATATCTTCAAATAGAAAACAGTTCTTACATAGAAATGAAACTGTCCTCTTGATTGTGAATAAAAGCACACAGAAAACATCCGACATGCAGTTTAAATCTGTCATCCTTTATGTACAGGACAAATGTAAGAAGGGCAATTGCACAATACAATGGACCCTTCCATTGAACCGTGGCTAGGAGACCTATGAACAAGCAGTCTCTTTATATTTGGTTGCCTATGATAAGTAGATCTCAATACTGTAAAAACAGTGCCGGTTGTGGAACTGTCCCACTTAACTAATTTCATCAAATTTAAGTCTTCCAACAAAGCTGCCTCAGTTAAAAGCTAAAATGAATTGCGTTCATATTTTTCAATTAAACAATTGAAATATTGTCGTATGCCCCCGGTACAACTGTCTTTTGACAGCATCAGCATGTGATTTTAAGTGAAAGAGGGGAGTATTGCCTTTGGTCTTCAAAGAAGAGGGGAGTGGGAAGGATAGATATAGCAAGATGAGTAAATACAGTAGGATCTTTCACAGATCAGTTATGAATGCCACTCTGTATTAATGTTTTCTGCTGAAAGACTTCAGAGCAAAGAGCGTCACTATCGATTGCTGGAAGCTTTAAATCTATCCCAGATATGCGTGCCCCAAAATTCACCTGAATACAGAAATAAGACAACAAAATTGCATTTCCCAGCAAAGAAACTGGAAGCTGGGGAAAAAAAAAAGACAAGATGAGAACTGTAACATTATTGTCTGGCTGATATCAGTTCCTACAAAGCTGATTTCAGAAGCTTTTTATTTTTTACTGTAACCTACATCACTATCCAACTGAAAACTACCTTTGACCAAAGGGGGAAAAAAAAAAAACAAGTGAGCACGAAGCTTGCATTTTCTCATAGTCTAAAACAAATAAATAAAAAAATCTCATTTCCCTATTTCTGAAAGCACAAGACACTGCTACTGTGCTATATATGGTGGAATTCCAAGAGAACTTGGAAAAGCATTTGGCCCCATGTTTGTGGAGGAGAAAGCAAAACATTTACAAAGACTTTTTCTTTTCCACAGGGAAGTCTGCATAGATTTGTTCCTTTTTACGACGTCGAACAGTTTGAAAGCTGAACATTTTTACACCTTTCAAAGCATTCAGTCGTAAACTGTAGTCGATGAACCTAAGGTACTTATATAATTTATTAGGAGATATGTAAATTACAAGCTTAAGGAACTCATATTTTATATTCCTTCAGTAGGTTTTTTGTCAGACACGTTAGGGAAGAGCTTCTTCCTTTTCCTCCTATAAGCTTCTCTTGTGTATACAGTGTAACATTTCAGTGCCTTCCCACAGGTATTCTCTGAAGGAAATAATGTATTTACGTTTTCACTCCTGTAAATAATGTGGATTTCTGTGAGCAAACCTGCTTCTATCTGCTCATATCTCTAAAAAAAGGGTAGAGCAAAACAGGAAATATTTTGCATTTTCTCAACTTTCGTTTCTTAACACTTCCACTGCTTCAGGCACATAAAGAAGCCTCCTTCTCTTCACAGAATATAGAGAAGTAGTGGAGAGAATTAGTGTCATGTGTTTCACCACGTATATAATGTATACCTACATATCTCATCAGTCTGTATTACCTTCAAGTACAGATACATAGTTTACGTTAAGATGAAGTCCCAGTGACTTTCATGATCCTGAATGATCGTTCACTATGATTGTCAAGGCTCTAAATATGTTTTTTAGGGTTGATCTAGAGACCTGATCAAAAAAAAAAAGAAGATCCAAACCAAATCAACCAAAAAAAAAAGCAAAATAACAAAACGTTCATGATTTATGAAAACACATAATATATTACTGCCATTCATGTTGATTCTTGGAATTACATAGGCTACACTGTTATTGACTGCAATTTTTATATATATAAATTCCTCTTCCCAGAGGAAGAATTTCTCTGGAAATCACTCCGATGGCAGGACTAAATTCAGCTTATCCTGTACATGTAATAACTGTTTATAATACATTTTTCCTCAAGACAATCTATATCTAAAACTGGCTGCATGCTAGTTTGTGGAAACTATTTCTGAGAACTGAAGTATGGATAGCTTTAAAAATGTACAGAGGTTCTGATATCAGCTAGAAGAAGGAAATTATTTCTTGCGTGCTAGTCTACAAAGACTGCAAGATTTTCCTTTTTTGGTGTAACTCTGAATAATGCCCTGTCAAAGGACGACAGACAAAAAAAGGATTTCAAAGAGAAGATAAGAAAGTTTTTTCAGACTTCAAGCATTGTTTTGATTAATTTTAGTATGTTCAGATAACTGGTTTTCAAATATAAAACTGAAAGTAAAAATCCCCAAGAAGACTTCATTTTTCTTCCTCCCTACCCCAACTCACTTCATTTTGCCCTTTCAAATAACTATTCTCTATTTTTTGTTTTGCAAAACACCCTTAAGCACCTTGTGACAGGATTTTGGGGTCAGTGAGGAGTGGTTTTTGTTCCTATTTTAACGAGTGAGGTATCTGCATGGGAGGTGAAACCAAGGAATAAAATGTGTCGTGGGGCTACTTCAGTGTTCCCTGGTGACCAAGCTGTCATATGAGTGGAAAAGTACAGAAGTTAACTTCCCAAAAGTAAGTGCCAAGCATGCCAAAGATGACTTAACCTTTCCTTTTCTGAAATTGCTCTTGTCCTCATTCTGTTCACATTCCCATGACATTGCTGTGTGATACGACCTATAACGACATAAAAAATAACAGCACTATATTCTGTTAATACTCGAATAAGCCTACAACCCATCATGTACACATGCTAAAAGAGTTAACTCTCCACTCTTTCGTTGAACTTAAAACTACTAATTTTCCTGTTGAATTGTTTTTTCTCCCAAAAATCTCGTTCCGATGCCACTCCTTTTCAATGCCAATGGATTACTTGTTTTTGAAAGGAACCGGTAAAGCTATTTGCCTCTTTCAAGGCCAGTTTCAATATATTTGGTCTTCCAACTGATAAATAAGCCATCTAAACTAACAGGTTAGAACTCCTGAAAATTGCAACACACTCGCCTTTGGTCCATTTAATATGTAAAATTTCCTAACATAGAAAGACACCAAGCTTATATGAAAATTATGGAAATCTTTCTTATGCAAAACATACCAAGAACAAGAGGTAGGGGGGAAAGTAGAGCACTTATCCAAAAGAAAAATACATTATGTTATAATTTCAAACCAGTGTATAAAAATTAAATAGGAACATTTTTGCAAAAATGGAAATGCTGAAAAAATTTTGAGAGGAAATGCTGAACAATTTTAAAGAAAAACTTTTGGTGATCACTGACTTAATAATATGTTTTTTTCTTCTGATTTCCCCACAATACTTAGAGTAAGATGATGATGGAACTTTTTTTATGATGTGTTGAATATACATGGAATTTCATGGTTTAGAATTTGAGCTGGTTTTATTTGAGGTGTGATCTAACTAGCTACTTGAATTGCTCCCAGTTGGAGGCATTCTAATGCAGTAATTCGGATATAAGAAGAAACTAAGCAAACTGCACTTCAAGCTGCTTCTGCCATCTTTGATATTTCATCAGTTTGTGCTATGTTATTCACCTTCTATAGAAAAAGTGCCAGGAACAGGTCAGAATGTTGAAAATTTTTCCTCCTTTTGAATAACAAGAGTTGGATTCTTGAATATCAACTCTTTTTCATAAAATAACATCTCTCTCTCTCACTTCAAATGTCCCAGCAAACTAAAATTAACTCCGTAATTAAGCTGGTTAGGACATTTCCCTGAGTCTCAGTAGGGAAGTCTGCCTAACACATTTCCAAACAAACCGGTCTATTGGCTACTCTCAGCACTCTGGAAAGCAGCCCAAGACTTGGAGGAGAAAAGAGTTTTGAATCTAAAAACTACATATAGAAACTACGTATAGAAAATATATTAAAATTTGTATGTAGTAAAATTATACATTTAACTTTATTATTTATGCAGAATGATATTTCAGCTTGCCTAGATTAATCATATGGGAATACAACTGTGACCATTCCTGAATCTTCTAGAACTGAGCACGTAACAGAGTTGGTATGAATGTGTACGTTATTGATTGCTAATTGCCTAAGGCTTTGCCATCACAGGGGCTCTCTGACTCAGTACCAGTCGATTCAGGAATAGTCACTGAACACAAAAGCAGTGACATCCTGCTACGACACAGCCACCAAACACCTGTCTCATAGCTGAGCTCTGGATAGGACAAACAGTGCAAATGACAGTACCTGCTTTGGAGAGCTTCTATGTATTATATGTCAGCAGTTCAGAAAGGTAGAGATCTGCACGCATCCGTGTGATAGGTCAAACCCAGGACCATGGTAAGAATCACAGCATCCTAACTCTGACTGCAAAGCTCTATCATGCTACCTGGGAGAGTCCAGCACAGAGCCACTCAGCTTATGAAGGGAGTGGAGCATCTCCCTTATGAGGAGAGGCTGAGGGAGCTGGGGCTCTTTAGCTTGGAGAAGAGGAGACTGAGGGGTGACCTCATTCATGTTTATAAATATGGAAAGGGTGAGTGACTGGAGAACGGAGCCAGGCTCTTCTCGGTGGCACCCAATGACAGGACAAGGGGCAATGGGTGCAAACTGGAGCAGAGGAGGTTCCATTTAAACACAAGGGAACACTTTTTCCCAGTGAGGGTGACAGAGCCTGGAACAGGCTGCCCAGAGAGGTTGTGGAGTCTCCTTCTCTGGAGACATTCAAAACCCGCCTGGACGCGTTCCTGTGTGACCTACTCTAGGTGAACCTGCTCTGGCAGTGGGGTTGGACTCGATGATCTTCCGAGGTCCCTTCCAGCCCCTAATATTCTGTGATTCTGTGAAAAAACGAAATTAACACAGTGACTGCTGTAGAGAGAGGGGAGGGGAAAAAATAAATGTGGCAGGTGATAAAGAAATGAAAATAGTTGCAGATCTATCATGCTGGCTTAGAATCCATTCAGTTACAAAAAAAATAATAAAGTTAAATAATAAAACTGTGGGCAATCTAGAAGGGATTTAATTATGTTTTAATTACTCATCTTGGATGAAAAATCATTTTCAGAACCAAGAGGATTCAACATTCTTTTGACCCTGGCATGAATTATATTTTGAAGAACTTTTATGTAGCACGGTTGTGTATCCCTGCTTTGTTTATAAATTAAATTACATGAAATACGTTTGTAAATGCACTGTGAGGTTGTGATGTATTTAATGATAAGTGCAAAACAAACTGTAACCAACCATTAATTGTGAACTATGGTATAGGGTGTTTATAGATTTTACAAAAAAAAAAAAAAATGTTTCAGTGTTTGCCTTGTTAGCACTACTGTATTTCCCTCGGCTTTACAAAGGGAACATTTTTCACTGTATACAAACTGTGAATTATAATGGGGAAAAATCAGACATTTTTGTCTTCATTTTTCTGGCCGTAGATAGACAAACTGATTCTATTACACTGAAATCAGGTACATGTGTAGAAAGCCACTGCAAGATTGCCTAGAAGTTCCATCAGTTCCTGTTATTTAACGCTAGCTAACAGCCGTGTCCTAGGCCTGCCTGGTTTTAAAGGTAGCCTCAGATTGACCTCTGTAAATGCACACTGTAGTAAATATGCACCTTGCTTACTATAAGGTCCTGGAGACAGCTAGCTTTTGCTATCTTTGCTTCTAGAGTCAGGCTGAATTCTTCATTCCTGTAGCTGCAACATCCTACCTGGTGTCCTAATTCCTTGCCCAGCAGTAAGAGAGTTTCCATGTCTCTACTTTCCTGTGTTGCAGAGCCGGAGTCAGCCTCCCATCACTGCTCACCTCTGGGCTGATTTCACCCGGAATTATGGACTCGTCAACTGAAGAACTGAGGAAGGTGATCATCCAGGAGAGGTGGAATTTCAGGCATATTCTCAAAAAAGTTTCAAGTAAGTTTTTAGTTTATTTCCTAATGAACAGAAAGCCAAACTACCTTCTTAAGCAAGTCGCTACAGGCAGCCTTAGATGCCAAGACCTTTAAAGTTTTCTTTTGAAGAAAAAAAAAGTCTTTAAAAGACACATGAAGTTGGAATAACATGTTAATCTGCAAAACTAGTCATTTTTCTGTCACAGTGCGTGAATGTAATTTTAAGAGGTGTATAAAATATTCTTAGCACATGCAGATGTTCTTACATTAAATTACCTACAATCTGTTTTGGTTAACTACTAATAGATGATACTTTAAAAATCAACATTTTTAAATAGGATATCTGTTGCATGAAGTGTGTGTGTGTGGGGGCAAATTTAGTAAGAGAAGAGCCCCCTTGCATTCTAGCTGGTCCTCAGAGATCAGAGGGGCTAGGGGTGGCTGGGCTGATCTCTCAACAGATACACCAATTAAGATGTGTTGCTGTAGGTCTGACTCCAGACCACACTTAGGCCCGGTTAGTAGTCAAGATTCACAAGCAGCTTATTCGCTGTGCCTATAGGTCCAATGCCAGATTCATGGCCAGCCTGTACGCTGTAGGTCTGGTTCCCTGAAAGGGAACAGTTGGATGCACGGTCAGCGCAGTTTTCCCGTGATTATAGCTCCGATACCAGGTGCACGAAGAGTCTATTATACTGTAGGTCTGGTTGCATTTGCTAGAAGTGATCAGATTCACAAATAACTCGGTTTGTTTACACTTGCAACATACACAGTTTCTTTAAGATTGCCGGTGATCTATATACTAAGCTACAGAAATCATTATATAGCTCAAATTATAAGTAATTTCCTAGGGTAAAACAACCAGACAAACAAACAGACAGACACTCAGCATAGCCAAGGCCCAAGTCTTACCAAAAGGCGTCCCTTCTGGGGAGGGCGAGGAGGACAAACCTCCTCCTGACAGAGGTCAGTCTGTCCCTAGGATTTGGTGTCGAATTCTCATCCCACCCACAGGTCCAAATAGGGCCCACATTCATACTTCAGTTTCCTATTAATGTGCAGAGTTTTCTCTCAATGTGTGAAGTGTAGGGGTGTGACCGTAGGCAAACCGTTAAGTGTGCTGAGCAGATGCACAGAACATCTCTTGATGAGCTTTCCAGCCTTGATGCTTCTGCCAGGAACAGGCCATTGTCACATTCTCTTCTGCATGGAACAGTTAACTACTGAGATAAGCCGGAGAATGGGAGTCTGGACCACACCTGGTCTCACTCCACATTCAGTGTGAGCACAACACAGGCCACGGGATCTCTACCCCACCTCGGTGTCTGCTTCAGACACTAGATGCTTATCAACATCAATGAGTTCCAAATGTTTTGTGCTTTCTGATTCCAACAATACCTCAAAAAAATACTATCCTCTGATAATTCTGAGTAGTAATAAAACTTTCTCTGCCTGCAAAATATGGATTTCTAGCAGTCGAGAATTACAAAATTGCAAGAAAATCATTCTTCACAGAAACTTAGTTGTTTCAGAGCTAGGCCAAGCTTTTAATGATGGCTTCTCACCAGAACATGGAACATACAAAGATATAAAGCTGAAAGGCTATGACAAATAATTTTTCAACTTTTTGAAAAAAAGTTTAATAAAAAAAAAAGAAGCGATAAAAAAACTCACAACCCTTTGGTATTAGATGTATAAACTTAGTTCACTTCCTATCTTATTAAATATACTTAATATGTTAAAACTACTGATTCGAGCTAACTTTATTGCAGGGATGCCAATATATTTTTAAATACTATAGAGAGGAAATTTTTAAGTTACCTTATATCTCATTTCATAAAATTATATTACAATAACGCAGTTACATTTAATTACAATGTCTAACTTCACACAAGAGGAATCCAAAAATTTTAGACACATATCCTATCTGCCTGAAATAAATGCTCCACTGCTAGACAGCTAAATTACCTGTCAATTATTCTCGTGAAGCTTTGATGGGCACTTCTATTTTATGATAGTCTTTTTTTTCTTTTTACTTGCGTGAGAAATACCTTGGCAGAACAAGAAACTACTTTAACGGCCCCTGCATTTTGCTTCAGAAAAGATTCTGGCATAAAAGTTAAGAGCATGTACATTCTGCAAGTGTTCTGAAAAAGTTCTGTTTGCCCCTTCATTTGGAAGAAAGATCTAAATGTGTTTATTTAAAGTTATCTTTTAAAATATGCATGGAAGGCAACTTTAGAAATGTCTAAAAACTGTGAAGGCTAAAAATTGCTTGTCTGCATTCTGGTAAGCTATTATGAACAACATAGAAGGTTGTAACTTGCTCATAAGCTCCAAAGCTGTTGTCTAGAAATAAGATTTACGACACTTTTTCCAGTGAGGAGCAGCACCAACTGTAGTTTAAAACAGCCTTTTGTCAGACGAGCAGCATCTTCTGAATTTCAAGAGCAGAAATTTTGGGTTCTGTGCCTTTTGCCTCCGCCTCCTTTAGTCAGATGACAGCTGTCTGTAATATAGGAAAGGGAACCATCCATGTAAACTAGAAACCGTTTCTAACACTTGTAGTATTTTCAAACAATTTACATAGAGTACTTAGACTTAACTACCTGAAATGTTTAAAGATTTGCATTTGAAAGAGTATTACCAGTCAGCAGAGATGAGCGAAGTTAATGTGCACTAGGAAACATTAAGGTATTATTTTTCTATATTTTAGTTGATTCGTGATTAGTTATTGTCAAAAAAAAATCTATGTAGCTAATGAGGTATTCTTTAATAATGATTATAATTTCCTAAGAAAGGAATGTACTGTTCACATGTAAATGAGTTCTCCAGTTAATGAATAAAGCCAGTCAATCAATCAGCTTTGCAAAGGGAAAGATTATGAATATGAGATTTTTTTTTTTTTTAGACTGTCCTTTGTTCCTTAATTATAGAAAAAAAAGAAGGCTATTGATGTACTAGTGCCAAAAAAGTTTATATTTTATAAACAATATACACATTTTAAATATAACTAAATTTATCCAGAGGAATAGAAATGAAAAATGTTTTAAATACTGCTTGAAATTAATAATCTATAATCTTTTGTGTGGAATGACATAGCAGCATCATACCTTAAAATACTAAAAGAGTATAGAATGATCACTGCACTGAAACATACATTAATATTTCCTCAATCATCTCAATGATCAGTAGGTAAAGAGAAGATTGCTTGAAAAATGTGGTAGGAGGGAGTAGCTATCTTTCCCTTGAACTTGTAATTTAGCAATAATAGAGAAGTGTTACAATGTAGCCTAATTTTCAATTGATGTTTGATTATAATGCCTCTGATAATAAGGCTTAATAGTAATTTCCTAAGGCACGTATGTTTCAAGTAGATTTGCAACAATTTGCATGCTAGAGCAGTTTGTTCAGAGCTTTAGCAAGGGGGGATGTTCTTTAGTAAATGTAGTCGCAGCTTTGCGTTTTTGTCCCTCTGCACAACGACTTGTTCTTTGTGTTGGGAATGAGCTTTGATAATGACTTTTGGATAAAATCAAACCTGTTTTTATCAAAAGCCAAATGATCCAGTTCTGTGATTCCAATTTTCCCTCCTATTGATGAATGTGGCAGGAATTATTAGTTTAATTTTGGAATTTGTGTGATGCTCTGTTCTAATCAAAGATGCATGTGCAGTACAAATGGTGCGTTCCAGAGGCTGAATGGTTTAATAAATATGATCCCTGTAGGCATAGAAGTAAATTCCACATCTCAGTTTCTGACTTGTGTGTGATAAACTAGTCCATTTGAATAGACTCTGAGAGACGACCTTCTTCAGCAGAGAAGAATGAACCTGACTTGCAAAACGGCACCTGATTTCTTTCTTTCTTTCTTTCTCTAAGTATTGGGGGTCATTTGTGTCTGAAAAATGTTTTAAACCTAGCGTACATACTCAAGCCTCATCCATTTCTGAATGTCTTGGCAGGCAGATAAAAGAGAAAAAATGCACTCTTTTAAAAAAAGTCAACTCTGAAATTGCTATAAGAGTTACCTAATATCAACAGCATGTATTTTTATAAGCCTAAATTAGAGGTGTACTGTATTACTAAGAATATTGCATATATTGCATATACTCTCATATTCTTTGCAAGCATAACTTTTTCTTCTGTCTGAGCAATAAGAAGGAGATGGCAATAACTGATTTGTGCTGCAATTAATATTCTGTTTCTGTTTTTAAAAAAGAAATCGGCTATTTCCTCCATTTGACTTGGTATCCTAAGGATCTTCTCCTATATCTTTTGTTTATTTTTCTTCTTACCTGAGTTCTCCACCTGGATCACTCTTAACAATACCAGAATCAGACTTAAAGTTGTCTGTCTAAAACGACTCAGACACCACATTAAATGGATGTAACATAACCAATCCAACTGTATTTAGAAAGTTATTAGACTGCGTCTATTGCTCTGCAATATTAACATATGCACACATAAATTATTTTTTATTTAATGGCCAGCAAAATGAGAGGTATCTAAATCAAGTTTATTACATACTTCTGTAGCCTCGAGCTGATGAGCACAAATTAAATTTTATGTTAACCTGCTTGAGTAGTTAGCACACAATTAAGATCTTGAAGAATTAGGCTGGTGATAATAACAATATATGAGAATTTGATCTAAATCTTGGGATTTAACAGCAGTCTGTGAATGAGTCTGTAGGCAGTCTGTCACCGCTGGAAACCAGCTTAATGTAATGAAACCAGGCTGGCACGAAAAATGAGTGAGGCACTGAGCTAAAGTTTTCCTTTCTTATTTGTTCATGCAGTTTCTCATCTACTGCCATTTCAGTTAGAAACTGTCTGCTTTGTTTCACAAAACCAGACAGCCCTACAAATGCTAATAATATTCTAAACAGTCTTGTAGACTGTGAACACACCTAGACCCAAAGAGACTAAATAAGGAAATCTTTGTTATTACAGCTGTGATTTTTATGATCCAGCATTAAAATATGCAGATCAATGACTGAAGATAGAAATACAGAAACGTTTGTCAGAGAAACTGAATACCTCTTGAATACTGTTTCTTTTTTAAAGTTTCCTTTTTAACTGAAGGCCGTGATTTTGGAGATCTTACAAGCAAGAAGAGTGTATTATAATTTTAAGAAGTACAAGGATTGTTGATAATAAAGGTACAAGGAAAAATGGTCATTTAAAAATATACATCCACCTTGATCTTCAATATACTGCCGTTATTCTTTGTTTTAGGTTAACTTACAAATATATTAATTAAAATTAAAAAAAAAAATAAAAAATTAGGCCCTAAATATAACCTTGTTCTGGAATTTTTACTTTCCAAGTGCAGCACAATTGTGGGTCTCTGACTGACACATTGATTTATTCCCAGCAAGGGTCCTGTAATTAATGTGACCTTTTGATAAGGTGGGAGATACGGGGTAAGACAAGTGCTCTCATGAGAGCTATTAGCAACTTCTGAGCAATTGCTAATGTTAGAGAGTTATCTTTTTTTAATACAGTTTGGAAGATAATTGACAAACCATGATAATGAGTATGGCTAGGGAAGGAAGGAGAGCATGAAAGAGATGTTAATTACTCCAAAGATGGAAGCTTTTACCTCTGGATAAACTGTGCATTTTGGGCTGTGGCCTCAGGAATACAATTTGTAATTCAAATAAAACGTACAAAAGAAATCGTAGGCCTTCATGGGCCAGAAAAGTAGAAAACAAAGTAAAAAAACTTCATCTATCTTAAGAAGCCTTAACAGGCTGCCTTTACACAGCATAACAGGTGGTTTTCCTTCTTCTTGTCAGATGGTATTTGTACCAAGGGAGTTTTCTCATTTCCCTTCCCATCTGGTTCTGCACACAGTGATATAACAGAATACCAAGAGGACAAAGTTCTACTAATGTTATTTGAAGATTAGTTCCGTAACAGAGTAACTAATCTGTTATTTCATAATCCCGATTCAGGAACCAATTCATGACAACAAAAAGTGCTTAAGTGATGATCGTTTTTGAAACACAAAGCAGGATGAAGCTGTTCTAGCAATAAAAAATTCCTTGAATATCTGTGACTTTGTATTCAAAAGGTTTATGCAGTAAAAAGAAGCTTCAATATTCAATGCATGCAAATATACATATTAAAAAATTGTCTGCAGTTATCAGATATATATCTGTCTAGAATGCGAATTATCTCATTATAGATACAGATAGCAGAATAGAAAATGTCAGAAAAGCATCTAGGAGTGCAAGAGAAATGCAAAGATATGCAGAAAAATGTAAGGAGACTGCTTCCAAATCTAAATGAAACAGTATGTTATGACTATAGCCAGGACGAATTTGATCATCTGAAAAAAAATCCCCATCCTTGAATATTCAGACTGCTTGTGCACTTATTTTTTTTCTCATTTACAAGTTACGGTCTAGATCCCAAAGCAAAGCATTTGACAAAACTTGTCCATTTGGTTTAACATATCATCATATCATTCTGAGGACTGAAGGAACAGCAGAATTTTTCAGCATTTTTCCAATACTAACGTTGACAGCGGTGTTGCGTAGCCAGTAGCAAGTGGCGGTAGATTAGACACCAGAAACCTATATGGGGAAGGAGTATTTTGAGAAGTGAATATTCATGGAGTTGCATGCAAAGCTTAGCCACGGCAGGTTACAGTGAGGAAAATGTAATGGCAGATAATATTTATATCACTAGACAAAAGAAGAAAGGGTACTGCCTAGGAATGAATTGGTTTTTGGAACTCTGAACTTCTCAAATCATTTAGAACAGTAGTAATCTGTATCATCTCGGAATCTCTGGTTAATACTTTCAATTTTAAATGGTTTGGCAGACTGCACTATTTTTCTGTCATTTTAGAAAATCAAAACTGAAGTAATTCTCATCGTTTATAAGTATCTGTAAAAAAGGAATAGTATTTGTTTATAAGGCATCATTTTACTCTTCAATATTTTAGCTAGATGTTCTAGACCTTGTGCATCTGTGGCTGCATATACACACATACACATACACTTTAGTACTTTTTGAGTTCAGCTAAATAAATTTTAACAGCATGACTATCATAAGGGAAATAAGGACAGAGATGACAAATGAGAAAAGAGACAGGTATAACCATCGTGCAAGTGATTTCTAAAAATCTCAAACTAAGCCTTTCACAGTCTCCTAAGAAATTTTAGTAATCTTGTTGGCAATCCCCTTCATCATCTCCCTTCTCCCAGCCAATCTCGTTTTCTCGATCTCTTATTCAGAGAGAGCGAGGCTGCAGACATCAATAGCAACAAAAACTGTTTGTAACAATTCCAGCCCTCTGGAATAGGGAAGGTATTTAGCAATTGATTATGGAGGAGTCAGCATTGCACCCAGAATACTAAGTTAAAGAAATGTAATAGCTTGAGGAGAACTGCCAAGAAATATATCAGTGATGTGATCATCTGCTCTTGTGCAAAAACCTAGAGGGGATTGAGTCTGTGTTCTCCCAGCAGGCAGGTACAAGGGAACATAACAAAACTCTCAAGTTGCCTGAAAGCAGGCGATTAATGTCAGTGCTTCCAGGTAACCTTTTCCACTTCGACCAGAACACGAGAACAGTCGTGTGCCACTGCTAGTCAGCATCGTGCGCTGGAGTGCCGCGTCCAGCTGTGACACCGGAGATTGCATTTGTGCCCACTAAAATACCACATACAGATGCAAATGCCACATGCCAGCAGCCGGGCCGTGCAAGTATGCCCTTTGCAAGCAAACAGGAATGTCGGCCTGCGGCAGGAGAAGAACCTGTGAAACAGAGCCGTGATTCCCTGAGCTTTCTGTGTCCGCTGCCTCCTCATCCATGAGAAGTCTTAGGAAATCTGATTGTAAGGCAAGTGAAATAAAGGACATCAGTCCTTACCTATCACCACATGCAGGCCTGAACATACTATTTGCCTCACATGCTAGTTTTTCAACAGAAAAAATAGCACATGCTTCCCAGGTGAGCCTGGGAAAAAGGAGAGGGCTGGGGCAAGGTGTTCTTTTTATATTTGTCTTTGTTTCTCACTATCCAACTCCATTCTACATGGCAATAAATTAACTTTTTTTCACGTTCCCTAATAAGCGCTAACCCACTAATAACAGCCCTTGCAATGGTTAGAGTAAGCAGCGCAGATCCCTTCTGCTCACGTTTCGTGACAATTTACCCCATACCATTTTTAGCTATATCAAAATCTAGTTGAAACAGACCAATAGAATGTATTGGGAAAGAGGGAAAGCTATAGAGTTAAAAGATTTTGTTTTAACTTTTTTTTTTTTCTCCTTAACTGTTTCTCTCTTCTGCCTTAGCTGTTTACTTGCAATATTACATTGCATTATATTTGGGTGAGGATTTTCACCAATAAAAATATCCCACTGAATACTAAGCAAAGTGGAAGTACATGACAACAAAATGGAGGTTAAAAACCCAAAAAGAAACTAACCCCTGACCCTTAACTCAATTCATGCTTCTAGAATCCATATGTAAAATTATATTATCATGCTAACACCATTGCCTTTAGTAGTAATGAGAAAACTGCTCTATTGGAAGATCAACAGACACGCACTACAAATGTATGGGAATAAGAGTCCTAAGGGATTGATAATTTTAGTTTTGAATCTGGAACAAAATTAAAAAGTACTCTTCCTACCTAAAGCATACTCATCCTTTTCAAAAAAAAAGGCCATGAAAGAAAAAAAAAAGTAACTTCAAAATATTCAGTATACAACCACAAACATCAAGCATTAAAACTTTTATGGAAAAGACCAAAGATTTGTGTCATGCATGCAACTGAAATGCAAGGAGAGTGGGACATGGGAAGAGAGATCATCAGAGTTCTCTTCCTCTTCCCCATCCAAGAATATCTACATCTCCTGAAAAAGTATACACTTACTCTTAAAAGGCTCTGCACAACAGCAGTTTTAGCCTCTAAGATTGAGAGAAAAGCATGCAGAGTCAAGAGGAAATAAAAAATCTGTCATTTGATAATTGCCTGTCACTTACAGAATACGTTCCAACTCTTAAAGGAGTGAGGAATGCATTAGGTGCCTAGAATTGCATGAGACATCACTGAAAGTTTCTTACATGTGCTTTTTTCCGTTTGCAATGAGAACACATCCATTCCTATGTCTGAAAAGCCAAAAGCTGTCTGTTTTATTTTATTATTGCAAAAGCAGGGAGGGAAAAAATTAAAAAAAGAAAAAAGAGAGGCCATAGAATTGTCACAGTTTCTAAAAGTTTAAGATAGCAGAAAAAACAAACAAACAAAAAAAAAACCAAAAAGATTTGACAGAATACGAGTGAAGGGACCACCACCACCAAAAAGTACAAAGTCTATCTGTACTTTACTTACAGGCTGTAGATCTGTTACAAGCACCTGAGCAACCTGTCCCAGGTCTGTGAAGCACCCTGTACAGAGCTTCAGAGACTAGGAATTTTTCTAGGGAGGATTGGTACCTCACAGCGCAGAAAGACCCCTAGAAGGCAAATGTAGGATTTAAAAGGAGAAGACAGAAAGGGGAGGATGTTTGAATATTTTGCTTTGCAGGAATGTTCCCATTCAGAGCCTCCTGACATGTCTACAGTCATGAACCTTGCACACCAGCATCAAGAGGAAGATCTTGAACTGTTCCTCATTTGCAGCAAAACTTATCTGGGGCTCATTGTGAAGTCTTTTCAAAGTATGCCACTTCAACAGACTTCACATGTCAGATTTGAAAGCGCTGCCTTTTCTCTACACCTTGCAATCACTTTTTTTGGAAAAGACTATCACCGGGTAGGTGTATTGCTCTCCCTCCCACCCCCTTGCTCAAATTCTCAAAACCACTCTGACTCCATTTGTTCCGATGAGCTTCTAAACGCCTCACTGAGAAATGAGTGCTAAAGTGTCAGGCTGAGACTGGTTTCTTGAATAAGGAGGAGAAGATGTTTAGTGTCATTCAAAGAGAGATGGCTTTGCTCCTCCTAGATCTGATCACCTGATGGATTGTGGTAGATGGCACAAAGTGCAAAGCTAAAGTGGTTAATAACATGACATTTACTCTGAAACATGTCAGTCTCAAGCAATCTTCACTTTCCAAGAGCCTCCTTAAAACATTTTTCTGACAATCCTAGAAAGACACTACGAGATTTTCTCCTTCGTATTCAAGATAACCAGCTTCTCCAGCTACCAGTACGGGAGAGGGCTAGAAAGGGGCTTGGCTGCTGGAAATGGAGCTTATAGAGTCACAAAGATATTCTACTACATAGTGTCTCCAACAGTCTCTAGTGATAGATATTTTTAACGAGCATTGAGGTAGTGTGCTGTATTCAGGAGGCAAGCTTAGTAGGTCAAGCTTAATAATGTGGCACATAATTAGCAACAGTTACGGTTATATTAGAGTATTCCTCTTCACAGGATTCTTATGACCCTCTAATTACATTCTCGCCTGAATGAATTTTAAGAAAAATAATTTCTGTATTCTACTGGATTCCTATATAACACTGTGTTCTGACTCGTTAACAAGCACTGTGTTAGCTCTTGGCACAAGACCATGCAATCCTTCCAGCTTTTAATAACAGAGGGCTATGAAATAGAAAGTGGCTAAAAAAAGATCTAGAGGCAGCAGCAGGCTGCAGTCCAAATATTTGGAAATTCTAGGGTTACAGTGATTGTTAAAGAATTCATTTATAATCCAGGACCAGAAAGACAAATATATAAAGAAGCTTGGCTTACTCACATCCGCCCATGCTGTTGCAGAAGAAACAGTGAAGGATACGCAGAGAGACACAAAAGCTAGCTGGCAAGCTGGTAACAATAGAGAAGGCTGAGGTACTCAACTCTTCACTGACAATCTCTCGAGTGGATGGACCGCAAGGCAGGGACTAGGGGAGTAAAAACCCTCCCACCGTAAGAGAAGAGAAGGTTTGTGACCACCTGAGGAACCTGAACATGCACAAGTCTATAGGACCTGATGAAACGCACTCATGAGTCCTGAGGGAGTTGGCTGACGTAGTTGCCAAGCCTCTCTCGATACTTGAAAATTTCTGGCAGTCAAGTGAAGTCCCTGGTGGCTGGAACAAGGGAAACATTGCACCCGTGTTTATAAAGGGTAGAAGGAAGGACCCTGGGAACTACCGACTTGTCAGTCTCACCTCTACGCCTGGGAAGATCATAAAACAGGTCGTCCTAGAAGCTCTGCTAAGGCACATGGAGGACAGGGAGGCGAACGGACACAGCCAGAGTGGCTTCACCAAGGGCAAGTCCTGCCTGACCAGCTAGTGGCCTTCTAGGATGGAGTGACTACATGAGTGAACAAGGGAATCACAGAATCATTTAGGTTGAAAAAGACCTTCAAGATCATTATGTTCAAAAGAACTACTGATGTCATCTGTCTGAACTTCCATAAGGCCTTAACGGAGTCCCCCACAACATCCTTCTCTCTGAATTGAAGATGTGGATTTGATGATCCGCCACTGTTTGGTGGATAATGAAAGATATGGATTTGATGATCCGCCACTGTTTGGTGGATAATGAATTGGTCGGATACTCTTATAGAGAGAGTAGTGGTCAACAGTTCAGTGTCCAGATGGAGAACAGCAACAAGTGGTATCTGCACTGGGATCTGTACTGGGACCCTCCCACCAGGGTGTCACCTAACCCAGACACTACTTTTCTAGAGGAAAAGCAGTTCTCTAACTGAGAACAAATAGACAGGTACCAGCCATCGCCCACAACACATGAAATATTGCAGATATTACTCATATCAGAGATTAATCCTTTTCATGGTCCCAAGGGAACATTGCCCAAAAAGCTTTAGTGACAGATCGTTGAAAGACAGAGGGAAATGAAGCTATAACTATCAAGTAGAAAGAAGAGGAGAGAGAATAATCTAACACCCTACCTTATTACCAGAGGTTGATAATAACTGTAAATGTATAGAACAGAAGAATAACAGCACGGTATTAAAAATGCTGGTGCCTCTGAGAACTAAGTGCTTGGATATTGCCTCATAACAGTGATTTCCATTTCTACTCGGTCAATTATTTCAATCTTCATAATCCATCACTACATTATTTTAATATGTTGTTTTCTACCTGTGCTCTCACCCTCAAGATTTTTTGCCATAAAGCCACTTCTTAGTCCTTCAGATTTCTCTGTGAAAATTTTTCTTGATGTAAAGCTTACCAAACTCTTAGCAATGACTAAAGGGGTGGTAGCTGCCGCTCCAGATGATCATGTGGACCAATAGTTTCTTTTTATTTTCTTCTATTTGTGTCTGACTTTCAAAGGCCACAGGTTCTTTTGGCAAGGATGATCTTTTAGATGGTTTGTATGCTGTTCAGCACGGTGAGGTTATAATCTTCAGGCTAGAAAAGCTAGGCAACTTTGCAATGCAGGCAAGTGATAACCACTATCACAGGACCAAGCACTGGTACATCAAGCCTCTTTGACCTGAGTTACACCTGTTCAGACTTCAGAAGGTGAACGAAAGCATCACAAGTTATCGTCCCATGCTTTGTAAATACTGCTAGAGGTGATCACTAAACCTCTGCAGAAATGCTTAACAATTTGTTTCTTTTTCCTTTGATACAAATAAACTTAATACTTTTTTTTGATTTGTAAATTATTGCTAGTCCTAAGGTGTCTGGTAACTGGCATACTATAACTAAGAAAAGGGATTATTTCTCTTCTTCTGACTGCTCTCCATCTCTAGTTAGATATTCAATAAACACATCTCATAAGATTCTTTTTTTTCTATGTAGGTTTGGACATGATTAGAAATGACTATTTCTAGTAAGTTTTACCTTACTGAAAGGACTAAGCTGCAAACATTTAGCTAGAAATACCAGTTTACCAATCTGATAACTTCTGTAACCTTTGTAACAAACTTTCAATTGTTCTTGTTCGAAGGGCTTATTGTCAGCTGAGGATATGGCTCCTACTGGTTTTTTTGTTTTTCTTCTACAGTGTCAACAGCTGAGGAAATCAGTGAAGGGGGTTAGAACCAGTCTCAATATTAAGACCTGCTGATGTAATTGGGAGTTTCTTGCTTTAGCTTAAGCAGGAAAGTGAAATTGGCTGGTAGCCTTTTAAACTCTGTAGTGAATTTGGGGACACAGCAATCCCAAGCAATAAAGATTATCAAAAGGAATGTAAATGGAAACAGTATCACATCATTAGATCTTTAGGTATTAAGTTAAAGTAATTAGTCTTCAACTCATAGTAACTATAATATCACCACACAGCTCTGCTACAATAGTTTAATTAAACCAAATACCCACTAGGTTTGAAGTCCTAATAAAGATGAAAAGATCAAGACCACAAAGTTTGAAAACTGTGAGAAAAGAATAAAACACAGGTGGACAGTTGTTTAAGTCTAGACAAGGGCGCAGGAGAAATAAATGGCCAAGTTTCTCCATCAGTAACCTATGAATCATGGAAAATTCATAGGAATGGAAGCAGATGGAAGATGTGTTTGAAGAGATGAACCCGATTCATGGCCTTGCCTTGCTTCCAGATTTCACAAGAAGGCTTTCACCACACTTTTTATCACAGGAAGAAATTTTAAATTAAAAGAAACCAAAACAAAACCCCAGTAACAGCAACAGAAGTGAAAGAATGAACTTATGAGCCTTTTTCGGTTATTTCCTCGCTCTTTCTGGTGCACTGTGTTGCAAACATTTTTCAGGTTTTTCAACACCACCATTCTTTCACTGGCTTTGCTGAAAAGCGCTAAAAGCAATTTTTAAAATAAACATTTAATCCCAAGCTAACCAAGGTGAAAGATCACTTGAGACTTCTTAGACTAAGACCACAAAAAAGGAGGCAACTATGGAAATGGTGCAAGTTGGAACTGGGAAGCTTACGTACGTACATTGATCAAGAGAGATGCAGCAGCTACAGGGCACAGGCTATTACCTTTTACGGTCTGTTTGGTTTGTTTGTTCTTTTAGTAGCAAGTGGATAAAAATCCCTCTCATAAGCTCCCATATGTTCAGCTAGGGCAGAGAAATATGCTGCACATAGATCTGTTTCTGAAGATGAGGCCTTTTATTCTCTACCAAATTTTTATACCTTCTCCAACTGTTATGAGCCCTTGCAGATACCTACAGCGATACTTCAGACACAGCCATACAAAACTGTATCTGTAAGCATAGAGAGTAATACTCATAAACATAATGCAAAAAACTCTAAATAGGACCTGAAATTAATTCCCAGGCAACACATAGAGAGAATTCTCCCCATGTTGTCAAGTTTCTTCTCATTACTACCATCAGGAATTTGCAGCATATACTTGTACAGTTTGCTGAAACCTGGCTTTGTCCGCTAAAACTCTGAAAAATTCTACTCAAAAAATCAAAATGTTGTTCTATCATTTAATTTCATACAAAACTCTCGATTTCAGTATGCTAAAAATGTTAACATGTATTACAAACATACTCATTCGACATCGTACCTGTTTTTAATGCTATACTCTTAAATAGATGTACATTCTTTATATAAACCAGTGGTGCAATGTCATCTCATGCATCGCCGAACTGCATATGTCCATATTTCTGATATATTTTTCTCTATATTCTTGCATTGGCTTGTAAGAGAAAGAGCACAAAGGCAGAAATGAAAGGGCTGTATATATTTTGAAGGCATTACTGTATGGAGAATGACGGAAAAAAAGAACTCGGTACCCAGATTCCTTACAGAATGCAGTTCATCTGTTTTATCATTTGGACTTTTACATGCGGTAAATTTTTCGTAAAGGCTACACTTCTATACCTGCTAGCTAGGCATGAACCCAGCTAGAAAAGCATGGACTCATTATGCATCAATCTAAATATTCATTTATTTTGTCAACAGATGTAAAAAGTTCATTATCCAGCCTATACGTGGGATGGTCTCAACCAGTGAGATATTACTTTTGGGAAAATCGATGGATACTTTTGTTGTCTTAAGACTATGCACAATAATTCCTTGAGATTTCAACTAATGGCATTCACAGAAATATGCTAGGCCGTAAAAAAGTAACTTTTGTGCAAAAAATGAGCAATGCAAATCCTCTGTGTCCCTCTGGTTGTTGTTGGCTGGGAAAGCTTTATTTTTTTAAAGTGTGTTCTTTCTGCTTTGTAATTTAATTCTTTGCCTTTCTAAACCCTTTATTGTCCACCTCTCCCTAAATAGCTTCTTTAGAAAAGAAGATAGTTTGAGGAAAGCCACATTTCAATATCAGTTACACAGGAGACACATTCAAATCAGACTCTTCGCAGTATTCAGTAAAACAGTACTCATTACTATGAATTGCTTCTCATACAATATTTCAATGGTTCTGTCTTTCCAAGCTCACTAGAAGTCTAACTATGCAGATACGGTAAAATTTCCTGTTGCTTTTCTTTACATGAAGTTTAAGCTAAAAAAAAGAATACTTTTCATTTCTTCTCCAGAACATTTAAATAACGGGGATAAGTGACTAGGCTCAATTCGTTATGTTTAACTAGTAAAAGAAGTCGGTACTGCGTGTAAGTACAGTTCTGCATGCTGATGAATACTTCATCGAGAGAGTTATCACTTAGCGAGATGACGAGGGCAATATATCAGTTATCAAAAATATCTGTATTCTAATCTGGTGCTTTGCATTATTTAACATTTTCTGACACAAAATATATCTTAAGTCTCTTTTTTTTTTCTGTGGCCATTAATCCCCTGATGTAGAACACAACTGCCAATGACATAGCAAAACACTGCCGAGATTAAGATTTAAATGAAAATCAATGTTTCAGTTGGCTGAACAACTAACCTCTTTGACGTGCTGAATGGTGAGACTGAAAATGCAGTCCACAGGTCCGTTATCGTGTACAAAACGGTGGTTTGGTTTTGTTTGGTTTGGGTTTTTTTCCACTTGTTTCAGAGGATGCTCTGATGAGTTGCAAAAGAAAGGTGAAGGAAAAAAAATGCATGAAAATTTGTTTCAGTTTTACTGAGATACGTTAGATCATCTCTAGGTCAAGCATCACTTGCATTAGCACTACCTGACAAGCTCTTTTGCTGAAACCAACTTTGCATGCATAATTAATTATTCAGACCTTTTCTTTTTTTCCTTTCTGAATCTTATTTGGATGTTAAATGGAGGAATTTATTCATGTGTCCTGGTTAACATCTAAGGAATTACTATAAAGCTGCAATTACATTAACTCACTAAAAATCTTATAAATCTCCATGACTGTCACTTACTCTGATTTTGACATGTCTGAGATGACACTGGGAAGTGAAAATACTAAATCTTTTTTAGCCTGTTAGACCTTTGTGCTCTATGGCTGAAAATCCAGCAATAAACGAGGTGCATATGACCCATCTCAAAATTGTACAGAAGTTTCCCTGTGACATCCTTGAATGCAGTTGACCTCTTGGGTTTGTAGGCTAGAGTTCTGTTTGAATCTGCTTGTTAAAATGGTACATAAGTTCTCTACGCCTACATATGAGAATTATTCCTCTATCTTGTCCCTTTAAATTAAAAATAAATAAAAAAAGTCTCATCAGATACCTGCAGACAAAGCCTTTGAGGCATCCCTGAGAGAGCTTGAGATAACATCTAGTGGCATGAATTGGAGCGTACAATTATATAGGAATGCTCATTACTGTCAAATATGATGAGTCAGTGGAAGCAGCGCTAGTTTTAATGTTGCCAAAATTTCCTCTCTCCTGATTTCCTCTTTATCAGCTTGTGTCCAGGGACATCGAGTAATAGGAAATATGCTCCATGCATTCACACTGACAGCTGAAAATTTTAGGTTCATTGGAGGCTAGACTATCATTAAACAGCCTTTTGTAAGAGTGTATCATCAAACTGTACCATGGTACTCCTGAAAGTAGCCTGTGGGATAAAGGGCTTAATTAAAAAGCCAGTTTAGTATACATGTGAATGAGGTGAATTCTACCAGATGGCAGAAAACTTGGATGTTTTGGCACCAGTTTAAACTTTCAGATGTAAAAATCCAACACTGAAATCCAGCCTTTTTAAGAATTTGATTTCCACGCCTGCCTGAGGCATTACTTTGAAGCTATGTAAAATTTACAGAGTGGTGAAGACACGCACTGTGCAGTTGCTTTAGACCCACAAATACTGCCCAAGCCTTAGACTGAACGCTATCTATATGTCATCATTACGGCATTCCCTCCTTTGGGTGAGACTGAGACCGTCAGAACTACCCTGAGAAGTAACACTGCGTATTTTCCAGCCTATAAAAGACAACGGGTCTTCACCACACTAAGGCTTGCGTGGACACCTGGCTGTCAGAGCTTCAAGAGCTATGCTAGTCGCTTAGTACCCTCCCTACCAGCTTTATTGTGAAGCTGTTGAACACAACCAAGTTTCTGTGTCAAATCCAACCATAAATTGCAAGCTCAGTTTAAACACCATGTGCTATGGGAAGGCATTTAATAGGTGTACTTCTGAAAAGATTGGCTCAGGGAAGCTACGCTGGAAGGTCCCATAAATGCAGGCTCCAACTATTTTGCTTCCAAGTAGAGTTTGAGTGGAACTTAAGTATAACCTCTTCCATTTTAACAATCAGTTCTCCTTGCACTACATCTTTGCTTTCTTCTCAGCTAATATGTATTTTATCATAATGTTATTTGCATAACATGTCAGTGAAAAGTTCTTTATTGGTTTTCAAGCAGTTTCTGTTTAACCAGAGTTAACATCACTGTTTAGGCAGAATTTAGATGTACAAACCACTGACTGCCACTTTGCAAGCAAAATTATGCAGATTCTACATGTTTCCCCGAGAATCACCTGATTTCCCTCCACGCTCTCATTTTTGTCACCTTTCCTGTGACCTGAAAGCGTATTACAAATAATTCCATATGCTTTGAATAATGCAAAGACTATTTTATCCTTCCCAAGCATATGGAAGTATGTATCAAAAGATTAGCAAAACTCTATTATGTTCTTAAGCATCTTTAAGGGAACATAGTGCTTTTCTGTAAATCCCATACAGAAAGTACAAGTAAAATTACTTTCGGACTTAACACAATCGCAAGCAAAAATCCTGTCTAAAGTTCTGCTGCTTTGCTCTGTGAAGGACTCCAATCCTTCTGCACAAACGGTGCATTGAAGTTGCATAATTTTTAGTGAGGTGATTAAGGTGAATGGAACACACTAAAATATTAACAGATAGATGTGAAATATAGGCTTTTAAATAAATATCAACGTTTATGGACTTATAGCTAACTAGAAAGATAGCTGCTGAAGAAATTACTAGGGCAACAAAGCTCTGTATTTTTGTGCTGTTTAACATAACACAAAATGACGAAGAAGAAAAGCATTACTCCTAGAAACCATTCTGTTGATACTGATGTTATCACTTTAGTTGAATTTAAACAGGTACGTTTATTCTGTTTGTTGCACCAGAGTGCAAAGAACTCTACAGCGAGGCTTCCGATTTTTCTATGTTGCCGTATAGAAAATTTACCCTCTCTGTAAAGAACTCGTTTACTTTATTAGGGTAAAAAAAAAAAAAAAGTGATCTTAGTAAGTAGCATTAGAAAGGAAAATCTGCATCTTCCAGTTAAGGAGCATGTGATTTGCCTCAGTAAGTCCAGCCCTCTGCAATCAGAGGCTAACTCCGTTATGTAGTTTCATCTATAGTCAGCTCCTCCAGTTGCTTCTGATAAATGCTGGCTTCACTTTGCAAAATCAGACACTATTCCGACTCTTTTCTGCACAGTGTTAATGTTATTATGAATAATGCTTTCTACTTCACTTCTGACATGCGAATGGTTTGGTCTTTTTAAAATCATTTGCTTTAAAAATAAAAGGGGTTAAAAAAAAAAGAAAGGAAAAGAAAAAGTAATTTTAAGTTCAGCATGTTCTGAAGCCTGAAAAATACAGGTGTAGAATACTGAAGCTGTTGGTGTCATTTTCTCAAAAAAAAAAAAAAAGTAATAATTAATACTAGCACACGAGAAATACATCCAGAGTAAGTTAAGGTGCTGCACTCAATAAATTTTTCCTATCAGTTCTGTGCTGAAAACAGCACTATACAGTTGGGCTTCAGCTTGCCTGGTCTGCCAGGATCCTGAGGTGAATTTTCAGAGTGCTCTGGATCTCTACTGGGGCTGAGTTCCCACCTTTTAAGAGATCCTGTCAAGAAACTACTGATGCCTTTTCTCCACTCCTTACTTCAGCTACTTCTACCACCTCAATCTGGCACACAAAAAGAATGGCAGAAATTCTTCCGGTTATGCTTTTTGGACAACTTATATGTATTACCTTAAAGAGAAGATTAATTTGGTTTGCAGTAACTCCTCAGCTTTGCTGTGGAGTACTTACATAATCCTTTTAGCAACTAAGCTCTGTCAGGGGCTGCAAATGCACCGCTGTTCGCACTCTTAAACAATAAATTACCATGTGTTGGTAAGTTTTATGTTTTAAATTCCAGAAAGCTCTCTGCTGTCTGAAAGCACATGAGCACACCAGGAGGATTTCCCCAACCATGAAGTACCGGTTGTAGTATTTAAGGTTAATGAATATTTTCTTCTTGGCTTCTGATTATCGTTCTTAACCTTGATGTTGTATTAATACATATTAGAAGCGGTTGTGTTTAAGTTTTTGGCAAACAAAAGTATCTTAGGAGCGCAGTAAAACAACTCTATGTCTTCCAGCAAAAAATATTATATCTTAATGAACAACTTCACTGGCATTAAAATATGATTTTTGTAGTAGCATAATAAAAGGAAATAATTTTGATCTTGTTCCAGAGCATTTCACAAGGAATCTCAAGTTAGTTTCACTGCTAAACATCAAATAGACTGGTAATAATTATTACAAAAAAAACCCAGGTTTCTGTTGTTAAATAACATGAAATTTTTGAAGAACTACTACAGAAATAATCAGCTCCAGGTGGAATAACTTGTATGCCTGAGATTCCCGTATTTCCAGAGCCTTTACTTTAGATTTGAGCTTGGATTTAAAAAAAAAATAATAATTTTTTTGGAGGGAGTGGTGTGTATTTTGCTTTCTGCTTCCTGAATTGCAACTTCTAATTCCCTGAAGTTGAACAGTGAAAAATGAGTAATTTAAGCCCGTAAACATCTGAAGTCAGACAATACAGTATTTACATAATTTGAAACAAGCAATACAGTGAGACTATACAGTGCATGTATTTTAGATTTCCTTTGAGTCAAGTTTTCCTTTCAGTTATTTTCAGTTTGTCATCATAATAAAATGTTTCTTAAGGAAGTGCATTAACTGTGTGAAATGGAAACGTGAAAACCTAGGGGCACAATTCTCTTTTTAATAAAAATGACTGCATTGCCAATATGTTGCAGAATGTTGTTGCAGCCAGGAGTAATTCATTTTAGATTAATCATGTCCTGGATACGGATAATAACTTAAGCTAGCTGATTTCAGCTTAACCTTTAGAGGCATGTAGGCATTTTCAATGACAGTTGCCACCCTGGAGAAGTCTGAGTGTTTAGCGTTTCTCTCTCTTGATTCATATCCATCTGTTGCTTGTAGAGGACTGAACTCTTGCATTGTAGAGCTCTTGATGAACCTCAGTCTAACAAACACTATCCAGAAGGTTGGCACACGTTTTTATTAGCTGAGCTCTTTCACGTTCCCAACAGCCTTCGCAGCGCCAGGTGTAATAACATCACGAATACAGAATCTCTGTGAATTCCCTTGCTGCTAAAGTGAGGTACCTCGCAGATGATGAGATATCTACTAGAACCCTTATGGATTTAGTCAATTAAAAACAATACCATGAGATTCTTACTGAGGTCTGTGAGAAGGGAATTCTATTTGGAATTAGCAACAAAGAGCTTTAGGTTTAAAAACCTTAATTTGTTGGATACACGGTAGAAGATTAATATCTTTCCTGCAGTACAACTGGTTTATACTCTTAAGTAAGTGGACTGTGAAAAAAACACCACCTGCTTTTCAGTTACTTGCAGATCAGGTGACCCTCTCTATTCAGATAGTTGGAAAACTTTGATAAATTCTAGTTCATATCTTAAAAGATAAAACAAAAATGTAAGCTGCCACTACAGCATCCTTGCCAGACATTCTAATTCGAAAAAAAAAACCAAAGAGGTTTAATAGAATTGCTTCATGTATTTAATTTTGCAAAGAACTGCAAAAGTGACTTGTAAAATCTTTGATGTGCTCAGGCTCTGAAGGATAAGATGTGTTGATGTTTACACTATTCAGCAGTGAATGGCCTCTCTTACACCTAAGATGAGGAAATTTATCTCAGCCTTGGTTGAAGTACAGGTAGAACAACACAGAAAATTTGCACGATACCAAAATTAAGGTCTGGTACTTACAGGAACAATTTTAGTTCCCAAACCCCTATACTTCCCCTGAGTCTTTAACTCTAGCTGCACTCACTTCAGGAACAGCTTCCATTAGAGAATATGCAGAAACTTTATGCAATCACCAAAGTAAACATCAACACTGTTGTTAGGAAGAGGAAGATTATCCCTTTGTTAGGTGAGGAAAGGAGACCCACAGCAATTCAAGTCATTTGACATTCACAGTGTCACCTGCGGCTGAGGACAGGATTTTGTTACCACATTTTTTCCTCCATAAAGAACCAAATCATTCAGTGAAAACGTGAGAGAACTCTATGTAGACAGTCATTGTGGAATTAACTATTTTTAGGAAGTCTGTCAAACTGCACGGCCTAATAAAACCTTAGTGTCAGGATCCCAGTTGCTTTCACCACTGCTGAAAATGGTGGAGGATCAAGGTTTACCTTTTCTTTGCCTTCTTAATTTTTAAAATTAACAACCTTCTTAGAAGAGGACATTTCTTTTGGATTCAAATATAGATAACATCATTCTATAGCCACAGAGAAAGTGTTTTACTCTTTACTCCAGATCTGAACTATAGACATTAATCCAGGGTCAAAATAAATGCCGTTTTGGAAACACCTTTTCTTTAGCTGCAAAGTCTGTCTTGGACATGTGCAGAAGCCTTACCTTTTCTTTCTTTTTACTCCACTGAAGAAGTGTACTTAACATGTATTACCACTGTGTTGCAAAATGACACGCATCTTTGGATTCTAGTGGATTTTCTGTTTAGATTTTGAGTACAACCTAGTTACAAGTTAATATTGGTTTATATCGGCAAGCTAGAGCTCAGGCCCCTTTACTCATCTGAATGCCAGCCAGGAAAAATAGTTAACAAGTCTATTCTCATTCCATAATTTATTTTAATTCATTATACACTGTATTATATTGATATATTATCATTTTATATTTTTTTGTTCTGACTACAGCTAAGTGATCTTTCCCTAATCTCAAGGGAAATTTGATGTCTAGCTTTCTTCTTCCTTTTTCATGATTTTTTTTTTCCAATCACTTTGACATTATCAGTATCTTGAGTACTGGTAATCAGCAGGTGATTACAGGAAGATAGGAAAGATAGTACTGCAGGTGATTTCCTGGATCGTTACTTCCACAGTTCCATCATTATTGGCAGAGCTGCTCAACAAATAAAACTGATGATCACACATATATTACACAGTTACGAGTGCTCAATCGTTAAACTTACAAGAGGAAAAGAAAAACAACAAAAAAAATATACTCAAGTTAGAACTGCAAATACGAAGGCTGGTCTTTTCAGTTGAATCCTGCCCACTGAAGTCCCCAGAAATTTTTCACTTACTGCAGAGAGATCCGAATTGTATCTGAAATTAATGATGGCAAAGCACACTCTCCCCATACAGAAAAAAAATAATTATATACTTTTGTTATGCTTTTAAAAAAAGTTTCCATACACCTTTGACAGTTTCTATGCATGAAATAGTAGGGTGCAATAAGAATATGTTTTGAACCACGAAGAATTAGACAATGAATTTGCATTAGCATATATGTTGCTGAGCTTTATTTTCAAACTATAGAATGAAGCCTTTTCTTTAGAATGAATCTTTTACTGAATCACAGAAAGTGCAAGAACAGCAGTTACAGTGGGCTTCCTGATACTTGGATCAATGGCAGCTCTACTCCACTTGTCTTTTGTGAAAACAGCGTGACAGCTGTCTACAGAAAATAAGTTTACATTCCCTTTGTGACTTCTCTGTCCTACCTATGAATTTCAAAGGGAAGTTTATCTTTTTAATTTTATTCTCAGAAATAGGTCACAGTGACTTCTAGAAGGCTTAGCATTAAGAAATCACTGTTCCTTTAGGAGATACAAATCTTAATGAAGAGAGCCAAAAATGTCTTACTCTTTAGAATAGGTTTATTACTGATTTATCAGTTCATTATCCTCCTAATTTCCCCATTTATAAATCTGGAAAATCTGATTAACTCTTGGACTATCCTCATGTCAGTGTCTACGCGATATTACATTAAATCCTCTGATGACTTACTAAGATAATTTCCCTGACTTTCCTGAACTCTACAGATATTTTACATGCCCCGAGGAAAAAAAAAAAAAAATTAAAAAAAAAAGAAGAAGAATAAAATAGTATAGATTTAAGGCAGGAGAACCCTAAAGCTATTTGACACTACTGAGCAAACAATCCTAAAATCTTCAAAAATTCAATTTAAATAACAACAATCACAATATATTCCTAGAGATGTTTACAGGCCGGACTTAAACCTCCCCGCAGTGTTGGTATTAACATCTATTTAAAGGGCCACGTTAGCAGAAGGTGTCAAATGTTATTTGCTCTTTTAATTTCACATCCTCTCCAGTATCTGCCTTTCAAGGGTGGAAGAAGAGGAGGAGGAAAAGAAATAAATTTGCTTCAAAGCCAATGATGTTTCTCCCCCCTCCCTCCTTTTTTAATAACAGCATTTGTTAGAACAAACTCCCTTCTTCTAAGGGAAGAGAACGAGGTAAAATGTCTTGATGATCCAATACAAACACATTTAAAGAGTTCTTTTTAAGCATTCTTTATCATAAGGAAGAACATACATTAGCAGCATACTTTTCACACTTCTTGTTTTTCAACCCAGTGACTTAAGCAGCTACATTAAGCCTAAACAGCGTAAGAAATTAGTCTTCTCAATTTATTTAGTTTCACTTCAGGGACGGTAAAGTGCTTTGCGAGCTTTTCCATTTTCACCGGTCTGAATAATGAATTGTTTTAAATACCATTTACATTTTCTGATGAAAAGCAATACTTAAAATTTCATAAATAATAAGCATGCATAATTTGTGTTTCAATTACTGAATTTATAATCTCTCTGAATGCTATTCAATGCATTGCTAATTTTTTTTTGGCCAACAATTTCTAAATAGATAGGTTTCCAATTATACTTTTTCCCCTGGAAGTACATATCTTAAGTTTTTCTTTGTCCTATAGATGCAAATAAACCCAAATTCTTCAGTGTACTGACCACATATATATATATTTTAGGATTTATGGCTAATCTACATTTTTAAAATGCAATTATAATCATACTTTCCTTTTCGTCATTATAGACCAATTGTTAAATCTATGATAAATTAAACTTCTTTCTTTCACTTTCATTTGTTAGAATTACACTGAAACCATCAACCAGAAAGGAAATTAGAAACAAATATTAAAATATGTTACAATGAATCTTGATATATTCTACAAATACGATAACGTTAGTTCCTCATGCTTTCTGGCCAACGATGACACCTCTCGTCTCTAGTCTGTGGCTCCGAACCACTTATAGAATAACTGGAACTAAAACCAGAAAAAGTTCTGCAATGATCATGCAAAAGTACAATGTCCCTACAAAAGTTGAGAATCGGTATTTTTTTCTGGTTGGCTTTATAATTTTTCCTATGGTTTTAGAAAACAGATGTTATGAGGGGCCACCAAGGAAGCTCCAAGTCCATGTGTCTGTTTATAAATATATTAGGATTGAGTTGGAAAATTTGGAGGAGTCACTTAAGGTAATTAGAATTGTCTTGTACTTATATTGACACATCACAATTAGTAATGACGGACAGTACAGCTACTTGACCTTGCTTAGGGACTTCATCAGATGGAAACAGCGCAATATCATGTGGGGTCTCTGCTACTAGAGTGTCTGGAAGAAACCACCCCTTCATCTTTTACCATCAGAACAAAGCTTAGTAGAACTTAATCCCTTTTCTTCATTTTTTCTTTTTTTTTTT
>VWZK01011255.1:36743-57307 GCA_013396935.1 Baryphthengus martii
TTTTTTTTTTTTTTTTTTTTTTTATTTGTTAAATGCTCATACTGGTATTAGTGAAGAAGTGTAAATATTTATTAGAAATTGCTCAGGAGTCCCCAGAGATCAGGTAGATGAACATTTATAGTGAAAGTATCATCCGATAATTTCAACTGAAGGCCTTTGGCTACTAACGCTTAATTGCTCTGGTCTGTTTGAATCTTCAGTGAACAGTGTTTCCAAGTAATTATCTCAATTTAAAATAAATGTAATTGCTAACAAAGCCATATGCAACCTGCACAGTGAATGGTTCAGTGATTAGTGACTAGGATTTCACTTAGGCAAAGATTCACAGTGGAAACTCAAGCTATCAAAATCGTTCTGATTACACTGTTCACCACAAGGATCGGGCAAAGGCTGAGGGAATTAATTTTACTTCTGTGAGACAGAGGTCAAAAGCAGTTCTTTTTACTGTTGCAATTTACTATTGTTGGATCAGACATCAAATATCATATAATGTTTTGTTTGTGAGATGAAATATCAGCCTGCTTTTATAATACTTCCTAAAGCAATACTTATTTTTTGTGACAGGGTCACTGAGAAATCTGTGAAAGTACGATTTGGAGTTTCACAGGTTTGGCAACCTTACCTTCAGATCACTCTTTTGTTGTCCGTATGTTATATGAAGAGCCTATGGAAAGTTTATCACAAGTTAAACAGAAATTATAAAAGGCTTTTTTGTCATTGACATCTCTCGTTCTGTATAATTTTTAGGGACATGGTTTATTGAATCCTGAACCTTGGTACACCTTGTAATAATTTTACTTTCAGTAGAAACAGTGGGAATTGTGCACTGCTGAGGACTTAACTGTTTTGTGCTTTCATAGATGCAGAAAGCTGCTTACAATCTATATTTTAGTTATTTTTTAACAGTAGGCAAAGGTAGCTTCATTTCCACAAAATAGAACCAACTATTAAAAACAAGCCCCCAAAGCAATCAACTTATCATCTTTGTTTTAATATCAGTTAATCTTCAAAGTAAAACGTATCTTATGGCTTCTTAACTTAGGGGACAGGCATCCTGTTTCTGCAAGCCACCTTGTTTTTGAAGTTAAATGTTTTTAAAAAAACTTTTAAAAAACCGTTGAATGTTCCTATCGTGTCAGTATCTTGTAGGCCTCACCAGTATACCATTCACACATATGAGACGTCACAATTAATGGAAGTCTGAGAGGGCTTTACTGGGGTTTTTTCCTTGATTTTTATCCATTAAAAGTATCAACATAGAGATGCTTTAAAAAGGAAGTGAAATGATATATTTTGTAATGAAGTTTAGATTGAACATTGGGAAAAATTTCTATACTGAAAGAATGGAGAGGCATTGGAACAGACTGGCCAGGGAGTTGGTAGAGTCACCACCTCTGGAAGTACTAAAAAAATGTGTAGATGTGGCACTTCAGGACATGGTTTATTGGTCACGATAATGTTGCGTAGATGGTTGGACTTAATGATCTTAGAGTTTTTTTCAGCCTTAATAATTCTGTGATTCTGTACCACAACCTTAAGCTGACCCGTTTAACTGGACAATATTAACCTCAAGAAAAAAAAGTAACAAAAACCTCCAATAATAACAAGCCACTTACGTTGATGTCTCATTTTATCAAGTTTCAGTGGAATATGTAAAAGAATCCTTTGTCCATAACTAATATGTCATCCATATGAAGAGATAAATTATTAGAAAGCTACTTAGTAAAGCTTTGTACCCCCATTTATTACCTTATAACTCTGTGAGCATTCAATAATACAGTTGAACATAAAATTCATAAAACTACATAAATATGACAGTTGAAAAAAGGAAAGACTATCATTTTACTTACCTATAACCAAATACCTATTTTGACATTAAAGTTCCATAGGTGATGAGCAAATAATGGTTATGCAAAGCAAACAATTACATATCCACACTTGGTATGGAAACTTCTCAGATTTTTGTCTCTATCTCAAGTGGAGATAAAAATACACTGCCCTGATCTGATACCGCTCCCACTTAAGTTTATGCTACTTTGTAGGGACCCAGAATCAATAGAGTGCATAAAGAGGCACTGCCTGATCTTACAGAAAATAATAACAACACACAGCAAACACGTACTTGCCAAGCGATGGAAAATCATTTTCAACTTTGGTGCAAGACTTGTTCAAATGACCTTCTTGCTGTAGAAATCCTGTTCCACCCTAGCAGAGTTCCTCTGCTTTGTACTTCAAGTCATACAAAGGAAAATATAAATAAAGCTGTAAGAAGACCCTGTACCAAATGAAAATAGTTAAAAATGAAATATCACTGAATTTCTTCCTTGCTCAGGACCTAGGGATATTGTATCTGACTATTCAAGATGGGATTATAAATCATGCTGTAGAAATTAACTAACCCTCACCAATCATTCACTACTTTACAGCATTTGTCTTCCTATGGATAAGATTCCATAAGTAACAAGACTTGCTGGGATATACATATATTAAAAAGAAAAATGCATTAATGCATAGGCTAAGGTGAATGTTCACTCTTACGCATAATGACATTAATGCTGCAAAATCCATAACAGCTTACATCTAAAATTCTATTACTACATTATTGATTAATCACTTGAACTTTAAATTTAGTTGAGAATGATCTGAATGATTCAAGTACTTTATCAATTTATTCTAGAATACCTTGCCTGTCAAAATGAAGGGATTTGAAGGTATTCTTTACTTGAGCAGTAAAAATTCTTTTTTGTCCAGTTGCCCTTGAAAGTATAGATAACAATCTGAACTGCAAGTTAGAAAAATCGTATCTATTGGAAGGAATAATGAATAGCATTTCAGGTATTTAATGTACCTTTCCAAAATATACTTTCCTGTCACAAACTATTATATATCTATTGGGTTTATTTTACTACTGCAACAAATATGGATGAAAGCCCAAACTTTCTAATGTACTACTGGATCACATCACAATCTAGCTCTCTATTTACTAAAATTGAGTACTTGGAGAAGGACATGTACCTGCCAAGGCATGAACATAGGAGGTTTTGGGTAAACATAAGGAAGAACTTTTTCACAGTGAGGGTGACAGAATGGGCTGGAATGGGCTGCCCAGAGGGTTTGTGGAGTCTCCTTCGCTGGAGACATTCAAAACCCACCTGGATGCGTTCCTGTGCCATCTACTGTAGGTTCCTGCTCTGGCAGCGGGGTTGGACTCGATGATCTTTTGAGGTCCCTTCCAACCCCTAACATTCTGTGATTCTGTGATTCTGTGATTCTGTGATTCTGTGAAGTTGTTCTAGCCACTTTTTTTCTAACCGATCTGCCAACAAATCTTCATCACAGAAGGCATTTCTCTTTAGTCTTGTGTCCTGTCTGACACTCCTCTAGCTAGTTAGGAAAATGCATGTATCAGCTATACTCATTTCTTTATATGCTGCTGACTAGATCTGACTGGATGATATGGCAGGAAGGGTTTCCGTAAGTCATAACACAGGATTTTAGAGCCACGGCCTAAGGTAGTATTTTTTGGAAGAAGTGCTGTAGTCTTCAGGTTCCATAATTTCCTTTCTTCTGTCTTCTAATGAGTATTGTATTGTATTGAACTACAAGTTCTTTGTATTTAGTGTCTTCAAATAAAAATCATGCACTGCACCAGATCTTGACATATTCCATATTAAGTAAGATCTCCTTTAATATCCCGTCGTCTGTTTCTGAATGAGTCAATTAAAAGAATTCCTGTTTTCCTGTTTGGCTATGGCTCAGTGTCTCAGGAAGAAATATAAGTGGAGAGACGCTTCTTGTGGAATATCTGTTGCGGTGAGACATTTCTTCAGTTGGCAGCAGTTGGCGATCTGTACAGTCAGGGGTGTTAGCAACTTCATCCCAATGCTGAGATTTATTACCTGGTGGAAAATCTCAAATATGATGATTAAAACATATGTTTATATCCCACAGTCAAATATAATTCACCCCCAAATTTCCATAACCAATCCTGAAATTGGCCAATTTTAATTTATTTGTCTGTTCTGGGCAAAGTTATGACAATCTGAAATTCTTGACAGTGCTTATTCACCATTCAGTGGTGGGAGTCAGAATCTGTATATCATCTCAGTGTATTTTGTGTTGTCTTTTAAAAAGAAATTTATTTATAATGTATTTATGGAAACACATATTTATCAAATTACTCATTTCTTTATACATAGTATTTCTTTCTCTTCATTTAAAAAAAATGTATATGGATATACATGTAAACACCTAAATTAAAAAAAAAAAAAGAAAAAAGAGAGTTGCAAGGGAAACATCAAAAAGTATGCAAAGTATGTTACTAGTTTGTCAAACTCATTGACATTAGATCTCTGCTAGAAGCAAACTCTTGTGATGCAGAAAAATGTAGACTTCTTCGGTACACATTACTGTATAACCAATATTGTAAGCGATGGACCAGTGTACCTTTTTCTTGCTCAGAATTATCAATGTGGAGCCATAGCCTCCAAAACAGAGAGACATTACTGTACAGTAGGATTGTAAACAAGTCTAAAATTTCATTCTATATATTCCTTTAATGTATTTGGGTTCATAAAGGATGTAAGTTGGTAAAAATAGAGATGTTTACTGCTCTTGGTGCTGATGACAGCAAGGCCAGGCAGAGATGTCTTCCCCTAGAGGCTACTAGCTTGTGTAAATAGATGGGCTTCAGTTACTGTCATTTACGCTGAAATGATAAATCTGACTGTTTCTTTGTTAGTTTGATTTTTTTTAAGTATTTTTTGAAGCAAGTTTACACAGCTTGAGGATAATTATTTACTAGGAAATTAAATCTCTCCAGCTCTTCCACCTTACTTTCATACTTGTCAGGTCTTCCTAGCAGCCTCCTTCCACCTTTCAGAGCACTGATAATTTTCATTGCAGTCAAGCCTGTGCTTATGTTACACAAGGCTTCTGTTCACTACAATTAAAGGAAATACATATAAATAAATGCTGGTCTGAGATTTTGCTTGTTCTTTACATTGAATACTGTCTAATTGAAGAAGACATAAAATACCTTCAATAAAGCGCTGTTGAAATGTTTTGAAATTATAATTATTTTGATCTTCTGACAAGTTAAAATGTAGTTGCCAAATAATTCAGAGAACAAGTGTTTTTTACATTGCTCTGTGGTTGTTAGCCAACTAATAATGGGACAGGAGAACAGTGATTAATATTATGTTAAATAAAATGACAGGTTTATAAGGTTCCTACAATTAAGAACTTTAAAGTGCAATTTCATTATTTTTATATAGAATCATAGAATAATCAGGGTTGGAAGGGACCTTGCAGGTCGTTGAGTTCCAACACCCCTGCCATGGGCAGGGACACCTCCCACTAGATCAGGTTGCCCAGAGCCCCGTCCAACTTGGCCTTAAAAACTGCCAGGGATGGGGCTTCCACCACCTCTCTGGGCAACCTGTTCCAGGGTCTCACCACCCTCATGGGGAAGAACTTCTTTCTAACGTCCAATCTAAACCTACCCTCCTCTAGTTTGGATCCATTCCACTTGTCCTATCACTACCCGACATCCTAAAAAGTCCCTCCCCAGCTTTCTTGTAGGCCTCCTTCAGATGTGGAAGGCCACAAGAAGGTGTCCTTGCAGCCTTCTCTTCTCCAGACTGAACAACCCCAACTCTCTCAGTCTGTCTTCCTAGGAGAGGTGCTCCAGCCCNTGTGGCCGTCAAACCAATTCTTTATCCACTGAGTGTGATGTTTTACCAGCTTGGACACCAGGATGTCGTGCAGGACAGTGTCAAAGGCTTTTCTCAGGTCCAGGTAAATGACATCAGTTGCTCTTTCCTTGTCTATTGATGTTGTGACCTTTTCATAGAAGGCCACCAGATTTGTCAGGCACGATTTGCCCTTGGTGAAGCCGTGCTGATTGTACCCAATCACTTCTTCATTATTCTTCTGCAGAAAGACCTGCTGCATGATCTTACCAGGCACAGGCGTGAGACTGACTGGCCTCTAGTTCCCTGGATCATCCTTCTTTCCTGTTTTGAGAATGGGCATTTTGTTTCCCCTTTTCCAGTCAGCGGGGACCTCACCAGACTGCCATGACTTTTGGAATGTAATGGAGAGCGGTTTAGCAACATCATCTGCCGGTTCCCTCAGTACCTGTGGGTGTATCCCGTTGGGTCCCATGGACTTGTACACTTCCAGGTTCTTCAGAAGGTCACGAACCTGATCTTCACTTAAAATCGGCAGTTTTCTTTCAGCCCCTGCCGTTATCTTCTGTGACTTCAGGAGTGTGGCTGGAGCCCTTGCCAGTGAAGGCAGAGGCAAATAAGTCATTGAGAACCTCAGCCTTCTCCATATCTCTTGTGACCAGTTCTCCCGTTTCCTTTCTGAGGGGGCCCACACCTTCCCTAGTCTTCCTTTTGTCATTAATATACCTGTAGAAATATAGTTTGAAATGATACTGAAATGCTATTAAAAATAATGTCATCTGACATCCAAAACCAAAGAAACAAAAAAAGAATTTGAATCTTTCCTTCAGACCCTTCATCATCAAGGACATCAGTATAAAAAGAAAATCGCAATCTTATTCTAAACTAATTTTAGGAAGTGAACAAAGAGAAAAAAGTACTATAAGAACTTGGTTGTGAGGAACCTTTCCCCCCTCAAAAAAGCCCTTCAAAAAAACCAACAAAACCTTATACGCAATTACACAGTTTAACAATAGACCCACTGAAAATTTCTGATCAGAATCGACAGCACAAAAAGCTAAGCTTTTCAGAGGGTTTTAAATATTTCCTATAACATAACCCCCAAAGTATTTAGCAGGTACACTCCAAAAGGCAAAAAGCATGAGACTCGTATTAAATAGAGAAATAGATCAGAGAATAATGATTTTGAACACTTTGGAAATTAAACATTAATACATTTTCATTTCCAAGAAAAAGAAAAGTAGAAATTACTCATAATCCAATTTGTGAAGGTCAAACCTTTTTCAGTAACTACATAAACATAGAAACTTAGTCCGAGATTGGCAACAGTGGTAATTTTCTTAAAGTGCCCATTTTAAACTGTGATAGTCTTGCCTTTGTACAAAAAGTCACCTTGCAAACTAACTCTACACCAACAACAGGCACAAATACTTTACCCTTTTGTTTTATTATCTGTCTGACAACAACAGGAAGCTTTACTTTTCAGGAATGCTTCTGTTTAAGTGGCTACAACTTAAACGTTTGGTTTTGGGAGTAGTTGATTTTAACCCATAAATATTAAATATGTCCAGAAAAATGCTGAGCATTCAGTAAAAGCTTGCTTTATTGGGAAATGCCCTCAGGACAAAAGAGGTATAAAGGAAGAACATCTGAAACTTAGAGAAATGGGAGGTATATTTGGTACCTATCTCAATGCTGTTTGGTCTTTTATTAGTTCTTTTTTAATTAGAATTCAGCATAAAAAAATGGGGTTTAAAATAAAAATTCAAAAAAATAAACAACAAGGGGAGAAGCTTCAAATAAAACCTCATTAGTCAAAGGTATTCTTCCAACTCTGTAATGTATGATGAACAAAAAACTAGTGGAAGAATATACCTTACTTGTAAGGTATATTCTACTGCATTACTGTGCTCAAATACATACAACTCAAGTTTCTAATACTGATGGGATAGTTCATCAAATGTAATGTACGCTGTCGGTTTTAAAGGTATTGTTTATTTTTTTAAGTCACAACACAAGTAGACTGATACTTGCAAGGTTTTTGAGGTTCTTTGGTGTCCAGTGCTCAGTAATGAAATTTTTTCAACACTCTTTTATGTACTACTGAACAAAAAAGCCCACTTTTACATCCCTGATTCAAATATGGCTTTGGATTCTGGGTCCCACCCCTACATTTCATAGCATTAAGTTGTGAAGTTTTGTTCCCATATTTCCTTATGGGTTATATGCAGTGGCAGTCAGGAAAGCCATGATCTAGTTTTCAGTAAAAGAATCACAAGCATATATGCATCTTAGAAATATATACTTGGATTTTCGTAGACCTTATGGTTGGCTTCCAAATTGAAGCACCTCATTTCACAGTTTGCTACCTTAAAAGTTTTTAAAAGTAATTGTATTGCTTGATTTATTGTAGTTGGCCAACTCACTCTCTATTGTCTTTTCCAAGTTACTTGTTCTCTTACTGAGTTAGGCTAAAAGCAACCAGAGAGTTCAGCTTTTTCAGTTTTCATTAATTCAACAAGAATTGCCTTTCCCTACCTACAGATTTTTTTTTTTCCAGCTTATTTAGCTTACTTGTGAGTCCTGTTCTGGGATTTGGAAGGTATCTATATTCCTTTAAATTCATTTAGCAAACCCCAAGAGGGTTTTTGAAGCAAAGCTTCTTAGCAAAGAATTGCACACTTACTGATGAGAAAAAGTTCAGCTAAAACTCTCACAGTGCCTGCAGTTCAGTGCAATTCAGTTACTCAGAGAAGTTAAACTCGTTTACTTAATATTTATCAATTCATTTAAGTTGTAGTATATACCATGCAGTCTGTATGGACACATAGGAAAGTATGAAGTGCCTTCTGGATTGCTAAAACAAAATAAGCTAAACAAGGCAACTAAAGGAGACATAGATATGTATGTAATACTTGAATGTAAAAGTTTGTTGTGCCGCTTAATCAAGAGTTTAGAAACTAATATTCATGGTCCTTGCTATAGGAAATATCTTTTTAGCAGAAAACCTAGTGTACTCAGAACAATTTAAAATATGAGAACCCATCATTTTTTACAATAAACTGAACAAAAAGTGATTAAAATACATGGCATTAATATGAAACCCAACTATTTGTCTGTCAGGGTAACAAAATGTTATTGTCACAAAACTGCAGAATTCACCCGTGGTATGAAATCCAACATTCCTCTTCAGCAAAGCGTGTGCAATTTTGCGGTTGTCTAATTAAAGAGAAAGCATAAGTCGATATATTTTTTTCTATATTTTAGTTGCTACTGTGGTGCATCAAATTGTTCTACAGTACCAATTAGGTGGGTTAATATAGTCATTAAATATCCTTATTATATAAGGGAAGACATGAGTTGCTCAAATGTCATGGAACACAGGATGAACATCCAACAAGGTATATCATGTTTTATTCCTCTTTGTGCTTAAGAAGGTTTTTCTCAAAGTACTGTCTTCCACCTTCCAGTCCTTGTGCGTATTACCGAAAAACCTCTTTGTATCTCAAGCTGCCTAATCCCATGTAGATAACCTACAACAGAGAGGTCAATGAAATCCTCATTTTTCAGACCAAGGCCAGTGCACTAGAAAACCCTTTCTCTCATAGTTGCAGTGAAGAGAATAATAGATCTTAAAAATTGTCTTGCCCCAAACTCAAACCACAATGTGAATGAAAGTGACATAAAAAAAAATAAAAAATCATCCTGCTTTATTTGAAAACTGAAACAATAAGTAAAACTCAGTCATCAAAAAGGGTAGGGGGAAAAAAAAAAGGAACATCCCACAAAAAGAACAAAAACTTCAGGGTGAGTTGATGTTCCAAACTCATCAATTTCTGGCAAAGGCCTACTTTTTACCCTGAGATTTCCATACCTCTGGATATGCTTCTTTACTTCAAAAGCCAACACTTTAATCATAACATAAACAGACACCTTGTCCCCAAGACTAGAGCTCTGGTATTGTATCAGACTGGAGGCTCAGTTTGCCTTCTGCCTCACCCAGATCAGTGATACTGTCACCCTGGAAATGCAGCTGTGCATCTGCAGGGAAGTGAGTAGCTTGTCTTTTGAACCCTGGAAGTCCCTTCAAATGGACCTTCATACATACTCTACACAGGATTTCAAACTTACGACATTTTGTGCACCTCTGTTCTTTACCCTGGATACAGCCAAAAGGATTTTACAGAATGACAAAGTATTTGACAGAAAAATCACAAAAAGACTAAAATCAAAACTTGGAGAAATATCTGCACTTTTCAATTAAATAAAATTGTTTTTTAAATATGGCTTGATAAAATATATATACAGAGGTCTCTTCTTAACCCCAGCAAGGGATATTTTGATAAGAGGATGTAACTGAATTTCCTTAAAATTACTGAGGGATTTAGGGACCTGCTTAATTTATCTCTCTTGTTTAATTTGTCATTTGGACATGAAGAGCTGAATATGAATCTTCATAGAACTGGGGAACTTACTGATGGAAGAAAAAGCCCTTAAGTGATGGCTTCCCCATGGAAAACTATTCCACAGGCTAATGTATTTTCCTGTCAGAACGTTTTTCGTGATACTTAGTATAGGCTTTTTTGTTCCTAATTCCAACATATGATTAATACATATCTTAATGTACAACATTAAAACCACTTCTAGCCCTCTTAACATTTACGTAGTTACATGCTTATGGACACCCTTTTAAGTCAAAGCTGAGCTGTCCCTATTTCACTGCTAAAAAGTTCCCTTCATTTAGTCTCTTCAGTGTTTTTCGCTTCCTCTCTCTTCCTCATTAATAATAAACTATCCCGACACAGTCCTTTCGTGTCATTAAATTTCTTCTAACTCTTATTGCACGAAAAGGAGGTACTCCTTCCCTCACAGGTGATGGAACTTTTAAAGCATCCCTTCACTTCGTAACGCAACATGAGGAAAAACTTCTTTACTGTGAGGATTACAAAGAACTGGAAGAGGCTGCCCAGAGAGGTTGTGGAGTCTCCTTCTCTGGGGACTTTCAAAACCCACCTGAATGTGTTCCTATGTGTCCTACCCTGGGTGACCCTGCTCTGGCAGGGAGGTTGGACTTGATCTCCAGAGGTCCCTTCCAACTCCTACCATTCTATGATTCTATGTAGTTTTGTGGAGGAAACCTCTGCATCAGAACAGTCGTTTGCATTGAGTGCCCAAGCTACAAGGCCATGGGTGCAGCAGTCCCCCTTGCACCTTCTCCTTCATCAGCTGCCACTGGAAGCCGACAGCTGCAAATATTAGTAGGCAGACAATCTACATGGTAAGAAACACACCTCCTGCACACTTTTCAGCTTCCATTCTCCGATTTTACAAACTTAACTTTTCTTACTTTGTCATTGCTGCCAAAATAAAATAAAGGAAACACCATAACCCACACAACAGACCAATGGCAACAAAACCAGCAGAAGAGTCCTGCGCACAGCAATATTTATTGCTATATACTCCATCCTTTGGGATTTTGGTTACTTACTAAAGGTTGCTTACTTTTGATTACTTGCTTAAGACGCCCTAGTTACCTTGCACGCATTGCACTAAAGAAATGCAGTGAACTTTTCTAATCAAATTGTGATGTTATTTAGATATGGAGTGCAGCAAAGTACCTCAAAATCCTAATAATGGAAATACAAAGTGAAAATAGCATCATGTAAATTAAAATGCAACCCTGAAGTCTTTACCTGTATCAGAGATAAGAATCAATGCTTTTCTTTTGAAGGGCTTATGAAAAGGTGAGATACAAAGACTTTAAACAAAAAAGGCGCCTTATTTAGGATCAATGAGAAATTCCAATCATCATATATATACGTATCACAGAATCACAGAATGTCTTTGGTTGGTAGAGACCTTCAAGATCATCTGGTCCAACCTTTGACTGTATTAAGATATATATATGTGTCTCAAGCATGTTTATATTGTTCAGGAATAACTTGGACAACAGCTTTGACTTATTCCCCATTTTATTCCTTTAGATGAACTTGTTAAAATAATGGATTTTAATGCAGAGTTAAGAGAACTAAGAAGCCGTCCCTTAGATAACCTCACTCTGCAACCTTGACCCTAATAAATAATAGATTTTCCTAATACATTTAGTAAATTTCTTTACTCTTTGAAACAAATTATTCCACTCAAGCTTTTTACTGACCAACACTGAGTCCTGCCAGTTGGTTTGGTATTTCTCTGAAATAAAGCATATGCAGAGAAATAAATACAAATATAACAAAGTAATCATCATTGTTCACGTCCTCACGAATGAGTTAAACATGGACTACTCTTTGCTATGGATTATAGTAAGGAGTGTAAAAGGAGCCAAAGAAAAAAGGAAAAAAAAAAAAAGCAAGCAGCAGATTAGGAAAGCATAGCTATGACATATCGAATCACCAGACATATAAAAATTATCTCATGAATGAAAATATTCTATTACTGTGTGCTGGAAACAATTGCAGCATCTGTACTTGAGCCATTCGTAAACCCTTTTGAGAAATTAGAAAGAATTAGTCAATATACCTAAACTAGACACAAATAGTTACTGAAATGTGAGTTTAAATGATTAGATGATCTGTTAATATAAATATTTGAAAGAGAGAAGAGTAGGAATAGCACATTTAGGAATTTGAAGTTCCTGAGATAGTGGTTAGAGAGGCTTTCCTAATTGCACACTAATACTGCTGGGCCCCTGCTATTGTTCATAGCCCATAGCATTAAATTCATATCAAAACAAACAAATTAACTAGCACAAGCACAAAATAAATGAACAACTGTTGTGGGACAAGTCTCAGCACTGGATGACAATAGGCTGCATTCAGGGATGGGAGGAACTACTTGTCAAGCAGCTGAACCATTAGTACTGCAGATGTTTCAAATATACTTACATGATGTAGTATATTTGGTACAATTTTACTCCAAACTATGCTCTGGTGTTTGTTTCTTTTAAAACTGTCATAGAGGTTGAAACCTAGAAGGATTCATTTAGGAAAAAAAAAATTAAAAGAACAACAACAAAAAAAGAAACAAAAAATCCCCACACCAAAAAAACCCAAACAAGCAAAACCAAAATGAAACAACAAAAAAAACCCCAAAACCAAACACAAAAAATAACCAAAACAAAATCAAACCCCACCAATATCAGAAATATCTGAAATATAAATCACACCATGAAAATCTAATTACAGAAACTTATTATAAAACTTTCAAGGTAATGTTTGATTCTATACTAAAGGTATGTTTTTTTAGTTAATTTACATATGGTTGTTAGATAGTTCAATAACTAATTGTTTTGTTAAATTGAAAAGATAGTAAGTTTCGTATTTTTATGCACGAACATCATTTAACAAGCATTTACTGATTCACTTATTAGCATCAGCAACAAATACCACTCCATAAATAAATACAACTCCAGTGTAAAACAGTCTTAGGACATAAATTAGTCATTTATTTATCATATGTAAGCTACCAGTAATTTATGGTTAGTGAAAATAAGTTCTTACAATGTTAGACAGGAAAAAGGAGCTTTAGAATGAACACAAAGCAGTATCTTTTTACTAAATATATAACAATAAATCAGTTCCCTCTGAGACTCAGACACCGAGAGTTACATGATGCCACTGACTGAGTGCTGAATTCTTCACTGGGGCTGTACTGGGTTGAAGGCAAGAGCCAGGGCACCTCATTTGGTATTCATTTGGTCCTTGTATTTTCACTCACTACGAAAGCTTGACTCGGGGCAGAGCAGGTGGAAGCACGGTAGCTCCAGAAGCAAGCTTGCCGAGAGCCCAGAGAGTGAGCTGGCTGGTTGCATCTTGAGCAGCTGGAGCTCTGAGTACTCGCAACAGCAACAGTGGCAAGAGGGCCAGCTCTGAGTGATCAGGGGGCTTTGGCAGTTGTGATCGCTAAACTAATTCCAAAAGTCAACGCAAAGACACATCAGGGCTAAAAAAGAGACTGCAAGGAATTGAATTGCTTAGGGGGCAACTTTAGGCCAAGAAATAGCTTTGGGGAGAAAAGCAAAGAAAGTTTTTATGAATATTAAGATAAGTACAAATGGATTTAGTTTATTTTCCTTCCTTTATGGAAACCATTCATTAGTAAAAAAAGAAAAAAAAAATTACATGGATTTCACAGAAGTAGGAGTCCCAAAATGAAAAACATTACATGAGAGGAAGAGAAGTTGTATGCACAGAGAGAAAAGGAGAAAAAAAAAAAAAAAAAGGCTATAATAATTATTTAAATAGATTTTTTAATCTTTTAAATGAAGAAAGCATTAGTAAAAAGAAATTAGGAACATTATCTATCTGTATTTGTCTGAGTAAAATTATTATTTCTGAAAAATCACTGCTGTTTATATTTCCTTCTATATAATTAAATAATATAGCAAAAAATGAAAGCCAGAGTAGAAATCATCTCATGTACATATTTTAGAGGACAAAGAAATGGAATAGTTATTGTAATGCTGACTTTGAACAAAGACAACCTGGATTTGATTTCCTAGTTGACTTCAGGTGTCCTATTTAATCTTAAGCAAATCAAAGCTGGAAATTTAAAGGTATTCAACTACTGATTAGAGCAACTTTTACTAGTCTCTCTGGAAAGAGAGATTCAGGTCATCTGATTCTAGGCCTTTAATTTGAAGATGTGAAGTTCCTAATCTATGAGTTTATATAGTCACTGGAAAGAGACAGGCTCCCAAAGGAGCTTTTACTATGCAAGACATCTAGACTAAATCCCACAAAAGTAAGGGCTAGCTGGAAGATACCATAGTTTTGTACTTGAACCGTTCTCCACTCATGCATTTCTTTCCTGGTTTTTGTCGTGGCTTCCCCATCAGATGAGCCTGTCATTCCCTTATTTAACTTGCAGTAGTTTCCTGAGAGTTAATGTTTATGCATGTCTTTAAAACAAAGCAAAACTTAATAAAACATTCAGTGAAAAAAATGATAGAAAAGGTAAAGGTTCAGAGAAAAAAAGGTTGAAAAATACAACAATTAGTTAAAGCTAAAATAAAGGGTGAAAGAGTGACTTAGTAAATGTGGATAGAATAAAGAATGGTAAAATAATTTGGAGCAAGAGTTTGTGTTCCCTTTGCCTCAGACAAAAAAAGTACTCAACTATATGAAAAGATGACAAATGGTCCACTTACAGAAGTATAGGTTTTTCATATTGTGATTAAATTGCAGAATCCATTGCCAATTAAAGTTGTCTAAAACAGCAACCATAAACACAGCAGTTCAAATCTGCTGCTTCCGGGCTTTAGAAAATCTCCAGCTACGAATCTATGAGCGTGTGATCAAACATTGCAACATGACTGCAGTTTTGCCTCTGTCCTTCCCTTGAACAATGGTGTTTGAGTTTATATGTACTCTAGCGCAGACAGCTGGGACCAGGGCTGCAAAACCCACTTTATTCTGAGTTTATCATAGGCTAACAGCTCAAGCACAGTCACATCTAGCAGCTGGTCCTTTACTTATTTGTCTGAGAACGCTTCATCTGTACCTACATTTTGAGAAATCAAATTATATTCAAAAATTGTCAGTAAAGTATCACTCTGTCCTTTCTACAATGTTCGTTCACCTTTCTCTATCAGACACCAGAGTGAACTGCATAAAATTTGAAATCAGAATGGTACAATATGTCATAGATATTAAATATTACAGATATTAATTTTGAGATGTTCAACACTAAACTTAATTCCAGTCTGATTGAGGTTAACATGAGATCTAAAAAGGTAAAACAGGTTTTGATATCAGAATATAGATAGATCCTACAGCGTCTTGCTTCAGGCATAGAAGACAAATGTAGCAGCCAATAAGACAAGACACAAACACTACTGGGAATTAAGAATACAGACATGAAAGGTGTCATCAGGAACTACGTGGAGACTTGGTCGCTAGCTGTGTGAACTTAATCTCTAACAGTTTACATATAATACCACAAAAGGATGTGCCAAAGCACTAAGAAGCAGCTTACCAGTTTGTGTACCTTCAATAAAAGAAGTCTCCTGTATTGGAACCTACAAATCTGAAAGCCAGGAGAGCTGATGATCAAGATATAAAAGTACCACTCAGTGAGACTAAGGCTATTACAAAAACGCTAAACGGATTATTTATGTTGGTATTCATTGTGGTGGCAAGACGGTTCTCACACCAAAAACAGGGATCCACTGTAAGAGAATAGGCTCAGATTTTAAAACAACTAAAACCCATACAAAACACAAACAAAACTCAATAAATTGAACAACAGTTAATCAAATAGGATCAGACAGTTCTGCAGCAATTTGATGTCTAGTTAAATATAAATTCCTATATGTAAAGCAAACTTGGTGTTAAAGGAATGAAAGATGGCAAATAAATACCACATTAGTATTTCAGCCTAGTTTCAGAGCTGAACCTGTCAAGTGAAGCTCTCAAAACCTAAGAGTTATAACAGTGCAGACGTCCTAAGTAACCAACAGAGTTCTGTCACGCTACGGGGTGGTAACATCAGGATGTGACATTTCCCAGTGTATTTCTTCCAGTGTTCCAGCAAGCATTTTCGGCTGGGTCATGGAGTTGATACAACATGCTTGGCCTTCTGAAAAGTTTTGATGAGATACTTCATTAAGAAAAATAAATCAATTAAAGTGTTGTAAGACATAAAAGAAAGTCAGCTTTTAAATGAATACTGATTGAAAAGATTGAGAGCAAAGGACTGGAATAAATAGACAATTTTCACGTTGAAAAGAGATTATTAACTGTGCTGACATCCTTCCATGTATTTCTTGTGAATCCAAGATAATGAATATCAGAAAGGAATTAGGTAAAGACACAAAACAGATCAAAAATGAATATTGAGAATAACAGCTCACATGAAATGCATACTTTAGGAATCCTCTGATAAACTACTCATTGCCAGACACACGTCGTCCTTGCATTACCTGTTTCTTCTGTGGTTTTCTGTGACATTTCCCGTTGCCATTCATGAATATGAGATACTGAGATTGACTTTGGCCTAGAGCACGGTTGCAGTTAAATTTTATAAACTGTGTATGGAAAACAGGAACACCAGAAATCTAATGTCTAAAACTTTGTATTCACACTTGGTTTATTTAAGAGTAAGAAGAACTTTCACTTCTGTGTGTAATATTAATAAATTCCTCAGATGTGTGATCCCTTGATGTGATCTTCAGAAAGTATATTAAAAGGGTGAAGTGATATAGCTCATCCAGCTACTAGAAAGGATTTCTTAATTCATGTATTTTGTGAAGTATCACTGTTAACAGACAGTACAATATAACACATGCACTGAATTTTTGGTGTCTGAGACCTATAGAATTGCAAAGAATTTTCAATCCCAAATGAAAAATTATTACAATTCATTTCAAAACCAGTCTGATATTAGTAATTTTAAAATATCAAGCCACAAATCCATATCTTTTGATCTATAAGGAAAAATTTAAAACGTCTCATAAAAAAAACCCCAACAAACCAAAAAAAAACAATGAAAAAAACCCCACAACCATTTCTAGGGATTGCTTCTATGCTCAGATTTGAATAGCTAGGTGTTTGCTAAATAAGGATGGCAGTGGAGAACGGGTTATAATCAGCTTCTGAGTTTATAGCCACAGCTATGAAGTTACTAGTTTCACACACTAAGCAGCTAAGCTGGTTGTCCTACAGTAGTAGTGTGGGGTATGATCACTCTAACGCAATTGCAGCCGTATCTGTCTAATGGTCCTAATAACCACCTTATGCACATGAACACTATTTGGCTTGTATCCTGACCAGAAACATTCATGTTGCTGCTCCACATGTATTCTATACACTAAACATTTTTTTCCAGGCAAGTGGAAAAATACCACTTGTACTCCAGCCTCTGATCGTAATCAATACCTGTAGTGACAAAATAATAAGTTTAACCAGTGCAACTTTGCCCATGCATCTTCCAGCAGAACCGAAATCATACGTTTTGGCACCCTGACTTGCCTGAAATCACTAGCAAAGACATTTTCTTCTGTTGACACCAGAAAGGAAATAAATTTCCTAAAGTGGATTTATATAGCTATAAATTAATCATACCATGACTGTATCTGTGCAATCACTTTAATAGCTATAAAATACCTCAAATAAAACCAAAACCAACAGTAAGAGGTTCTTTAGCTATTTCCAGGACCACTGAGAAGCGTTCAGGTGATTTAAAATTTCTTTGTGGCATATCAAGTACATGTCTGTGCTTTCCTTTCAATAATCTCTTGAATTCATCTGACATAAGTGAGAGACTCTCCAAATGCCTTCTAAATACACATATTAAGACTGAATTGTTCACTCTGGTCTTCATACACTCTGTCAAGGAAATAAACACCCTCATTACTTATCATTGAGGCTTGTAGGAGTTGTGGGCCCTAAACTGAATCCCCAGTGTCTCCAGTTTGACATCATTCTCCACTAGATTATTGACTACACCTTTTAAATCCAATTTAATTTGATTTTTTTCCCTCTAGGTTAAGACAGATATAGATTTTTCTACCACCTGTTCCATAGATGTCTCAAACGATCAAAAGTTGGGGAAAATATTGAATCTCTGAACCTTTTTATTTATTTAGGAGGTGCAAGGTATTTAATCATCCTCAGTATGTTCCAAAGGAGTCAAATCAATCACAAGAATAAACTTCTAGGAGTATGGGTAATGTATCAAAAAAAAAGCATTCACTGTACGGTAATATCTTTAGATGGCAACTTCTGCTAATATCTTGATTTCTTGAGCAACTTCCACTCCTGGGGCCCTAATTCCAAAGCAGAAGATACATGCAAGGGTCTGAAATGGAAAAATACCCTCAGCAGTATAAAAATTGTTGCTTCTTAACTGGAGAAAATAAACACAACTTTCAAACAAAAATAATAGCTTTCAATGAATATTTTCGTAAAAGACGTAGTGTCCTTATTTCTTTCAGATAAATTGAATACTTACAGAACATCAACTTAAAAAGAACCAGACCTTGAAGAGACCATGAATGCTTTAGCATAACCTAAGTTGCCATGTTAAAGTGCTGTAATGAATCCTCAGTCGTTGAAAAGTATGTCTGAATAGTGCTTCTCAGGTCCCTGAAGGATGTTGACCATGCAGGGATCCCTTGGTGAGGCAGAACAGACAGTAGTATTTAAACATCTTTATTCTGCTGCTCAGTGTGGGAAAGAGAAACACTGGGGGATGAAGGAAACACTTCAGTAATGTCTTAAGATTTCAGAACAATACCAAACTGCTTTCTTCAACTACAGTAAGCCATCTGGAGTAAGCTCTGGAGCTCGGTTTAAAAGATTTCTCATGCAACTTGTAATATTGATTGTGCTCCTTACAAACCACTGCTTTTTCCTACATAGAAATCCCATGCCCGTGTTTAACAAGAAAGGATTTTGCATGGTGTATTGTATTCCTTGGTCAGATTTCACTCCATGCTTTCAGTCACAGAAAGCCAGAGACAAATAAATGTTTCCAACACATTTCAAAATGATTCTTTTTTTTTTTTTTTTAATTAGATCATTAACTGGATGAATGATGCACCATCTATCCCATTATCACTTCTGCTTAAATTGATAAGACAAACAAAAAATTCCAATTGAATGTAGTACTTCAAAAGAGAGAGGATCATGTGGTCAATAAATTTTTCATCCAACTCCAGGCCATGTCAAAGATTGCAGTGAATGTTAGTAGAAAAAAAAATCTCTGTGCTATCAAATCTTAAACTAAACTTTTGCAACTCTGAGGTAGTTTTGTTTTCTCTCTAGGTTAGTCTGGTCTTCAGATTTAATTCAGCTGATTATTGAACTATGATATTAATATATTGGCAATTCATCTTAACAATTTCTACATCCAACCCAAGTGTGAATTGGAATAATACGAAACTGGACAAGTATATTTTTATGATGACATTTAAAAGTCCACAAAGAAAAGCTCCTCCCGTCAGCTCCCTGTTTTTAAATGTGTTTTGAAGAAGCACGTGCTGCTGCACTCATTGGCATTATGGAAAGCAAAATGACTGTCCTCTGCTGATGAAAAAAGCATCTCTGTGGATTCTTTCCACTCTGGGCCACCTGATATATTTCACATTTTATATATTCTATGAAGAATGACATTCATATGAATGATAACTTTACCCTTTGATAGTCTAATCCTTCCAAATGCACTCAAGATTTCACACACCTCAGTGATTCCCCAAGGAACAAACTGAAGAATAAAAGGTAATGCTTGAACAAGAATGCAAAGTGACAAATATTGCCATCATTTGTCAGAGCCAGCTGTATCACAGTAAAAGATTTCTCAAGAATCCATTGTGCCATGTTATTAACCTGACATGCTCCACATTCTTTACAAACTTTAGCTTTCATTCCCAGATGGAATTAACCCCACCATCATAATCTGCTATGCTAACTACACAGGTAATATATTTTCCACACCATCAGAATCAGAGGGAAAAAAAAAATCATTTGTTTCATCTTCACTACTTTATTTATACTACCAGTAAAAAAGTGTTTGCTGTGAAGACCTTGTTGCCAAAGCAGCATGTAATTCGTAACCGATTGCCTGATAGAAACTCAGTTCATTCCCATATACAGCCAAGATGTGCCTCCCTAGAACAGTGATTTACTGTGGAATATCTTGGGCTAAATACTCCCAGAGGACATAGAAGCTTTGCCTGTGCTAGTTTACTCTGGCAGATGGAACTTTTAAATATATATTATGCATTCACTGTATCCTTGCTGTGATGAAAAAAAAGTAAGCATTTCACTATGGATGAGAAACTCACCTAATACTGGGGGGAAAAATAATGTTTAAATATCTCAGAGAGTTATTAATCCAAACATTAAAGAGATAAGTTTATATGATACTAAA
>VWZK01011255.1:57325-138133 GCA_013396935.1 Baryphthengus martii
AGTTTATATGATACTAAAAAAAAAAAAAAAAGGCAGAAAAAAAACATTACAATAGCTTACCAGCTCTTTTGCATTTATTCTTTGCACAAGACATTTGTGATTAGATAATCGTATATCTCATAGGCAGCCATTAAGTGTTGGCAGAATTGATGTTATATTTTTAATTTGAAGGATATAGAAAAAGGATACGCTAAACCACTTGGCCTCATAAACAGTATGAAACTTCTGAGGCTGGTTATGTTAACCTCAGAATCTATAAAAAAGATTATTAAATAGTTGACATGAAAAAAAGAGAAGAACCTTTGTTAACGGTTTTTAAATGTTCAGATTTTGAAAAGAGTGTGAATAAAATATTATTATAAAATAAATATGAGCAGTTGCTACTCCCTAGAAGACTCTTACACAGTCAGTAGGTTACCACAAGGGCAGACTGAGTATGCTGCAGAACAGTTTCTCTTTCCCGTAGCGGAGTGCGGCATATAGCAAAGTTACAATCCAACAAAGGTAAATCCTGATAGGCCCTGAGGCTTAACACATACTTTACTGGAGAAGGAAATATTTCAACTAAAGAGGGATAGATTGGTTAGCAGGTGGCTAACCAGCATGATCCCAAACAGAACCACAAACATTTCCTTTTGTAATTTCTATCTCAATTGTAGTTTTAAGTACTTTGGAAGTCAAACAAGACAAAGTGGTTTTATATTTCACAGGATGGCTCTCTCTGATCACTGTGGCATTACAAAGCATTGGGATATGACCTAGGAACATTGTTATTTATCTTTCCATAGAAACTCTGAAAATTAAAGTTGTGATTCTTCGATTCCTTAGGGGTCTAATTTACAGTTGCAGATACAGACTGACTTGGCAGTGACTTCTCTTTCATTACCGTAGCAGAAATTTATGTGGTAACAGCTGTGGAAGAACAAGAATAAAATAGATCAGTCTGCAGTGAATGCATTTGTACACATAGGCACGCTCAAGCTTGTACATAACCATTGCTGCCATCATAATAAGCACTTCTATTCAAGAAATGATTAACATAAAAACTAGGCCTTCCTATGGTATGTATCAATCATTTTTGACCTATAACTGAGGACTCACTGGGAAAGTAAAAAATTTGTTTGGTGGAGTATTTTGTAGTTTTGAAACGTAATTTCATTACCCACAGAACGAAACATTTACAGAAACGCTAATATGCTTTGATATATTTTTAAGCGCATTACATTAAAAGCATCAGTAATTTCGTAAGTTTTATGTGCAAGTTGCTGCCCTAGATAGCCATAATCAGAGTAGTGAACCATTAGAATGCTGTCTCTTATTACATTGGCATCAGACTGAAAGTATTAAAAACATAGCTTCTCAATCCCTGAATATGCAACCTGTTATAGCTATATTTATCTAGAGGTTAAAAAAAATAAACTACACCAACCTTTGAGGACAGTTATAATAAAAATAGATATGGCTATGGATGAATCCATCTTGAGTTCCTTTCTCATCTATTCAGTAAGAAATTTGAAATAAAGTGTTTCTCTGTGTCACACAGCAATTTTGGATTTAGGCACAGAAAGGCATAGGCTTTTCACAGTATCCATGGCTCTACCAGTTAAAACTTTTGGGACTGTTGGATAGTTGAATAGCCTGATATTAATAGTAAAACACATCTTTTAATCCGCTATGTTCCTAAGTCTTAGTGGAAACTGAAGATTCAGCTAAAATACGGCTTGAACACATGCTCACGCAAGTTTTCAACAGCTAAACGTTTTTTAAAATATTAAAGTATGACAAGCATATCTGAAAATGTTTTTCCTAACTTGTACGGTATTTGCAGACTCTAGAGCTTTATTTAGCTTGCACAAGTCCTAAAATTCCAGATGCTGATAGGAACCATATTTATTAAAAGATACCCTATGACTATTTTCTGAAGATCCAGTAGATAAGATGAAGAACAAATGGCAAGGAAATGTCTGTATGAATGAACAAACAAATACTGTAACGCAAATAAGTAAAGTCTCAGCTAAAGTTCAATTCACAGCATTTTAAAGGGACATTCAGTGTGTAATGGGAAATCATGTTAAACAACGGTTTGACCCAGACCCTTTTCAGGCTTTTTCTTGAAACATAACAAGTTTAGGCTTGATTTCCTATCCAGGAAAGTGTAGGGATCTGTACTCTCATTCATTCTTTGCTCTTGCTTTGAGGCAACACAGCCAAAGTTAAGAATCTCTAAAAAGTTCCAGAATGGGCAGAACTTAACTGTGGTTTTTGTTCAGTTAATGCACATTTTGGCAAGAACAGTGAGGGTGGTAGGCAAAGAAGTATGCTGCCTAGTTTGACTTTTATCAGCTGAACAAGGTCTCCTTCCCTGAGTCATGAAGCATGGTGGTACACACATGGAATTGCAGGGTGGTCTCAATTAGGCAAGAGGGCATCTGGAACCTGCAGCCAGAGGAAAGCAGCTGGGACCAAGAGAGATCAATGCAGGGTCTGAATCATACCTGGAATCATACTGATTTTCAAGAAATACCAGTGCAATTGTTGATTTATGAAGAGCTTCAGCAGTTGGGAAGTGGAAGAATCAGACTGATTTTTAAAGAATGTGGTACAAATGCCCCACAAAATATCCAATGCTAATGGTAAAACAGGACTTAGTAAATCCAGGTATTTCACAGTCTTGTAGCTTCATGAAATTTTCATCTATAATAAAAGCCAAAGTTGAATGTCCGTTTAAAATACATATAAAATGCAATCAAAGGAGACTGGAAATGTCAGTGATCAGTTACCAACTGCATTTCAACCGCTGTTAAGTTTTGAAGCATTTCATCTGTGGATTTCTGAGATGCTTGGACCGCAGTAAATTTTGCTTTCCTGGCTTTGTTATCCTTCAAGGACTGAATGCTGAAAAAGATTAAAATTACCATCGGTATTACAGCTATGCCTCATAGAAAATGCAGCTAAAAAGTTGCTAAATAAATAGAATCCATCCAAATGTTATTATGTTTTCATTTTAATAAAACTTGGAACTATAAATTCTACTATAAGAATAAGAATATGAAAAAATCTCAGAAATGCCAAAAGTTAGGACATAATTGAATTATTTGGACTAAGTCCAATGTTGTATGAGGCTAGACATCTGAGTAATAAAATATAGTAAAAAGTGACATAAAACTGAAGAGTCATACTAACCTCTCTCTCTCCACGCTCCTCTTATTCCTCTGTTTGAAAAGACAAAAGACAGCTGCTTGGAATCTGCTCTTTGTAAGGGAAACACAGTCCTTTGGCACAAGCACCAAAACAAATCGGAATGATATTTCTAATGTGAGGAGAGAGCAATCTCTATCCTCTAATATGTGCCTTATTAACACACTGAACTCATGCCAAGATGCCCAGTTCCTTCTAATTTCAATGGGAATGAGGCACAGCGTGAAAGTCTGAGGTGCAAATGCAAAAGGATTGCCATCTGGCTTATAAAAATATTGAAAATGTCTTTGACCTTCAAAAGCGAATGTGGTGATAGTTGTGAGAGGAAGAAACAGTTCTGAAAAGTTTTATGGATGTTTGGAGGACTTTAGCAATAAATTGATACTTTTTTTTTAAATGTAAGCTAAATTTACATTATAAATAAGAAGAGTAGTTAAAAAAAAGTAATATTGAATGATTTATAACATCAGTTTTATTACATCTAGAAACACACTGCTACTACCATGGATTTCTATCATTGATAGACATTTGCAAGGTTTGAACCATCACAATACTTTTATTCCTGTAAACTCTGCAATACAAAATATAATTCATATGGTTTTTCTGACAAAGAACTTTCATAAGAGGGACATGTATTTCTGCATCTAAATAGTTCTCATGCAAAAAAAAAATAAAAGTTTGTACCCTACAGTTTCAGAATATCTGCAGAGACAACACACAAATTTCCCTAAATCTGGCTATGCTAAATTGCCCGTAGACACATTGCACTTATAACCTGTTAAAAAATGCTACCAAAATAAAAAAAAAAAAGAGAAAAGAAAAAGAGAAATCAATCAAACCACTTCTTTTATCTCTTAAAAGCATCAGCCTATATGCTTTTTTTTAGTATTAAAATGAAACTGCAGTTCTGACAACAAACTCATGCTGTCCTTCGGTCATACCTCAAGCTTTGACATCCCTAAATATTCAGGCTTGCAGAGTATGTGTCCCTTTCCTCTCCTTTTAGCCTTGCCTCAGAACAACCTGGTGGTGGACTCTTCTTTGGTGTTCACATCTACCTTTGCTGTTCCAGTCGAATCTCACTTCAGCCTGGAGGTTCTGGGGAAAGTCTGGAGTTCAAGGCTTCTCCTTTCTTGACTATACAAGATTGTTTGGTCAGAATTGAACCCCTTATCGTAGTCCATTTTAGAATATTTAATAACTGGCAATGTGTTGGTAATTTGGCTACCTTGTCCTTCTAAAAGCCATAGATAGATCTCTTTAAATTTTAATTTCTAAAAAAGGCTATTTTATAGAAATATGCTTGATGGCATATATGTCACTTGAAGGCTGGCACAAACCAGCATATCCTCAGTTGTTCTAACTTGTATAACTTTCCATACAGCTTCTTGCCAAGTCCAAAAGTAAGTTTGTTCCTTTGTCATCCATCCGATATTTAACTCACATAATTTCTTTAAAATATTTTATAATTATTACTAGTGAAGACATTAAATGTTATTTACCTTGTTTACCTCTGCCTTGCAAACATGTCTTTAGCCCTAGCAAAAAATGAACATGATTTTAAAAAAGAAAAAAAAAAAAAGGCAACAGAAAAAAACCAAAAGCTTGAACTTGTAATTGGTTTAAGGCATCTAACTAACCTGTCTAAGACTTTAGAACCACTTAAGAGAATATTTGCAGAAAGCAATATACACACCATAATTCACAGTACCAGATCTCTTCACTGGCTGAGGAAGACGTAGGATGACTAATGTCCTATGTTGAATGCCTCAGTTTAGAAAGATGAATCTGTGCTTGAATCACACAGAATCATAGAAGGGTTGTAAGGGACCTCTGGGGATCATCGAGCCCAACCTCCCTGCCAGAACAGGATCACCCAGGGCACGACACACAGGAACACATCCAGACTGGTTTTGAAAGTCTCTTGAGAAGCACACTCCACAACCTCTCTGGGCAGTCTGTTCCAGGCTCCATCACTCTCACTGGAAAGAAGTTTTTCCTCATGTTCAGATGGAATTTCCTGTGGTCCAGTTTGTGCCCATTGTCCCTTGTGCTATCACTGGGCACCACAGAAAAGTGGTTGGTTCCTTCTGCTTAACACTCACCCTTCAGATATTTATAGACATTGATAAGATCCCTTCTCAGTCTTCTCTTCTGCAGACTAAACAGCCCCATGTCTCTCAATCTTTCCTTGTTAAGAGAGGTGCTCCAGTCCCTTAAATCATCCTCATAGCCTCTCTTGGACTCCCTCTAGTATTTCCTTGTCCCTCTTGCACTGGGGAGCCCAGAACTGGACACAATACTCCAGATGTGGTGTCACCAGGGCAGAGTAGAGGGGGAGAAGAACCTCTCTCGACCTACTGGTCACACCTGTCTTAATGCACCCCAGGATCCTACCGGCCTTCTTGGCCACAAGGGCACATTGCTGGCTCACAGTGATCTTGTCCATCAGCACTCCCAGGTCGTTCTCCATAGAGCTGCTTTCCAGAATTTACGTCTCCTGCAGCCTATCTATATTTAACTAGGTTTCCTCATACAGTTCACAGAGTGAGGATGACAAGCCAAGTCTCCCTGGTTCCTATCTAACTTTTATGTGACGAACAAAGAGTATCGTTTGAGTTCATAAGCCTGGTCTCAGCTTTGTGCATTGCTTGCTCTGATCAGCCAACCTAGTACTACATAACTGCATAACCAGCTTCCTCACATCAGTAGGCAGGGTCATGGTCTACACGCTGCAGAAACCCATCCATGTGCTTTGTCCAACCTGTGCCCCTCCACTTTGCACTTAATGCTGTTAAAGAGCACAAAGTGATCTCAAAAGTCAAGGGCAGAACAAACAAAAAAAAAAGACACACTTGTCTAGTTCTTCTTACATCTAAAATCGCCCTTCTGCCTGACGTGTAAGATGAAGAAACTAATGACATTAGCTCTGTCACTTTGACAAGCAGTAAACAGACAATTGTATGTGCAGAAAGCCAAGCAGGCTACCAGAATTAAATCCATTGGACTAAGATGTCATCCTCCTTCCAAATACTGTCACCTTAATTCATGCTGTGTGCTTAATGGTCACACCTAGTCACAAATTACCTGTATGGGCCAGTGAAGACAATGAATTGGTAAGGACTGTCAATGTTGCAGCATGTTGTCTTGTGCAAACTACAGAAAAGTATTAAAAATCCTAGCCTCTCATTCCTAAACCAGCTACCTTCATTCTTTCTGTTTATTCACTATTTCCGTTTTCTTCATCTATTTATTTTCATTTAGTTACAACTTTTGAATTAAAAATTGTAAGAGCTAAGAAAAATCACATGAGAATATTCACAGTAGCATTTTAATTGAATAAAATGGACTTGAATACTAATTACTTTATAGTAAACACCCACACCTGGTGTGATTTTTAAGTGCAAAAGCGACAGTAACATCTCAGCCATAGTAGAAATGTGGAACAGAAATAGTAATACTTTTAAGAAAAACCTTGGTGATACAAAAAAACAATTCACAGGGAAACCTACTGCTCTGAAATTTTAAGAATGATGGTAATTGTTCAGAGTATTATTATTATTTCACTGAAACATTAAGCTTGTTAGGGAATATACATGAAACAGTGTCTGCATGCATATGTTCTCTGCCTTTTATTATATTCGCTTTTCTATGACACTTCTTTCTGGAAACACAGGAAACATCCAAGGAACCACTATGCTGAGGCTAATAACTATCACTGCAACTTCTAAATTACATATATCTTTGTTATGGTCCCAACATGTGGCTTCTGTGTCATAGGATAATTCAGCTCTTTAAACAACGGGCCATACCATTTGATATGCTCTGCCTAAAGCAGAGAAACTAATATATGTATATATATATATCAAAACAGCTCAGGTCTATCTGCTCGAGAAGTTTACTTCTTACCTAATCTCTTGATCCATAACTGTGATTGAAGCAAAATACATTGTGACACTGATTGCCAGAAGAGTGTGTTCCCAAATCTCTCCTAGACTTGCATGTTGTGCTGCTGTTGGCCAACTATGTCATCATATTTTCAGTTACAGACTCCGAGCAAAAAGTCCCTTAAGTTTTTAATAATTTTTATTTTTTATTTGTTGAGTTCTAGGAATGAAACATTTATCAGCGTAAGCTTTCAAAACCTTATAAATGCAATCAAAAGCTTTATAAAGCTTATAAAGTCAGTCCCACCAAGTTTCATTTAATTCATAACAAGGGCCACAAAACTGTTTCAGTATTGCCTGAGAGTTCCCCTAATAAAAGGAAGCTACAATTAATTGGCAATAGGGGAAAAAGCAGTTAAGGCACGTGTTTCATTCTTAACGCTCTTCTCTAGTCCAGCAGCAGCTATCTCATTCTTCTGCCATATGGGCATCCTCTTTGAAATGGACAATCAATCCAGTACAGACTGTTTAAAGGAGATTTGGTACTGAGATCTCTGTGCCCTTCACACTCTACAGCTAGTCTCCCTCACAAACTGTGCCTTTTTTATTCACAATCACAAACTTGAATGCTCTATATAACTCACTTCTTCTGGAAATTCTCAAAACTTCCCCAGCCGACCACCAAGGAAAAACCTTCTGTGGTTTCTAAATCAATAGCGCATTTTATTCCGTAATTAAGTAGTGATTTGTGATACCAAGCCCATAAAGAGGAAGGACATTTCACCTTTCATCATACATATATTAATAACCTGCCCCAAATATATTACAGTAAGGAGGGAAGCTATAGCTGCATTTGGAGAAACTATATGAAAAAATTGTCTATTTCTATGTTAGCTATTTGTAGGGGGCATTGAAGACAGAGGAGGTATCGCCTTCGGTCTTCAATATTAGAAACATTTTCCAAAACTTTATTATTGGCAAAGGACTACACGTGGTATATATCTGCTTAGGAAATGAAAGCATTAGAAGTAAAACTATAATAAACATCAACAAATTTGAAACTGTTAAAATTAATCCTGTGAAAGCTCCTAAAGCCCAAATAATCATTTCATCTTAGGCTAAGTATTCCAGTTCAGTGTCCTGCAAGTGTTTATCATGTGCACATTTGAAAATCATGCAACCTCCTCCCCCCGTCCCCAAATGGTTTACGCAATGGAGCGACTAAATGACTGTATCTTAGGCTATGGTCTAAGAAAAAGCTTTGAAAGCTTTCAGAAAATATATCATATACAGTTTTGTTTGTAACTGTTCATGAAAACTCGGTGCACATACTTTGCTGGAAATTTTGGTGTGCATCTGGAACAGCCACTGCTGCTACCTAAAGCTGATGGTTGACGAAAATGACAATTAATTATACAGGGTTTAGACTTTGGCTACACTAGTAATCTGTAAGATTCTCGCCTTAAAGAGAAATGCCAACTTTGCAAATACATACAAAGGTTGTCTGTATTTCCAATAACCACATTTGATATGAAAAGAAGTGATACCTTAAAAATTTGATATAATTTCTTGATCATTTCATATGGAATAAACAGGTACATTTGATGAGGGAGAAGTCAGATGATGGTGACTTTCTTTTGACCTTCAAAATTCATGTGAGCACGCAAATAAGGACTTACCTTTGCATTAGGCGTCGTGATAATATTAACCAACACTCCTCATTTCTGTGGCTATGACTCACTATCAGAAAGGATAATAGATGAGCTGAAGCCCTTAGCTTTTAGTTTGCTTCCTAGCTTCCTCTAGGATTTTTAGATACAACTCTAAATATATATGTACACATGTATGTTTGTGTGACGTACATTGGCAAAGATTACTGATTTATCCTAGGTATCCCATAATACGCTATGATGATATATATATATGAAAGATATATGGCATTCATGATATATTCTAACTGTTATCATTATACATGAACCTTACCTTTCTGAGAAGATAAAGGAATAAGGGAATGAAAGCATAAGCTTGTAATTCAGAAGTTTGAGGAAGAGCAGCTAACATCTTTTTAAATAGTTAATGCTTTTAGTAACTACTGACATACTACTACATTATGTTTTATCATAGTCATTGTCCAGATGACTAGGATTTATTTCTTCTTCAAAAAAGAACACATCATGCAGAGGGAGAGTTTGGTGATGCTTCTGATTCCTGCCAGTTTCTATAGCAGAAAACACACATGGAAAAAAACCATATATATTAAATATGATGACACACTATTGTCACATGCCAAAATATCTACAGTAGTCGCTACAAGAATATGCGAATAGGCAAATAAAACTTGATTGTATGACTTAGAGTCATAGAATTGTCAAGGTTGGAAGGGACCTTGAAGATCATCTAATTCCAACCCCTCTGCCGTGGGCAGGGACACCTCCCACTAGACCAGGTTGCCCAGAGCCCCATCCAACCTGGCCTTAAAAACTTCCAGGGATGGGGCTTCCACCACCTCTCTGGGCAACCTGTTCCAGGGTTTCACCACCCTCATGGGGAAGAATTTATTTCTAACGTCTGATCTAAATCTATCCTCGTCTAGTTTGGATCCATTCCCTCTTGTCCTATCACTACCCGACATCCTAAGAAGTCCCTCCCCAGTTTTCTTGTAGGCCCCCTTCAGATCCTGGAAGGCCACAAGAAGGTGTCCTCGCAGCCTTCTCTTCTCCAGACTGAATAACCCCAACTCCCTCAGACTTAAACTACCTGAGTTACAAGTCATCTTTCGAACTCGTGAAAATTACTAATCATTCCTTTAAATTAAATATTTAAGTGTTCTTCATAATTGAAAAGCCATGAGATCATCACTGGATTTCACCTAAGCAAAAGTCAGAGGATTACTTAAGAATGGAAAAATTAGGTCTACATCTGTGTATCTTCTGTTGCCAAATCACAGAATATTTATCCTAAAACATTCCTAAAAGTAGTTCTTGAGCCTTTCCTCTAAGTCTGGATATGTTCACATAAACACTGAAAACTCAGACGTCAGGGATATTTTTGATCTTCTGCAACTTTAGATTCACAGGGACATAACTCATGGTTTCTAATTCTTCATCTGCAAGTATATATTGATTACATGTAGGAAAGATTGAAGAGTAGAACGTAGTCTGTATGGTCATGTCAACCACAATACAGAAACCTTCAATTTGATGTGTCAAAACAAGAACATTCAAATTAATTCATTAACTTACAAAAATATTGCACAAGAAGGAAAAGGAAACAATAGGAATAGTTCTTAATGGAGACAAAGCATGATGAAGGGAAAGATCAGACAAACTTAAAATGTCTATTTTTTTTTCCCCTCAGTCTCTGCAACTACTTTAACAAAACAAAAACCCAAGAAACCAAAGACTAAAATAGATCATACTCTTCCTAGTTTCTCCATCAGTGCAAAAGCATTCTAAAATGCTTCTACTGGTTCCTTCACTCTCCTTGCCATACATCATCTCAATTTTCTAGAGGATTCTTCCATTTTCAGTCATTTCTGTGTCTGTTCCTTCTAGAAATCCCCTGACACCTCCAAAAATCACACTACTTCCCCAAGCTTATTTGAAGATTTTTTTTTTACTAATAATGACCAAATAGTTATGTTATTTTTATATGTGTTGTGCTCTTAGATTTGATATCCCACTGATTAGTGCAACTCTCTTTTCACATATTTCTGTTAATATCAGTGCCCCGCTACGCAGACACACATATATGTGCCTCCAGGAGATCTAATTCCACAGTTAAAAAGTATGCCTGGCAGCATTAAAATGGAAAAGGGGAAAAACCCCAGATCTTCTTTAGTGCTACATAGTCAGACTGAATTTCACTAGCGAAAAAAGGCATGCCATTTATAAGACAAAGCATATGAAGTAGTTTAGCTCCTTTGAGATGGAAAATACTATAAAACTGACAAATATTATTTCCATTACAATTTAATTTTATTTCCATTAAAATTTAATATTATTTGAAATAGCGTAAAGCTGCATGAATAAAACTTCCCAAACACCAGGTGACTTCATTTATTACCAAGTTTCAATGAATCTCCTGTAATAATTTAAGTAGAAATATTTTAGACGCTTAAAATATCTTGACCAAAGCTAACCTTTAGCCCGATTAAGATGACCTGCATTAGAAGGCCTACAGTACGAAAGTCGAGAACTGAACATGATGTAAATCTAACAACTGTGTCATTTGAATTAATTCGGAATGAATTTGACCAAAAGACTTTACAAGTCGTACCAATTTAGTTTAAAAATAAAGCTTTCTCACAAAGGGTTAAGTCAAACACTGTTTTTCCCTTTAGGCAGACCCCCATTATAAAGTATTGAGAAAGTCACTGTCATCTAGACCACACTCACCATTAGCAGTGTCTATATTAACTTCAGAAAAATGAAAGAGCAAAATAATTCAAGCCTGATTTCAGACATATAAAATACCAGCATATAATTCTGTAAAGTGGCAGCTAACTTTTTACAGGCCACTAGCCTGAAATTAGTTTCCTGACCTATAACCCGGATGCAAACATTTCTAATGAGCCTCCAAGATCAAGTCCAACTGTCTACCTGACATTATAATGACCGCTAAACCATGTCCTGAAGTGCCACATCCATCTGTTTTTTGAACACCTCAAGGGCTGGTCACTCCACCACCTCCCTGGGCAGCTTGTTCCAATGCTTCACCACTCTCGTAGTCTAGAAGTTTTTTCTAATGTCCAGTCTAAACTTCCCCTGGAGGAACTTAAGCCCATTTCCTTTCATCTTATTGCTAGTTACTTGGGATAAGAGACCAATGGCCACCTCACTACCACCTCCTTTCAGGTAGTTGTAGAGAGCAATAAGATCCCCTATCAGCCTCCTCTTCTCCAGACTAAACGAATGCCTTCTTTGCCTCAGTTTTTAACAGTCAGACCAGTTATCCTCAGGGTACTCACTGAGCTGGAAGAGAGAGACAGACAGCAGAATAAACCCCTCATAATCCCAGCTTCTTGTGTACCTCCACCCTACTTACTGGCAGGGTGGTGTAAGAAGCAGAACAGGCCTCAACTTTGTGTAATAACCACTCAGCAATACCTGTGTTATCAACACTGTTTCCAGCACAAATCCAAAACACAGCACTGTACCAGCTACAATGAAGAAAGGTAACTCTCTCCCAGCTAAAACCAGCACAGTCATGTAAAAAGTAAAGGTCAAAGTTTGATAGCATGACTTATGTAGACCTTTGCCCACTGTTGATGTGCGGTCTACTTCACATTGTAGGACTGATATCAATTCGTTCATTTTATCTCACTAGATGTCCCTATTAACACCAACTTAAATTTTAGTGCAAAAGCAGTTTCTAAATACAAATCTGTATGATTCTTTCACAATTTAAAAGATCAAGTTCAGATTAATAGTAAAACATGGAACCATGACATGTTAATCCATCAATGCCCTCAGCCATGACCATTTTCTCCTTAGCTTGAAAAGAGTAGCATTGCTTTCAACACATTATTATATTTCTAAGACAAAAGAAGATGCTTTCTAGAGGAAGAACTTGTAGCCCACATACAGCACTGAAAAAAACATGAAAATCCAAGTTATTCTGCTGTATATTTTACAACTTGTTGAAAAGCAACAGTTTTTTAGTAACTCAAGATTTTTTACATTTACTTCTCCTTCTTCTGAACCAATCATGACTTTTCTGTATGAACTCATAATGAAAAGTTGCCCTAACAAACAAACAAGGAATAATATTCTCTTGCTCACTTTGATGGATAACATGTTCATTTTTACATTTATCTGACAAGACTAACTAAGCTGAATTTTCTTCTCACTGTCTAGTTCACACTCTTCCTCTGCTGGCAGATAGCCCAGATTTCTCAAGTTTTCCTGTTTCCACAGGTGATGGCTTGAAAAAGGGAAATCAAAAATCCACATTTAACCTGAGGAATACAGAATTGCCTATTCCTTCTAAAAGGAATGAGAACTCCAAATTCAGAGAATATTTATTTGACTTTCTCTGCTAAACAGGTTTCTGTTCAGGGTATTAGTCTTGTCCTTTAAGGCAGAGATAATAATCAGTCAGTCATCCAGAGAACTAACCTATTTCCTCAGGTTACTTCCCTTCCTGCTTTATAGCTGATCTTCTTAGAGTTATTTTATGTAACAAATATTGTTAGATTTTTTTTCAGGCCAAGCCTAAAGTTTTATCAGCTGTGGTCATATGCCTTGAAGTGCAGGAGGCCTTCCACCAGTGGCCCAGTCACTTTACCATGAACATATCATTATCACATCAATGTCTATGTAGGAATTTTTACTGTCGTGAAATTAATAGAGTATGGGAGAAAGCCTTAATGCCAGAAAAATATATGGAGTATCTATATTTATTATAGTTTTTTATTAGAACCTACAAAATAGGGGTGTCCCAATCATGCCCAGGCATTAATTTCTCCTTTCAGATATTCGAAATATGTAAAATATTATTACAGTTGGTGATGCTAAATCACCTGTCTCTTGTGCCACGAAACCATATTTGGGGTTTTTAAATATGAGCATGTGACATTTAGGAAGACAGACTGAAACAATATTGGATCTTCTCTAAGGCTTGTCTCTCAAAGCTCGATCGATGTCTAATGACTGCTTAATGTCAGCAACTGAGAAGTCAGTACCGGGCAAAAGAACAACAGAAATTTATCTTTCTGAAATGCTAAATTGTCTTAAAAATGACTAATTATTTCAGCTCTCTTCTCATTAAACAAATATTAATCAAAATATTTAGAACTAACAATTTACCTTTTACTTGGTTACATCCTTGTACATGGAAAACTATTCCCCAATGACCAGCTATATTGCACAGTGACTAGTATAGAGTAAAAAATAGCCTTTCAATAATGTTACCTGATAACTTTAAATGAAGGTAGGTTTCTTATTAAGGCATAGGCTAAAATGTTTAGAAAGTTACTATCAACTTCTGTAATTAAACTTAGCCAAACAGTTCGCTGGAATTTAGTGGTATAACTACATCGGAATTTATGTTCTCAGCTATGCCACTATCGCTCCAAAGGAATTTAGACAACCCGATCGCTTCTGGTTTATACCACTACACTATGGACCAAAATCTGTGTCAGTATTTCCAAGTATGATAAACAGATACAAGAGGTAAAAAAATATTTATTTTAAACATAAAAACTTTGCAACCAATAAAAATCCCTCGGGATCCTGCTGTTTTACCCAGAGATTTTCCTTACATCATGTAGGCCCTGGTAGAGCCCTAGTTTTTGAGATAACTAACCCAATGAATATGAGCTATTAGAAATTCTTAGAGGGAAAGGGGTTAAAAATAATCCATATTTAGAACTCTCATGTCGTTTCTTAAACAGAAAAAGAAATGTTAAAGGTGTTTCATTACAATAACCTCCTTAATTTATTAAAAAAAAATAACAAACCCCACAATAAAAGTTCAGAACAAAGCATTAAAAAACCCAAACAACTTGGGCTTTTCCAAAATTCATGTCTACCCTGTTACATGATGCATTAGTCAACACTTTACATCTTGCCAAGCATAATCTATGAGATTTCCCTGAAGGCTTGAAACCTTAAAGGATTCTGTGATAGAAAAAGCAATCAGCAGTGAATCATACTTGAGCTGGCACCTTCCAGCACGCGAGAAGTGTGACAAGTCCATAAGTTCTACATGTGGCCTTGGAAAGCTGTCAGTGTCGTGATTGTTACCTATTAACAAGAGATTCATAAGGAAGATCCAATCTTTCCACAAGTTTGGAGAGCCAATAGGGAGTTAGAAAACACTTCATGTGACCTTTCAGAAATAAAAAGAAGTCAAGTCTTGATTTTCTGTACTTTCTAGCCCAGGATTATAGCAAATGTTGACATTCTTTTCCAACTTGGAAGTTGCAGAATTTCTCACAAATTCTACTGGCTTTAAAATACCTCTCCATCCTAGATAGATGCTGACATCTTAACTGCAATAATTCTCTAGGATCTCAAATTTTTCAGATGTTCTACTTTTCATTTAGTATTTTTCTACAGAAAAATATGTGTCATTCTGAAGCTAAAAGTTCCAGCATCTTATGGAAACTTCAACAGCTAAGTCATGTTGAATTGAGATACTAGGTGACTGAGCTGTTGTGAACCCATCCTAAATCTTTGAACCTGTGTAACAGAAACTACGCTGCAAGTATTGGCTATCAGACAACTTGAACAATTTTTTTCAACATTTCAAGTCAGAGTTCAAATGGATCTTCCAACAAAATGAAAACAAACAAACACAGAAATGTTTGAACACTTATTTTTGTGTGTGTTTTGGTATTTGTTCCTTTGTTTTTCCTGGTCAAATATAAACCAGATAAGTCTAGTTTCTTTCAGCGTCTACTTCAGTTTCAGTCCACTGCAGCGTTCTTATCTCAGTAAAATACTGGCATTATCTTTAATCATAGCACAAAAAGGTAGATGAAGTCTCAGCAAACATATATATATATATATTTTTTTTTTAGATTAACTTGACTGCAGAACTAGTGTAGTCTGGACTTTTTGTTGCAGTTTTTTTAATGACTGCTTACAGATTTTCATTCTCCTTTGTCTTTTGCTGTATTAGATGCCATGTCAGAAGGACTGTAATCTACCTTCCCTTCTGGGCACAGGCTTTGAATCATTTTTAACAATATACTGCAAGTCCTCAAATACTTTTGTATTTGCAGTAAACTGAAACTGACATTGTAGACTTATAGACAAGATTCATTTTCTTGTGATTTAATTTCACTAGGCAGCCTCTTTACCTGTATAAACCAGAGAAGACCTAGAATATTGCATCACTTAAGGGATTAAAATATTCAAGATATGTTCAAGAAAAATGCTGCTTGTGATTGCATTTGACAGATTATATCCAATTTTAGCAACTTTTAGAAAGCTCTTGTCAATTTAAAAAGATTTTTCTGGAAAACTGTTTTATCTAATCATCTCCTTTATGGTGGTTGCTGTTAGAACTTTTTTAATACTAGAGGGAGACACAGAAAACAAAAGGAAATAAGTCCCCCCCCTTCTTACAAATCCTTGCAATGTTACAGTTCTCACCTAGCAGATTCAACACCCTTTCTAAAACATGTCAAGGAAAAACTTGGTAACACTGGAATAGAGTCACCATTATGACTAAACCATATTTGCCTTACCTCTCCATGTCCGAAGCAACGAACAACTTGAATACCAAGACTTCTTTGACAATGTTCAGTTAATACTAACCTATTATTGAAAGTCATTTATTTAGAGAAGTAAAAGTAGAATCTCCAAATCGTCTGAATACAGCAAATATAACAAGCTGCTCTAATTACAAAATATGCAAAATTACTGAAATACGTGATTTAGGTTGGTGTTTAATATTAATTCACTTTTTTAAAAATGAAAGTATAATAGAGTTTTACATTAGTGTCTTTTTGTTCCCATCTCAACTTCTGCTGACTTTTTGCATTTCTAAATAACTATCAAACCTCTTTCATAGTAAAATGGTATCCTTCCTGGAAACATTCTTTCAGCACAGACCAGTGAATGAGTCACAGAGCCATAACCACCTGATCTTTCTTTTCTTTTTAGCCAGGGATATCTGAATGTCTTTGCTATGACAATTTTCATCATCTTGCCCATGAAATAGGAAACAGTTAGTACACCTGAGCCTGACTTATACCTGAGACAGCTTTCTCTTCTTATTGCAACATAAACCGTAAATTAGTAGTTGCCAGGCAATCATGTTTAATTGGTGACAGGAATAATTTGTTCCTGTTCCACAGAGGATAGAGCCCAAACAAGAGAATCTCACCCTGCTGGAGTCAAATGGATTTCTACCATTGAGTCTACATTCACATGAGAATAGAGGTGGTTACTGGGGAGAGAGACCAGGAGTGGTGACCTGTAAACATCAAAATAGTAAGAATTATCATGCATTTGTTTTGTGTTTTGGAAAAAAAATTGTCATCATTTTCAATATCCTTCAGTTTTACTGATATCTACAAAAAGAGAATTGTTTAACAAGGCTAAATTCCCAGGTCTCAATCTCACCTGAGCATCCAAACTGGTAAAGTTTGGACTTTCCAGGCTGTGTCATAATATCCCAATACTAAATCTTGTTGTTACCAGTGTCAGAATTGACCTTTGTAAAATAGGCACAGAAATGCTCTGCTAACATGGCCTGTTAAAATAGTTGGAAACAACATTCTTTTTTATCTGTCTTCTGGAAATAAAATATCTCCTTCCTGAAAATTAATAATTGAAATTTTGCATTCTTTATGATATATTTATAAAGTATGGAGATTTTAAAGCTCAATTCATGCGGCCTTACATTGTTGGTTTGATGACATTTTGGGAAAGAACGTGCTTAGATTTAGAGCTCTGTCCACCAAACCCATTCTCAGAGACCAACCAAATTTAGCTAATCTCATTGTGTATGTATTTTTGTCAAGAAAGCAGGAGACTTAAAGGTATGAATACAGACCAGACTTGGCTCAAAAAAATCCTTTTGAATGAATTCAACTGTATGTTCATAGCTAGCACATAAATATATTTTTTAAATGACAGTGACAATATTTGAAAAATTGTACTGTAATCATGTTTTATACTTAGCTAAAGTGGCTAATCAATGTTAGAACTTTTTGTGTATTTTCAAACTGGGAAAAGATAAGACAGAACTCACGATATGCTTCTTTAAAGTATTGAGGTTAACTCAAGAAACTGAGTAAAAAACAGGTATTGATTACACGATTTTACAAGTATTTTTTCCACGTAGTTTATGTGTCCTGTATCCCAATAAACATGGCAGATCCTGGAAAGAAAAGTTGTAGTTCTTAACTGTAAAGTTAGCTCTGATAAGTTAAGCAAGGTAAATAGTTTAGATAAATCTAAATAACCATGAAATACAAACATCATATAATTTTAATTAAATTAACAGAATTCAGCCTGAGACCAACTGCTGGACCAAAGCTCTTTTAATTAGATAAATTTTAAAAGGGCTTTTACATCTTTCCCTTCATCTTTCTATTTTAAACTCTTATGTGCTATTCTTTAGCAAAACTAAAAAACCCCAATTCTTGACTATATATAAAATATGCAGATAAATATTACATAAACATACCCCTAAATTTACCAGAGGCTAAATACTAATGGAGTTTAGAAAAACAATTCCTCACTCCATGTGACAGCTTATTCCATTCTTGTTTTCCAGTAGAAGTTGCCCTATCCTTTCCTCTGAAACTTCTGGTACTAAGAATAGGATAATAGATTTGGCAGATATTAATACATCAATATCCCAGTGTCACTGCAATTATGTTATCAACTACATTATCTTCTATAAATGCACCTGGATCTTATAAACAATTCCGAGAGAGAGAATGACCTACTTTTAAACCTCTGTGCCTTTCTACTGTTTTTACCAGTAAGGGTTTATGAAAACTTCAACAAAAATTATTCTTTTTTTTTTATTAAATTGAAAAGTGTTAATTTATTGAGAGGTGAACATAATATAAAGTCCAAAAGTCTTTTATATATATATATATACATGATTTCTAGGAAAACAGAAATATGTTCAGGAAGAACTATTTTGCAGTTGGCTGATTTTTCAGTCTTTCTTTACTTCTCCAGTATTAAAAATAAAATAGGGAATGAAAATTCATTTACTGTATGCATTAGCTCATAAAGGCAAAATTGGCTAGTATCACTCTGGTAATGACTAATGTGAGGCAGGAAAATGTTACATGTTAGAATAAACACTGTATATGCATTTCTGTACGCTTGAGTTTAAGACAACATACCACCAGATGGCAGATGAAGGCAGCTGAAGTGGCGATTTGTAGAATAAAGTAAATTTGTGGGTCAGAAAAAACAACTGGTTTTGAAAATTTTCTTTAGCTTTGTATTACAGGAAATAAGTTTTAGAAGCTGTCTTACAAGAAAAGAGACCTTGGTGCCCATCTATTGATGTTCTCTAATTATATTTAACCATTAGAACTACAACCCCTCAAATTCAACATTTAGACTCCAGATATGGTATTTATAACTAAAATATTAGTTGAAATGAGTAATAATTTTCCACATTTATTTTCTAGGCTGTAACTCAATAAAAAAATAGTGAGTTCTCTGCCACCATCAAGCTCTGTAATGTACTGGGCACAGATTATGGAAGGCTCAGATTCTGTTTCTTTATTTGACAAGAATTTAAAACTCTACCTCATCTTCCACAGAAGTGTACGTAACCACTGGGTTATGATCATGTGAAATCAATGCAGTTTCTCCAGTTTCCACTGATGAGTATGTTTAACTCTGCACTATTATATATTAAGCCAGAGTCTGATACTGTGTAGTTTCAACTAGTTTAGAAAATGGGGGAATAAAAAGGTGAGGGGTTCTAGTTCCTGATTTTAACAAGTACCTGATGTAAATTCACTTCAGCAGGGCTAGTGTTTGGACTTCTGAAATCTTACATCTCAGATTAGTGTTTTTAAAAAATTCTGTGCGGGAGCACGCAAAATAGTTCATGGAGTAATAGCCAGTTTGCAAACTTCCCCAGGCTGCTCATCTGTGCTGGTGTAGAAGGAATTCTGGGCAGGCTCCCAATTAGACCTTGCAATGCTAAGACATTTTACATAAAATTATATGGTCTCAATATTTTAGGAACATTCAATAGGATATATTAGGACTCCTTTTGAGATTACAATTCTTTGTGACTTGCCAAAAATCATAGTTCCTGCAGCATTCAGGTGCAGCCTTGAACTAGACTTGAATTTGCTGTTTCTCCTTGATCTTTTCTGCTTGACACTTGATGACTACCTGAATATCGTACTGAAAGGATGTTCTCAAACTTTCAAGTTATGCAAAAAAAGAAATATTTTCTGTTGCATTTAGATCATTCAATCTGCACATCCAAGATGCCCTAAAGTACTTCACTTAATAGTCAGCACCCAGATCCAGTTCTCCTCAGTTTTAAAATTCGTATCTGTAATTTATGATGGAAAAATAAATAGAACTGAATCATGAATGAGAAAGGTGGACACTGATGAATCATATCTGTGAAAATCACAGCCCACACAGCAGACAAGTCACGTTTGTTCATCCTCTGACCCTGTGATGGGCGCACACAGGACAGGTTTTCCGTAGGCACTGTGCCCTAAGTTTTTGTTGGTGATGATCACACATGAAGAATTTTTATCTTTCATTTGATAACTCTTCACATACATTGGAAAAGAAGCTTCTGAAACTTAAATAACTGAAAAATCTGAATAAATCCTTTGGAATTAACATTAATATCAATAAAAGTTATGCAACATCTTTTGCTTCAGGGGCAAGGAGATCTCCTATGTTTCTCCATGGATAAGCATATGTTTCCACGCTCACTAATACTATGTAGACAGTTACAAACAGTATCATAACAAAGTTTAGGTAGTGAAAATAATGAAATATTAAAACTCTCAAAGAATGTAAGTCTACAGAAAATACCTTTTCTCAGCCATAATACAAACCCACAGTGCAGTATCTATGGAACAATACAACAGTCAGTTGTAGAAGTGAAGCTAGGAGCAGAGGGTGATAACGGAGCCAGCAGGGTGGGGCCCCATCCCACACTACCTGAACGAGGTGAGCAAGGCAGAGCCAGAGATGGTAGTCAGGTTCAACCAAGAGCCCAGATGACTGAGCGAGTTCCCAGCAGTAAGGTGGGAAGTCAATCTGAGGGTCTCATTCAGGATCAAGTATGGGGAGAGTAACAGGGATCAGATGCAGCCCAGTGGTCACTCAGCAAGTCCATGTGCCAAAACAGGTCTGGGGTCAAGTTGGCAAGCCAGTCCGAAGGTCAGGGTCGCAATATGCATGGCTGTGACTAAGCTGGAATCAGAATTACAGCACAGATAAGCTTAAATAGGACTCCTGGGCCCACGGGCAGGGAGGGCTTGTGGATGGGATGCCCCAGGTCAGGATGGTCAGGTCTGTTAGTGTCTTCAGAGCCCTGACAGAGATGAAAAGAAGTTTGGAGAAATACCTCATAATTATGTTCTCAGTTACAGTTTTTGCAGGAACAAAGTCACCAGAGGACCATCTACTATTCAGTATTATCCACAACCAGTATTGGTCTGTTTCAGAGAAAACAGCTTACGGTGGTGGATATTCTAAAACCTCCCAAAGCAGTAAATGTTGGTGCTCTACGTCATTGCCATTAGGAAATCCTGTTTATGTCTAATGTGAACCTTCCTTGATGGCGTTCATCTCACTAGTCCTTGTACATAGATAACCTGTTTTATTTCCTTTTTTTCTGCCTGCTGGCAGCAGTTTTAAATCCATCCAAAAACTGTCACTAAATTCAGCTTCTCGTCGTAAGTCTGCCCTCTCTTCCATCCTGTTGCCTGGGTTCCTCTGTCTATCCCCAGTTATTTCACAGTTTGTAATGATGCCGTGTTTTCTCAACCTCTGATTATTCTCTTTGATCTCCCTGGGACCCTTTACAGTTGATCCATATCTTCCTCAAAGTGCAGTATCTAAAAACAACAGAGTATTCATTGGAGGCTCTAACTTTGCTTAGCAGTGTGGAAGAGCTACTTCACAAATCCTGCAGACTTTTGCAAAATGAGCCCAAACAGCTTTTTCCCACACTGACAATGCACATGCATATACTGTGCAGCATGCCCTTCAAGCATATTGTATGTCAAGGAAATGACTTCAAAATTGTTAGTGAAGTTTATGTGCAGTCTATATTTAAAATTAAAAAAAAAAAAAATCTACAGTTACTCCATCTAAATGAGAGGAAGGCAATAGGCTAACAAACCTACTGTCATGGGTTGAGGCTAGGCTGTCCGCTAACAAATGACAGATGCTTTCTCTTAACCCCTCTCCCTTCTTGGAAGGGGAAGAGAAAGGGAATGAGGAAGAGAGAATAATGGGTTGGAAAAAAAAAACAAACAGCGTTAATGAAATAGTAACAAGAAAAAGATAATAAGAAAATATGAAATGTACACAAATATATGCAAAATCTCTATTGAACTCCCCATGGGATGTTCACACCACTACTGATGCTGCAGGGCAGGAACTGGGAATATCCCAGACTGGGTTCAACAGCAGATGAGAAACAGATTCAGGAACTAGATTCAGGATCTCATGGATTGGGATCGAGGGCAGAAGAACGGACAGTCCTCTTTGGAAGCTGGTCATGGGAAGCTTTACTCCTGTGACCCCTCAGCTTTATCCTGAATATGACATGTATGGGGTGGAATACCTTGTTGGTCAGGTTTGGGTAGCCTGTGCTGTCTGCTCCTCCCCTCGAGTGTAACTTTTTTACTCACAACCTTTTCACTTCCTGCACCCCAGCATGGTACACAAGATTGAGCAGTGATCTTGTTCTCCATAGGAGCACGTATAAGCAAGAGACTTTCTGCACACCAATCCTGGGTAGTAACTATCAACATCAAGCGTTACCACTTCTAGAAGCAGCCACTGTCTGCAAAAAGATGTCATTAACTTCAGGAAGTGCAGTCACGTAGAAGAGACTGAGCTGAAAAGTACAATCACTGAACGGAGAATTCGTTCTGTTCTAGCTCAAACCAGGACACATACTTGTATTGTTCAGTCAAGCAAATACCTTTTTACAAAGAAAACCCTCAGCCTATTTTCCTCAGACTTCTAAGAAGCTTACATGAGCAGGGACAAGCCACAAAATATTTCAGCATACACACACACATGCACATTTTTCCTGTTGTGATCAATTAAATATGTAAGGCTATGATGCAGATCTTTATATGAATTTAACTTGAGCAGCTCTTGCACGTCAGATTCCTTACCAAATTGCAGCTTCGCAGCCTTGCTTACTTTTTCATTTTAACTTTACATTCTATTGTCTGCCATTGTTAAGTTTCAAAAATAGTATTTTTTCTCCTCCCTTTCTGAATTTCAGCTTTCTCTTGACATTGTGTTCTTCTCTCAGTCTGATACATTACCGCTGTTGTTTTGACATGTCAGATAGACATTGCCACCCGAAACAACCGAGTGCTTGTGGGCTCCCGCAGCAATCATTTGCCTTTATGGCAGTGGATTGAAAAGGCACTTCATCGCTGCATCGCCTGATACAGTGTGTGATCCATCAGTGGTTTATGCACTGCTGTTAAAACATCAGATTTACATTTGTAAGCATTAACTCAAGTGACCTTATCTTTCAGAAGTTACCGACTTCAAAAAATGGTCATGCCCGTTAGGTGCACTAAAGCACCCGTCTTAACCCAGAGGTAACTGGGTGTTAGATGGAACTGCTACACAGTCTACTTGATTATTATTTTTTTAGTTTTTAATTAAAAGTGAGGAGAAAGGAGGAAAAAAAAAGAGAAGCAGCTCTTTCTTGTGCTCCATTATCCGTGACAATATCCCTCGTCTAAAAAAACCCAAACAACTAAATGTAACAGAAAGCTTATCTCTGACTATGCCAGGCCTGTGTTTTATCAAGCAGGGCCTTTTGCAACAGGTCAAGGGGTAATGGTTTTCAACTAGAAGAGAGTAGATTGACTAGATGTAAAGAATAATTTTTTTACAACGAGTGTGGTGAACACTGGAACAGGCTGCCCAAAGAGGTGGTAGATTCCCCATCCCTGGAAACAGGCAGATTGGATGGAGCTCTGATCAATCTGATCTAGTTGAAGATGTCCCTGCTTATTGCAGGGAGCATTGGCATCCTGCTTTGAGCTAGAAAAGAACTAATTCTGTTCAGTGAATTTACCTCTCACCTAAGCCTCTTCTAAGTTGCCCTATCCAGGGCTTAACTACAGCAGTTGCTCTATCACCTGATGACCCCTCCCAGCTAACAATGGGGATAGGGAAAAGGAGAGGAGACTCACGGGTTGACATGAAAATGCATTTAAAGAAGCAGTCAAACCAATACCAATGCCAGTATAAAGTAAACAATTATACTCACCCAGCAAATGACCAGTGGTCACAACAGGAAGGCAGGCCTCAGGAGCAGGAAAAAGAGGACCAAGGAGGACCCTTGGTCTTGGGTTCAATATTGATTTTGTGTATATTTGTATGTATTTCATTTTATTGCTATAGTTTGATTAAAACTGTTCTAGCTTTGTTTTCCAATCTGTAAGTCTCTCTCCGTTATTCCCTTTCTCTTCCCTTTGAGAAGAGAGAGGGAAAATAGAGAGCATCTGTCACTCATCCAGTAGCTGGCACAACCCTAAACCTTGACAGTTGGACTAGACGACCTTAAAGGTCCCTTCCAACTATTCTATGATTAGTGATTTTAAAATGAGGAAAAATCTATTACATAAACCTAATTATTACCCTGGCTAAGAAATAATGAAGTTAGCTGGAAATAGATGGCATCTAGTTACACCCTTCATTTTAAAGCACCATTTTGGTAAAACCCAGAGAACTATAAAATCAGTGAAGGAAAGGAAAGGAAAATGGAAATGAAAATGGAAAGGAAAGGAAAAAGGAAAGGAAAAAGGAAAGGAAAAGGAAAAGAAAAAGGAGAGGAAAAAGGAAAGGAAAAAGGAAAGGAAAGAGGAAATGAAAATGGAAAGGAAAAGAAAAAGGAAAGGAAAAAGGAAAGGAAAGGAAAAAGGAAAGGAAAGAGAAAAGAAATCCCCACAGCACTAGGAGGTTTGAACAAGGTCAGTCAAGCACTGCTTAGTCATGTGGTAGAAAAGCAAGCATGGTCTGTTTGAAATCAATAGCACAACTGGGTGCTAACGATGCAGTCAGTCTTTTGCAAATTATACTCATTCAAAGTCAATGATTCCAATCGTTTTGCCCTAAAGGAACATTCTCAATCCTGAACATTTTTTGCAGATCACTCTGCATCAAAAGTTGTTGAAAAAACTGTGTAGTGTTGCTCTGATGTACGGTTGACCTCAGTATGGAGCTGCACCAGATCACTACAGTCCTGGGTCTGAGTAGAAGTTAAGAAAACCAACACAAACATTACAGAATTTATTTTTCGGTAACCATGTTGTTGGCAAACATTTGAAACTTTATTTTGTTCAACTATTTCCTTCTTGACCAGTTAGACACAGTAACATTAATAGTCAGTAACAACGCATATGTCCTTTTATTTAAATGGTCACATCTTATTTAAGTTAATCATTCTAATTATTATGACAGCTTTGATCCTTCATCTCCTAGAAAAGAAAGAACTTAAAAATTTATCGAGTTTTGTATTCAGCCTTTCTCACGTCACTCCCTGTGGTTAAGTAAACTGCACTGCTCTATTGAGAGTTTCCTTTCCAATTTCAGTCACTGCACTTAATTTTCTAACAGAATCCCCTAATGCAGTACTCACAGGCACCGGAGAGGCTATTCGCACACGATAAAAATGAAAAAGCACAAATGCCGCGGCGAAAGCACTTGACAACATCTCCCAAAATAACATTTTATTGTAGCGTACAGAAAGACTCTAGTACTACGTCAATGACTGTCATTTCCAATATGCTACCCAGCATCAGTGCTGTCAATCCTAATGACTCTGTCAAGTGTCATGGTAATTGGTGTGTTTCCATAAGTGTCATATCCTGGAGCAAAGGTGCTTTTTCGAAAATGTGTGATCCAAATAATTCTTAAAGCTCAAAAACTGGAGAGAGGAGAAGGCAGGCAGGCAGACAGGCAGGAAGGCCCTCCAAAGGAAAATCTAAAATATATTCATTATTTCATGAATATTTTTAGACTGTCTACACAAATTGTGTTTCTGGGGTTTTTAGAAACAATTTATTTCTCATGTAAAACTTCTTTTTTTTATGTTTTTTTTTTAACCGGAAATAGGAATAAAAAAGAATTTCAGCAAACTACATCCTCCTAAACTTCCCATTTTTTTCCCAGAAATACTAACAAGCTTAGGAACAGATTAAAGCAGATTAAACAGTACTTTAGATATTTGTAGATAACTATAAACTACAAATGAGTTTTTAAAAGTCTTCTTCACTTCATGGCTTTTTATATGTTTCTCAGACAAAAGATGGTAAAAGCACCTAGAAGTACAAGCTCATCTTGTATAAAAGTGGTAGCTGAACTACAGATTTTTACATCTATCATTTAAATTAAAATCCCTGGACCCTAAGAGCATGTAGTCTGTTCTTTACACATTAAAAACTAATTTAAAAAATCTTCATATGTAGGTGACATTTTCCACATGGTTAGCTTAAAAAGTCAAAAAACATACTGTGGGGATCCACTGATCTCTGATCTTTTTTTCTTTTTTTATTTCAAATAAGTTACTCTCTGCCAACCACCACTATACCACCTTTATTGTGGCTGATTCAATAGTATGCAATTGGTTTCAAAATGCATTACGTTCTTTTAAAATGTTTTCCCAACTCATGCAATATTCATCTTCAATTTGCAGTTCATCAGTTTATGTTTTAAAATGTCATTTTCAACGAATACAAGACACAAACAGAAGAGGCTTCCCTCTTTCCTGCTTGTCTACCACCATCTTGTTGCACCTTGCCACTCTTGTTTGTAAGGAAATTGTTTTTCTCCACACATTCTCTTGCTCTTTAATCTTTGAATTGTCTCTGAGCCATTCCCTCCATATTCCTATCATCAGCAATATATATTCTTCCATTCCCTCATCTTTCCCTCAGTGCTTTTCCTCCCCTGCATATTCCTGGCCAGGAACTCCTGACCAGCACCATTTAATGTCTGAGCTCCATACTGAAAAGTAGATGAAGACACTTGCACCTACGACAATCATCTCGATAACATCAGAAACAAAGTCAAGTTGGATTTATACTGCATATGATACAGACAAAAGGTCCAAATTATTATAAAAAATGAAAAAATAAGTCTTTGGACTATCCCAAGGACAACAGAAAAGAAATAACAAGAGGCATTCCTTTTCTACCAAAAAATACGGGAGACATTTCTACAAACTAGGAACATTTTCCAAACAAGAAAGCGTTATGAGCAAGACTACCTGTGAGTGTAAGTAGACATGTACCAACTGATGTTTTATAGAATCTTTGTTGGATCATAGCTTTCCAGAAAGCTTGTCATATTTAAGGATTGGGATGTCAAACATTTACTCCATGATTATTTAAAAGAAATACTTAGAGGTATCTACAAAGCCACACTTGTGAGACATATAGTCTAATTATTCCCTGGCATGCCTTGTGGCTCAAATAGCTAAATTCCTAGTTTTATATTAAGTAGCAGAAGCTTAGGAACATACTTAGGTACTTCCCTAAATTAGGACTTCTTTTTTGCCCAGATAATCAGCAAATGATAGTAGTCTTGGGTAAAACATGAAATATTATCATGTTCCTGCGATTACAGGCAGAGTACAAGGAATTAAGTCAAAGTCTTTAATGCAATTTATTTTTCAGAATTACTTTGGGAAGATTAGTTCCCTCTTACAAATTCTCATTACTTATCTACTGTACTTTGGTTTTTAATCTGATTTTAAAAGGTGAAATTACATTTTATCCATTACAGAGCTACTGGGTTTAATTTTTTAGACAACATTAATACTACTGCTAACTGTTTTCTGTAGCAGAAACTTCCAGCCTTCTGAGTAGTCATTTTGGACTACATGTTTCCAGAATCCATTGAACAACTGCACAGTATTTGGCCTCTGTGTTAATAAGGCAGTATGTGAGGTAGGAAGTTACTTGGTAGCAGTTATTTATTAATACGAACAGATAAATATTTCTGCTGTGGCAAAGACCCTGGTTGTATTAGCATTGCGTGCTTTTCGGTTTGTTTTTTTTTTTAAATTGAGCCATATTATATCACCTACATAAACTGCTACAATGCTTGGGCCATTTTCTTATTATCCTGAAAACAGCTGTTGAAGAATATCACCTTCTTTAGCTTTTCAGGAGATACATCCCAAGCTTCCTGGCTTCCTGGCTTGCCTCCTTCGCTGTCTGGAAGAAACCAGCATCTCTAGTTATGCTTCTGCCCAGCCTTCCTGCTCATCTGATCCTGGTTTCTATTCATGCAGACAGCAAGGGTATTTTTCAGGCCCTGATAGAAAGCATCAATAATTCAGGTTTTGCCAAGTTACTCAGATGTAATTCTCTGCAATGTTTAATGACTTTTTTTTTTTTTTTTTAATGAGATCATGGTAGTTTAGCTATTCAGCAATGTATCAGTCACCCAAGCATTTTAAATCATTTAGAGTCAATCACGGCAAAAATACTGTATGCAGCAAGATAAGTAAAGAACAGAATCCTTTAAAAATATTTTAAATGCAATCTATGTTGTACACCTCTCTGTCAGCTGGTATATTCATACTATTAAAAAAAAAACAACAAAACAATCAGAAGCTCATATCGGCTCTAGGGTTGTTATTGTTGTAAGCTAGTGCTTAATGTCAGTTAGGAGAAAGAAATTGATTTTCTTTCTCCCCCCTCTAAAAGAAATTAACTCCTTAATGATGTTTACCAGTTTCCATAAGAAAATAACAGCATAACTACCTAGAGAAATCTAACTGGCTTAGAGAACTATGACTAATTTCTACAACAACAGAAACATTTATCAGCTTCCCTCAAAAATATGCTTTCAAAGCACATGCAGGAAGAAGTCCTTATTGTTATTTGTACTTCTATGTGTTGGTAAATTCTTTAGCTCTAGAATCCTTTCTGATGAAGTGAAGTCATACCTAATTTCAGGCTGCCTGCTTGCACAGATAATGTAAGTAAAAGTGGCAGAGACATGATGTAGTAAACAAAATTCGAATTCATACTGTAGTCACACGAGACTTCCAATCAGGCATGAAGTGTGGACAAATTCATACTTAGTCACTTTCCAGAGTGACTAAGGAAGTTGGCTAAAATTATATAGCAAATCTACAGAGAATCAGGAAAATAAAGTTGTCGCCTATCCTCTACCTGGTGGCACAATGTTATTTCTTCCTCAGTTTCTGAATAACATGAAACGAATGCAAATAAAAATTTGTCAATACTATTATATTCAGCATAAGCATAATAAATGTTACTTTTCCAGGTGGGAGAAATTTTTGGTTTAATCCTTTATCCCACTGTCACAGAATAGTTCTTCCTCTAATTTTACAGTCATTGAAAAACTTGTTTCAGGAAAAGAAAGGACACAGAACAGACTCATTTCCTACCATTTCTTCATGCATTACTATCTGGTCTTGTTTTGATAAATATGGCCAAAAGCTTCCCTGCTAAAAAAAAAAAAAAAATAATCTTTTTAAAAAAGGTAGAATTTATCTGGGTAATGAGTGTGTCTTGAGATTTTGCACCCAAGAGGAATAAGATATTTTGGATGCTCTTTTATTTTATTTTATTTTATTTTATTTTTAATATGAAAAGAGGAGTCTGTCTTTCAGCTGAAATGGCTCTGAAGTGTCTGTGCAAAGCATAAGAGAGAACAAGAAATTCCGTTCCCTTTGGAGTCAATAAAAGATCACAGCATCAGAAGAGCACGCACTTTTACTGGAAAACAAAATGAAACAAACCAATAGTAATTAGTCTTGAAATCCAGTAACTTCCCTGTAAGTTTGTACTGCCTATTGCTCCTCCATAAAGGGCAGAACTAAACAAAGCCTGAGGAGGTTTGCATTCGTATTCATACACTTGTAATATTCCCAGGTTCTTCCTTCAGTTGTCCTGTCACTTCCAGACATTGATGGACTTCTCTGTCACTCAAAATGCCCATCTATTGGCCGAGGAAGAAGCAGACAACTGCGGGGCTAAATTCCGTACCAGTACTGGACAAGTATTTCTATGATGATGGGTTTTAATGGTCAGTTATCTGTTAGACTTGTGCTGTTGGTACCGATTTCTTTCCTTTTCCTTCCATCAGCTATTTTTAGAAAGCCTGCAGGAACTCAGTTAATTGGGACTAATACTCTTCAATCAAATTCCTTTGAAATTAGCCCAAGGGATTCAAAATTTATAGGGAGGAATCATATGATGATATGCTTTTTCTACGATAAAGAACATTTGCTTCCACAGATGAACTTGTGTGCTCCACAAATGCCTAAACAGTCCAGTGTCTCAGCTTTGCTGTTAGTATGTCACCATTCCTCATGAAACCAGGCACAAAAGTTTGAATTGAGAGTCCAGAGTTCATTTTATCATTCAATGATTAATTAAATCTAGTCACTCAGTCTTTGGAAAAGGAAGATGAAGATAGTCTTCCACATATTTCAAGGCTCCAGTGAGGGCAGACAAGAGTATAGATTTTTTCCCCATTTTCAGTAGACTAACTCCTAAAGGATAATTACTAATATTACATCTACCACTGTGAGAAGCGACAATCTACCTTTAAAAGAGCCACTTGAGCATTTCTTTGCCTAAGAGAAAGCAGCAAGTTTTAAAATTAGTAGCGTACTCTACAGAGACTCAAGTGACAGATTCAAACCTTGAGAATGTCATGTGGCAGGAAGTTCAGTAGTCAGGCTGCGACAGTGTGAGATGCTTCCACTGGCAAAAAGTGAAACAAGGCAGCCTCCTGTCAGAGAAGGAAAGAGCAAATTTGTCCTAAGAGGCACAGGGGAACCAGGGCAACAAAGAAGCAATGGGAACACAGCAAGGCTAATAAAAATTTGGTTTTGGAAAAGAATAACATATATACAGCACATTATCTATGCAAGCTTCTTCAAATATATATTTATTTTCTTTTAAGTGTGAAAGAAACCCAAAGAAGAAATTATCTTTTGGATTTGTTTCAAAAACCAGTTGAGAAGAATCCACTATAGTGGAAGTCATAGCATTAAGCTTTCCTGATGTTTGGATGGTCAGAAACAGGCTTTGTAACTCAGTGAGCCTTTAAACAACGTTCAGAAAGCTAACCACTCAAATGCACAGAAGGATGGCTGTTTCTTCTGTTGGCCAGTTCTTTGTTACCACCATTTCGAGTTACGGTGTCTGCTAAAGTGGGTGGGATCCAACCCTATCAGGTAACAGTAAAAGATGCAAAATAATTTTTCATTGCTGATAAGGGTAACAAAATGTCAAGCCCTTTAGAAATCTTTCGTAGTATGATCCACCCAGCATATTTATTTTATGTCTTATTTTATGTCTGTTATATAACAAGATGGGTGTTCAGAAAACAAAAGGGATCTCTGATTTGATAGTCAGATGAGATGAAATCATATGTATATTTTTCATCAAGCTCAACTAAATATAAATGGACAGGTTAGCATTTTTCATATTTTCAATATGAATAGGTTCTTAAGATATTTCTGTAGTGATAGTGGATCTACATCTATACTAAGCCCCATAAGCAGCCTTACCATTTTTGCAGACATCAGAGAAGTTCTACACATACCAGAAGCAGCAAACTCTACAACTACTAAATAACAAAAACATAACTACTCAGGGATTGCAAATAAGAATCTTCCTGTAAAAAGACACTCTGATGAATGACTTTGATTCCACACACACTGGAGCAAAAAAATATTTTCAGATTAAATTGCACTTCACAAATGTATTCTGTCTCTGTGGTACACAAGTTACACACACATGAACCAATTCATTTTTGTCACCTCTGTTTTTTAAGTTGCTCATTTTTCCTGTGTAAATTACTTCAAGTTTTGGTAGTGGGTATTTGATACTATTATTTTCTTTATACTAGTCCTTTCTGAAGAGCTCTTCGAGTAATCAGGCAAAAAAATTATAATAATTTAGTATTTATTTTGACAATAACAATGTCATTGTTTTAATGACATGGTTATTTACTTTCTGAAAATTAACATGAAAATTGTATTGGAAAAATCATTAAAAGTACCTTCTTGCATCTATCAAGTATATTGTAATTACAAAATAATTGCTTGTTTCTGTATTCTGTAAGCCATTTCACCAAGATTTCCCCACCTCTCCTTTTCTTTTAATTAGAAGATATGTCATAAAATGGCTACATTTAGATCCATTGAAAACAGTTAGGCTTCTCCGCATGCAAACTGAAAGCAACAGTCACCGGTAACATTCCGTATTTATAAACCACATTATTACTAAACCAGGCTGTAAGTCCTTGCTAGCTGTGCATAAACCGATCCATCCTCAGCGACATTCAGCCACCTCTAACCAGGACGGGCGTTCGTTGCTGCATTGGATAGTATACACGGAGACGAGAGAGACTTATATCCAAGGACTGGGGGACAACTCAGCCAGTGGTCCCATTAAACGCTATGGGACCCTTCGCATCTGCAAAAGAATTTGATTTTCAAGGTCTGACAATAAACCACACTGTATGAATTCCTAAGATCAACGGTGGCAGCTGTTCACAATTTCAGCGGTGCCTGATTGAGATATTCGGAGAACTCAGTGTAGCTTTTGAGACATTGAGACAAGTGAAGCATAGATTAATAGAGTAAGGGTGAAAAATGTGCTGATCTTTCTGTCGATTTAAATGGATCATTCTGTCGAGCTCTAGAGACAAGGAGGAAGATTCTGTCATTGCTAGTTTTATAGAACAGATAGTAAATGATACCTTCTGTGCCCAAGTCTAGCATTGCCAGGATGAGAAGTTCTAAAGCCAGTAATGAAGTAAAATCCAGAGAGAGGGTAAAAAATTGTTTCCTGTTGTTGTATTTGAGGGAAGGGAGGCATTTTTAATAGAAGCTGGGATATGATAAGCATTCAAAACTTTCAAAAACAGGACACCAATTTAAATGTCTAAGCATCAGCATTTACACTGAAAAAGCCTTAGTACTTGTAAGAAATGTCTCTCTGGACAAGTCACTCCAAACATGTTCGTGCTACTTAAAGAATAAGGTGGGTGACAGTTACAGCCTTATATTTAAGATTGTTTCAGTACAGAAGATAAGACCTACAGATACTTTGAAAAGCCCTCCAGGTTTATATTTCCAGGACACTGTAGGAGCTGTCCACTTAAAATGGACTTAATTGGTGAATCTTGTTCTGTGCTGCCCACCTCTGTTCACTGAACAATTGCTTTCAAGACATTCATCAGCAGGAGTTACTCTCATCTCTTTGAAGAATATATTCTTCACAAAATCCCCTGAATAAACACAGGAATATCTGTCCCTCCTGGCCGTGGTAAGCTACCGTTCTGCTCCATCTCCATTTCTCATACTTCATGGTATGCTTCCACTGCAGATTTTGTGCTTTATTCTTGTGCCCTTATCAAAGCCCCCTTTAAAGAAATTCAGTTCATTAAGATGACAGAAAGGTAACTGAGCCTCAAAAAAAGACGAGAAAGGGGCTACTGTCAATTAAATGAATTAAGTACTCTAAACACTCAAAGCGTTCGGTAACTTCTTGATCTAACAAAAGGAAAGGCTCACCAGCATAGGATGCAGAGGGGAAGAAAGAAAATAACCTAAAAGAAAAAGCCTCTTTCAGCTGCAACTCAGCTGCTAAGTCTTGATAAAGAGCTCGAGATAATCCTATACTAATGGGACTGATTTAATTCCTCTATAGATACATCCCACTTCAGAAAAAGAAGGAAAAGATGTGGATACGACTTATACCTGGCATGGATAGTTTAATAGATCTTGTATATAGTATAAATATATACATTGAATTCAAAAGAATCAGTGTCTCTGCTTGATTGTCCCCCTCATCAAGGAGAGCAGACATATTCCAGTTGTTGGGAAGTCATCCTCAAAATCCAGGTCTCCTGACTCTTTTCTTTTCTTTTTTTCTACTAAAGTATAAGCTTCTTGTATTTATGGTAAATATTTTGTCCAAGATACCAAGTAGAGCCACATTAGATTGTAGTTCCTGGATGTAGGACCAAAAGTTTAAAATACGAGTTTGATGGCTAAACTCACTGACACACTGAGATGGGGAGGCCATGCACCCTTCCCCTGTCCCCATCCAGCTCCTACCTTGTCGNATTTAAAATATGAGTTTGATGGCTAAACTCACTGACACCCTGTCCCCATCCAGCTCCTACCTTGTCGTTTCTTTTTACCTTGTCTTGGATCTCCTGTGAGATGCTTCAACAAATGAGTGTGCTCAAAGACTAATTTAGCACAAAGTGGCCAGAAAACTGAGGGATCCAGCAAGCACAATGAAGGGGTAGGACTGCGTGGCCAGGAGCAGTGAGGAAAGAAGCTGTTGGAAAGGCTAGGGTACTTTGGTAACTGCAAAAAAATCACAGAATGATTCATAAACAAACCCAAGACCATTCTGCCCACCTCCACACTAGCTAGGCACAAATCGGCTTCACTCCAAAGGCTGTGTTATTATTTTGTCCTCCCACTAGGGATTCTCAGCTCCAGCACAGCATAGCTACAACTGACACTGTTACACAGTTTTCCTTTATGAGCTGGCTTGCATCATGTAGCTTGAAATATAGGCAGTAAAATTTCACCTGAGAAGCACAATGCTAGGTACACCTTTGAATAGCTCTGACCAGAATTTTTAATATTCAGGGGATGTTAAGCAAGGAGGATGCCTGCGCCACCCGATGGATAAAGCTGAAGAAAATATAGACTGAAAAAAATCTCTTCATAAGACTTAGATGCCTGCCTTAGATGTACACCCTGAAACCAGTTAATTCATTGTCACATAGCTTTTTAGAAGAGATGGATGACCTAAAAATAATAAAAAAAGGAAAAAGAAAAGTGCTCTTGAATTAGTTTCCTCCATTTCTTGTTTCTGAATTTATATCTCTTTTGTGCTTTGTGCTGAAGCCAGCGCTATGACTGCTGTTAGCACACTTACAAGACTGGGCCCCTTAGAAAGTTTGACACCTCCTATGACAAAATAGTAAAAACTTCAGTACCTTCAGTCCTTCTACTGATCATCTCCAGAACTGTCCTCACCAAGGCCAAGATATTTCAATACCCATTTTCTGTCCAAAGTGAATTCAGATTTATTGAGAAAACACATGCACTGAAGTATTTTCTGCTTAAATTGTGCTTAAAATACCCATCTTTTCTTCTGAATTTGGCACTTTAATAAATTTCCATACATACTCATGGAAATCAACCTTTTGTATTACTCCACTCTAATAATGTATTGATCTTGACTGAGAAAGAGTTGCACTTTTAGGAGTCAGTGATCCACACAAACACGATCAGGTGCAGGCCTGCCCCGTGCTGCCCATCCTGCCTGGGGGCTTCAGGCAGTGCTGTGCTGCACTGTCCCTTGACTGCAGGACAAACTCAAGCAACTCATTTTAACCAAGGAGCCTGAAGGCAGCTCCCATTTGGTACCTGCAATTATACCACCTGCCTGGCCTTGCCTTTATCGAACTGTGCTGCAGAAAGTTCCGTGGCAGCATCCTTCAGAAACAGAGCTGTTTTCCTGTCAGCCTATTACATGGCAGCTCAGATGACCAAAAGGGAGAGCTGTTCTCCACAGACAACATCTGTTCTCCACAGCACCGATGGAAAAATCCATCTAGGCTCCAACTGATGCTGCATGAATGTGGGCTGCCCAGCATCTGAAGAGACGCAATACCATCTCACTATCTATGCCTCTCTTCTCATTCTGTCTTATTAAAGCAGTTATTAAGCCATTTGTTGTTGGGCTTTCCTTACCGAGATCCAGACAAAGCCCTGCGCCAGCTCTCTTGCTCACTCTCATCACTACCACTGCCACCATCCCGCACTGCGGTGCAGAACAGTCATCTAATGTTTCCTCTCTGCTGTTTGAAACCAGTACACATAAATGACTTTAGAAGCAGTTTGAAAGAGATACACAGAAGTAAGGAAGACAAGTATTCTATTTTACACAAATGAGAGAATGGAAGTGGCTTCTCCCAGAAAGTGCCTGTTATCAAGTGGAGGGAAAACGCTAATGACAACCTCATAACTGAGCTTTAATCTCCGTCATCCAAGAAAGTTTGTGGAAACACTGTAGACAGTAAACTTCACATTGTCTCCACACTTGGTAGTAATAGGCAACTATATATAGTCAAAAACTGCTACGACAGTGACAGCTTGACATCTGAGAATTAGCTTGCTATGAAACATTTCAGTGCAATTTTTGAGATGGTACACGCTGAAAAATGGTGATCTTCAGTATTTTTTCAGGTCAGAAAAGGTACTTAAATGGTCAACACATTTTCCAGAAGCAAGAGATGTGAGCATTTTCCCGGTTTATAAACATCGTAAATTAGCTTTCATTTAGTGATTAATCTATTCTCCAGCATAACTTGCTAGAAGCATTTAACAAAAATAATGCACTAAAAAGCTACAAGGATTTAAAAGGTGTAGCTCAGCAACACATCATGCTTGTTTATAGATTTCTTCAACTACTTTTTTTTTGTGTATGTATGTGTATCAGGAAGGGAATTACGGATCTGTGTGATGGGAGCTTTTAAAAGACTGATAAATCACACCAGTTTAAAAACAAAAATTTGCTGTCCTAATGCATTGTCAACACACTTAATGCTAATGTTTATTTCTTATACACTACCAATGCATATTCACTCTCTGTACAGCTCTGTTTAACATCTAGAATATAAATTAGCTGGGAGGATACAAAGACCACAGAGCTGCTACTATACAGTTAGCAATGATGGATATTATCTTTGGTGGTCTCAACTGCAAAAGTGGAGGTGATCAAACTTGAGACTTCTTGAGCAAGAGAAGTCTAAACTGAAGCAGGCTTGTCTTCTGCCTTCTCTGTTCTCATGCACGATGTTTCTATGCTGCTTACCTACCCATCTCCCAAGCCTGCTTCCGATGCTGCTTATCTTGCTTATAGTTTTGCCAACTGTTCTTTATTTGTATTCATCAAAATATTCTTCTCGTTTCACTTGTGTTTAGCTTGTTCTTTATCTTCTGAAGTTTTACTTGTTTGCTGCATTTGACTTGTGTTCAAGTGTCACCACACAAGTTTGATTTGTTCCTTTCAGGGTAATGTGGCTCATACTTATGTAATGTATCAGCATGTTTATGTCATTGTACCAGACATTACAAGTTCTTGGCTTTGTTCCCCATATTATTTATGGGGCATCTTACACTAATTCTAATTGGGAATCCAGTTTGAGGAGGTAAAAATTCCCATGAAACTATCCTCCCTGACAGGTACAGTATGGGGCAGGCACAATTAGTTGTCTTTTTCAAGTTCATCATTAGCTAAACAATTGTCTTCTAAGCAGCAATCAAGAAACAGGTCTTCCCTGGCTAGACTGTTACACTTCAAATATAATATTTTGTGCAAGTGACTGGAAAGTGTAGATGTTTATCGATCTGTAAAAGTTTGAGTGATGTTGGAAAGGCTGAGCATTCAGAAGTCCACTGTGAGCCATAAGGACAAATATTTGGACCATTAGTAAGATATAGTCAAATTGGTAAGCTTGTTCCTGTCATAAAAAAAAAAACAACTCAACAGCAAAACCCCAGGTGTAAATCCAAATAAGTCATAAGTTCTTTAAATTGAAACTGTCTTGGATTGCTGAGAAAGTTGATGCCTAAGCAGAAATAGATGCTGTGGTGAGAAGTGAGGTTGTAAAAAAGGATGAGTAAGAAGAAGGAGAGGAAGAACTTGGTTTCTTTTCAAATTTGATCTAACTAGCAATCTTGAGTTGACTTTCACAGTATACTAGGTCATTGTGAATTAATGATGAAGGAAATCAGAACAGTACTTTTGCTCCCTCCCCTGTTCGGTTGGTAGAGAGAAATTAAATTCTTCACAAATGTATGAAAAGTTAGTACATAGGCTTATTAAATGCAGTATTAGTTTATAAAAATTAAACACATAATTTGTCAGACTGGGTGAACTCATCTGATAAATTCATTTGTGCTACACCCAAACAATCATTTTCATTTCTCCACAGCCCAAAAAAGACCAAACTAAAAGCCTAGGAAATTTGTTAAAAGGTGTCCTGGTTTGAGTTTGAACAAAACTAATTCTGACAAAAGGTTAAACAAAAATCCTTAAGACTGTGTAAGTTTACTCCCATAAAGATATGTCCCTGATAATACAGACACCTCTTTTAAAAGTTTTGTTTTAAAATATATTCATAGAAGAAGACAATCCAAGAAAGTGAAGTCACATTTGTCACAGAAACTAGTGAAAACAAAGACTGGAGACATGCTCATTCTGAAATGTTTGAAACAGGAGGAGGATGAAAGCAAACAAAAGAAGCAAAATCCAAAAGGACTTCTTGGCAGCCTTACCATTAGATTTCAGACAGACTCCATGAAGGATGAGCTACAGAGGGAGCTGTCTCCAGGAATAGCCAGGAAAGACAAGCATTTTCTCCTGCAAGGACTTGTCATGTCACAACCCAAGCAACTAAGAAGCTGACCAGTAAGTCTATGGATGGAAATCAAGATCAAACTATGGACTGGAAAGTTTAAAATGCTCAGGAGCGATGCTTAGACACCTGCATCTGGCAAGGTGATGTACTGGAGAACAGCAATGGGATGGCTGCCACACCAAATCCAAAGATGCTAAGTAGGATTTCATAAAAAATAAAGGCTTTAAGTTCTACGTAAGCTCTTTCCCTTACTGGGGTTTGTAATACTTACATTTATCAATATTTCCTCTAATTTTTAAATTTGTTTTTTTTGTCTCTTCAAAGACCTACTTTGGAGGAATCCCATGGGTCAGGGCTCTAGAAGGTAGGGAGGCCCAAGAGAGCTGGTTAATATTCAAGCACCACTTGCTCCAAGCTAGAGATCACTGCATCCGCAGGAGTAAAAAATCAAGCAAAGGAGGCAGGATGAGAATGGATGAACAAGAAGCTTCTGGAAAAAAAACTTAAAAGGGACTGGCCACTTGAGAGGAATATAGGAAAGTTGTCAGAGTATACAAGGATGCGACAGGGAAGGCTAAGGCCCACTTAAAATTAAATCTGGTAAGGGATATCAAAGTGAGTCCAGCGGGGGCTATGGAGATGTTTAGAGGACTGGAACATCTCTCTCATGAGGAAAGGCTGAGACACCTGGGGTTGTTTAGCCTGGAGAAGAGAAGGCTGAGAGGGGATCTTATCAATGTTCATAAATATCGAAAGAGAGCGTGTCAAGAGGATGGGGCCAGTCTCTTTCCAGTGGTGCCCTGGGACAGGACAAGGGGCAATGGGCACAAACTGGAACACAGGAAGTTCCATCTGAATGTGAGGAAAAACTTCTCTAATGTGAATGTGACAGAGCCTGGAACAGGCTGCCCAGAGGGGTTGTGGAGTCTCCTCTGAAGACTTTCAAAACCCAGCTGTGCATGATCCTGTGCCACCTGCTCTAGCTGAACCTGCTTTAGCAGGGGGTTAGACTAGATGATCTCCAGAGATCCCTTCCAACCTCTACCATACTGTGATTCTGTGTAACAGTAAAATCCCAATCTAAAAAAAAAATAATTAAATATTAAGATCTATTATTTCCATCATAACTACTGGCAAAGCACTGATAAACCACTATAAACAGTGAATTTGAGATACTTCTGACTTTGCATTATTTTGGTACTTGGGATTTATAGAGTATAAAGCCACCAGTAAATCTCAAACCTATGCTAACCCAGTTCTGAAGGCAGTTGAAGTCTATAGTTAAAAAAAAATATTTCCATTTCACTGTTAATGTCTAATTTTATATTCTTGAGAATATCAAAATAGGAAGCGTTGACTACTGCAGTCAATGCAATAGTTAGGCACGTGGAATTAAACATGGACCTCTCCAGGGACCAGACTGAAATCTTGACTGGAACAGCCTTTTAGTGCAGATGTTAACTCCTGCACTACAGAATAAGTAGTTTCCTTCGAGAAGTGTTATTTATTTTATCCTCTTCATGTCTAATTTTTTTTTATGGTGTGAGATTATCAACTGAATTTAAGAGAGCAGTGTTTTGTTTACATATTTTTATACTGTGCTAACGACAAGTAAATCTCAGTCCTTCATCCCATGTAAAATTACCAAAATACATGAAAACTCTCTATTGTGAGATTGCCTTCACGCTTGCTCCTGGGTGCACTCTTGCAAAGAGTGATGTTAATTATATGGTGTCAGTAAGGCTGCAGCTTGGTGTATAGATGTCTTTTCATTACTTGTCATTAGAATCATGTAAACCAGTGAGAGGAACAGAGCAAGGAAAAAGGTTTTTGACTCAGATAAAACTGAATACATTACTTAAGTAATGTGCTAGAAGCATAGATTTTATTGCATTGATCTAGACATTAGAAGCATGATTATCAAGGTGTCTTGTTTCAGGGACTTAAATTAATGATTGAAATCACCGATATCTCTACAGTATCAGTGGGTAAAAAAAAAAAGAAGGAAAAAAAATCTATCTTCAGGTTATCCATACATCCACATAAAAGCCACTTCAGACAGTTTCTAAGCAGCTACATGTCTGTTGGCCACTCGCTCACTCTCCCCCAGTGGGACACAGGAAAGCATCAGAAGGGTAGAAGTAAGAAAAATCATGGGTGAGAAAAAGGCAGTTTAATAAGTAAAGCAAAAGCAGCACGTGCAAGCAAAGCAAGGAATTCATTCCCCACTTTCCATGGCAGGCAGCTGTTCGGCCATCTCCAGGAAAGCTGAGCTCCATCATGTGTAACCAGTTACTTGAGAAGACAAACTCCATCACTCCAAACATCCCCCCTCTTCCTTCTTCCCCCAAATTTATATACAGACCATGATGTCATATGGTCTGGAATATCCCTTTGGTCAGTTGGGATCAGCTCTCCTGGCTGTGTCCCCTCACAGCTTCTTGTGTAGCCCCAGCTTACTCTGTGGTGGGGTGAAAAGCAGAAAAGACCTTAACTCTGTGTAAGCACCACTCAGCAATAACTAAAATATCTCTGAATTATCAACAATGTTTTCAGCACGAATCCAAAATATAGCCCCATACCAGATACTGTGAAGAAAATTAACTGCATCCCAGCCAAAACCAGCACATATGAAGAGAAAGCTCATTTAAAAATGTGTGAACAAACAAAGAGAGAAATTCTTCCTCTCATTTTAATTGTCTAAATTTAATATATAATTAAATTAAGTTTAATACTAAAATTAAGATAACCTAAAAGACAGTCTCACATACAAGCAGGTCCTTAGCCACCCTATTTCACCATTTCATAGAAAGATCACAAAGGACTGTTAAGTGTTTAAGGCATTTGAATAATAAGGGAACTACCACATCTAGACTACTTTTCATCTGCACATCAATTTAAATTTAAAACTCTACATAAGGGACATAGATGGTCTAATCTCATATAATCTAATATAATAAATATATTAATAGCATTACCAAATTCTAAGTGGAAAGAGTTTTACAGCCTTCTAGTTAAACACAGGTATGTATGTTGGTCACAGTCTTTTCTGGTAAAACCACTGAGAACTGAGGAGGAATCCTACTGGATAAATCCAGACTTGATAGAAAGTACCATTTCAAGACCTTACTTACAGGAAAAGATGCAGTCTTTCTCTTAAGTTTCAAGTATTTCATTCTTTAGTCCATGAGAACCAGTCTGGATTTTGCTTCGGTCAGTTAGCCTTCATCATTAACCTAATCCATGATTTAATCAGGTGAAACTGACTGTTCAGATCGAACACTTGATCAGGGTATTTTGGGCCATAACTACAAATTTTGAACAATCGCAACGAACAGAGGTTGTGAGAGCTGCTCAGGAAAACATCCAGCCCTGCAGCTCAGCCCTATGCTATTATCGCTTCTACTACATCAGCTTTGACAAAAGAGAAATATCTGTTGAAAGTGCAGCTCCCAATTTTGCCCTGTCATCGAGTCGAGAGATTTAGCCATCATCATAATTCAAGGGCTGAGCTATAATTTCGGTCTCATCAGATGTGGGCCTAGAACTGACACTTACTATGATCATTAGTCTAACACAGACTGAGGTGTAACCTTAACAGCAGTGACCGCACTGGTTTTGGGATAGAGTCTCGCAGAAAAGTTTTTAAGGTTTTCGCAATTCCATTGCTAGCACAATGTCTAATGTGAACCCATAAACCAAACCAACTTCTCCATCTGTTAGGCACCTAAGCTTCCATGTCACAAGGAACACGTAACTAGTAGTAACTCAGAAACAGCCAGTGCTTTGACAAAATCTATACTTTCAGGAGTACAATTAGTGTTAGAGTAGCACCTACCCATTAACAAAAGTACTTTTGAGTCTTTATACAATATGCCACACTCTGGACATGAGAAAGGCAGGGATGTTTGAAACAGAAAGCAAGAGTGATTTGACAGAGAAGGAACGAGTTGTGTTGTACAGAAAATGGCATTAGGTTCATTCAATCCTTTCCTTCCTAATCTATTAGAAGAGCCTAATGTTTCTCAAGCTGTCAGTTCTATGTAAAAACTCTTGGATACGTGCAGAGTGTAATGAAATAGAAAATGCAACTAATACTGATGGATCTATTTAAGCTACTTAGACAAATAATTCAGAATGAAGATAGAAGTACAAGACTGAGTCCAAACCCATGCAAATTAGGACTAAAATAAATAATTTTTAAAAATACAATAGTTTAAAACTAATTGAGGCAACTGAGTGTTCATCACGTAAGAGAAAATGACAATGGCAAAGAGAGAAGCTAGGAACTAAGTAAGATCTGTTAAACAGTTCAAAGCACAAATTCACAGCGCAAAACCTGTGCTACAATTAAGGATAGAGGAAATGTAGTTGAATTATAGAAACTCCATGAAACTGTTACAAGGTGCATGGGCTTCATACACCTCCACTTTGCTTTTCTCACTCTGCTTTTTGACTTTCAGATTATTGCAAAGCAGTTTCTCGTAATTCCAGTATGGGGCAGCAAAACTCAGAAAAATCAATCTAGGCTCTCAATGAAAACCACAGCTATAACAACGACTCTCAGACTGATACAGCTTCTCACTTTCTCCTTTTGGGCCAATTCAACTTCTTGAGCAGAAGGGTGTATTTAAAGTGTGTATAGCCTACTTCACTAGCTGCCAGAGTTTCCTCTGTGCCAGGGACATGTTACAGAAGAAACAGTTGAGAATTGTGTTCAGAATGTAAGGAACTGAAATATTCGCTGCAAACTTGTAACGTTTAACTTTCTTCTGCTACATACAAGGTGCCAATAAACAGATAAAGTTTTTAATAATACATTTTATTAATTCAACTTTTAATTTATTAAATTTTATTAATCCTTTCCCCACCTCTCCCCCCCCCCATATGTCCTTATGTGCATATAAACTTGTCTTCTTCCAATAACCATTCACTATGAATAGAATAAGCATTTTGTAAATTTGTACACAATGGATGAAACTTCATCTCTGTGATAGCTTTACACAATGTCACTTCTATTCCTTAAGTGAGCACAGTAACTTTTAGATAACGAGTAATTACATTGTGTTCACTGGAGGGGGAAGAAAGATGGGAATGAAAGAAGGTGTTATATCATTTTCAGTCACCCACAGAATAAGCTACAGAGTGGTTCCAGAGAGGCAAAGCAGAAAATCAGAAAGAAGTATATTATTACACTAGCAGCCTAGAAAATAAATGTATTCATTGACAGATTCTGTTTGGTTTACATATATGCTTCATGTCTTTCAACTTATGTTACATCTTCTATTAAAGGCAGAGATCTGTGCATTACTAGAATCTGAGAAAACAGTGGAAGGAAAGTAGTATCTATCTATAACTAAAAAAAAAGTAAAAGCCCAGCTCTTTTTTCAGCATCAGAGAGATGAAAGAGGAAAAACTGCTCCTATCAGAAGGCAGGTTTGTTGAAAGGAAATGCCATCTGGAAAATGCAATTATTAAGAATATGGTCTAAAGGAAAATGGTTATTTCCTATCTTAGGTTTGGCAAATGTGTTGAATACCAACGAGAACAATGAAAACAGAAGTGTCACGTTAGATACCAAATATATTTGGTCAAATATAAAGTACAAACTTTGTCTCAGATTACTGCAAATTAAATGGGGTTTTGCTCTTTCACATAATATGTATTTAAAACCTCAGAAAAGCAACATTCTTCTCATAAGCAGTAGGCTATTTGATAGAGCTTGGGGCATTCTACCGAGTCCAGGCATTTTCTCAAGTACTGATACACCTTCCTACAGTGTGTTGATAATAGCAAAAATACTGTCACTTTTTTGAATAAAATACTTTTTTTTTTTTTGTCTAATGTGCTTTACTGTGAACTATTTTAATGGACACCAAACAAAGATATCTGCTCAGTTGAGATGCATAAATACAGTAGGTTTTGATACCTCCCACTGCCATTGAAATGTAGCCAATCAGTGTATCTGCTTACAGACACCTTATTATTCACCATTAACTGATAACAATTTGAACAAAGAACACAATTTTGAGTCTTAGGAAACCTGCCTGAAAAAGAGAGCATTGTTGTGATTCAGAGATCTTCAGCAGGCAGGCTGTAACCATGAATTTCAGGCATTCTCTAACAAATATCACCCTTATGTGAGATGATTATGAATGTCTGCATTGGAAAGGACGCTTTCTGCTTATGTTGGGTATGACTTCAGACTAAGTATAACTCAATACCAGTCAAGTAAGCCTCCTCTTACAAACCCATGCAGACTATACATCAGTTAGATTACTCAATGTTTCTTTCTTAAGGTTTATATTAACAAAAGAAACAACAACAAGAAAATAACTAGTATTTCAGTGAGTAGCATCCAATACCTGAGTATCAGCCACATCTGTTATTGCTATAAAATATTATTAGCATTTTTATAACACACAATGCTCCAAAATTTCTATGCTTTGCACTACAGCTAGTACAAAGAAAGAAAATTTTATAAAGAAGAGGTACAGAAGTCAATATATGATAAGTAAATTATTGTAGTTGTACAACAGAGGTAAAGCTCTAGAATATGACTGCACAAAGATATTGTACCAAAATACAATGGCCGTAAAATTAAAATACTAGTGAGGAGAAATATGTGTGGTCTATCAACAAACTGATGAAAACTTGCATAAAAATACCTTTCTACAGACCGGAAAAGTACTTAAAGGATCTTTAAAGATAGACAAAGCAGGAACTAAACTTGAGATTTTCTTAATGACTGGATTGTGAGAACTTGGTGAATTGATGACAATAGTTGTTACACTCTTAAAAATGGTTATGTGTATTAACAAGGATGAAAACCAGTAAAGGAGCACGAGAAAAAAATGTATAAGAACTTATTAAACTCTTGGAAAGGAAAATGATAGCTTTATTTAGAATGAAGCTGTTGAATGATGAGACCACTGTCCTGATGTCCTCTAAATGATAATTAAACACTGTCCTAATTAAGCAGTCTGCCTAGTGAATGCACTGCTGTCAGGGCTGAGAGAGATCATGCTCCCTGAGAAAGATGGCAGCAGCTAGAAGAGCAGTGAGAGAATAAGCCGCTGTACTTTACAATAACAGTATTGATTCAAGTACTTACCTACCACCTGCCCTCACAGTGCTCATGGGGACACAGCAACTAGCAGAACAGTGGCATTGAACAAGGAATTACTGGCATAAGCATGTTCGAGAGTAAAATATCAGGGTATGAACTTTCACTTTTATGATGAAAAAAAAAATTAAGTAGTTCTTACTAAAACACTTTCCTACAGGGTGTAGCTAAGATGATTCTATATAATGTGTTGGGGCTTTTTTTCTGAAATACAAAGGAAATAATCTGTATTAACAGTTTGAAATATCGGATAGTCACACTTTAGGGATGGCTTCATTTTGACGGCTGTTTTTTTAATACCATCCAAGATCAAGAGCTATGACTTTCAAATGATCAGTCTGATCAAAATGGCTGAAATGGCTGATCAATGGCTGAAATGCAAGATACCTCTACCAACTGTGTAAATGTCATTTCACTATTGATAAATTTATTCTTACAGACTGTCTTGAGTGCCTGAACATTGTCTATCATGTCAGTTAGTATAAATATAAACGGCAGAAGAGAACACATGTTTCCTTAAGTGCCAGCCCTAAGAAACACATATACCTGTATTTCAATCCTGGAACATTGTCCTGTGTGATAGGAGGTTAAGGATCCTTTTATCCTTGAACTAAGGGATCAAAGTAAGTCCATTTCAATGGTATGTGGAAGTATTTACTAAGAGAGAGGAAGGGCTGTGATCTAAGCTATGCTGTTAAATGATCCTTTGAAAGGCATGATGGATGAATGGATGAAACTGCAGTTTATTATACTACAACAATTATATTTCCAGTTCTGCTTGAAACAATCTTCTGCAGCCTCTAAATACTTTTTGCTTTGGAAGAGAGTGATACTCACTTGCCCTTTTTTTGAAGTGGTGTGCAGAAAGCAGGTATGAAATGGACAAAAATAGCCATTGCTGGAGGTAGTCTTTGAAGAGCTGGACCCCTACTTTCATTTCTCCTGCTTGCCTCTGGGTAACAGCATATGCAAAAAAATTATTTCTGTGTCTTGGTTCAACAGATCACCACTGCATTGTGAGGGCACACAGGAGTCGTTGCTTGTATTTGCCTGAAATGTCCATCACATTTGAGAGGTCCCACTGCCTGGCTGATATCTTTTTCAGGTCAGAAAATAAACCTGTTTATCTGGTGAGCTCTAGAAAAGAAACAAGATGCTAATTTAAAAATAAGCACGTATATAAATGCATCAAACCAAATCCTGCGACAAAATTAAGAACTCTTTTCAAATGTCACTTCCAATTTTGCTTGCCGACTTCAATGAAACCACACCTGATTTGATCCTCTATGATATAACAGCGCTGCGAACTGCAATATATCATTGTAGAAAGTTCTCTGTGCTTAAATGATTCTCCCCTCAGGCATGCTTAAGGCTCTTTTGCTTTAAGCTTGTCTAATAGTCACACTAAAAGTTGCAGTGCTTTTACCCATACAAAAATGGTTTCTAAAGCACTATCAGTAAGAGGATAAAAGATAAGGAGACTTAAATACGATTTTGTGTGCACCGGGATCCAGCTTTTTCAAGAATTTTGCCTTTTTCAAAATAAGGTTTGACAGACTAAAAGATCTTTCAAAATTCTAAATCACAATGAAACATCTATACAGTGCCTTTGTCTTGAGTGTCTTCACTACTGTGGAAACACTGCAGAGGAGAGATTACAGGGGTTTGTTTGGTTTGAGGGTTGTTTGGGTTTTTTTTGCTGGTTTTTTTTTTGCTTGATTGCTTGGTTTGGGTTTTTTTTGTTGTTGTTTTATTGTTGTATGGGGTTTTTTTACACAAGTGACTTCTTGGAGATATTTTTTTGAGATTGTTTTGGTTTTTTAGCATTCTTTTAATGAACCGATTCTACTGATTGATTTTTAGAAAACAGAAGTAATTTCCAAGGCTTCAAACCAGAATGTCATAAACTGTCTCAATTTTGAGGTAAGCACACTGAAAAGAAAATCCTTCAAGAAAATATGCTTTCCAGATTGTCTTTGGACTATGCCAAGTTGTCGTATTTGAATAAACATATTTTGGTATGTAGATCTCTAGTGAGCATTATGACTGGTTGCTATCTGACAGATTTTTGTTAGTTATGAAAGTCACATATGGCTTCTTTAACTGGATGACAGTGGCAAACAAGCCAACATGGAAGAGCTGTAAATCTTAAGATGGAAAGGCAAAATTCACAATATTCAAGACTAAATTTTAAAGGTTTAAAAATAATCAGCCTGGTAAAGTTCAACAACTAAAATACTTCAGAAATCTAGACTCAAGTGTCAAAAGGTTGCCTCTCTTCAATTTTTACTGATTCCTTTATCTAAGATAAAGGACTACAAAACCTCTATATTACACTTAGGAAAGTTCTCATACAGGAAAGTAGTGAATATAAGTTTACCCTGACACAAAATGTTTTGTGAGTAGTGGTAATGAAGTTGATGATGCACTCATGCCAGGTCAACTATTTCCCATGCCCTCAAGGGAGATGAACAAAATGTAGGGACTAGCACACGAGGCCCAGGCATCTCAGTGGCATTTAGTTCACCTGAACATGGCCCACAGTGCCCATACTATAGAGAAGACAGTTGTGCCATATGCGATCCTTGGACAATGCTCCGAATGTCTGTATTGCATCGCTTCAGATCCTAATGAAAACTATAACCAGTAGAGACAGGGGAGATTTAAAACTGATTTAGCATTTGAACAACTAAATTGACACCAGTCTTTAAGAAACACAGCAGCAAATCATCAACTATTGCTCTTAACGAGTGGAACAGGCAAAAGGAGACATCCATTTTATGCACAGATTTTTCTGCAATACTGTGCTTAACACCATGTTCGCTAATGAAAACTAGAATTGAAAAGAATGTTTGAGTATTTGCACAAACAGAGCATACATAAGACTGCATATTCTTTTTAACGTGAAAGAGTGATATCAGGATGTATATACTAAATAACGAGAAATATGATACTTTCCAAAGCAAGAAAAATATTATTCTTCATCATAATATATGATACAAATTACTACAGAAATTCTATCTACCTTTTTACAGCAAAAGCATTTGCAGAAAGATTCTACCTATCCCCACAACAAATGTTCAGTCAGTTAAGGTATCGCACTGCAGCAAAGCCAATAGAGTGCTACTTAAGAACCGGTTTGCCCAACAAGTAAATTTTAACCCATTCTTTCAGTGAGACCATGTCTTTTACTCTCAAAGTCTTGTTAAAGTTGATGCTTCTCCCAGTACAGCCGGAAGGTCAGAAAATCTAAGATGAAGGAGAAAGAATCTATTACCTATCCAGTTTGTGATAATCAAGGATGCACATACCCATTAATAAACTCTTCTGACAGTATAACGCCTATAAAATTAAGCTTAGTAGAAAGATGAGTTCTTGATTAATGTGATTTATATACTACCGATTAATCAAGGAAAGATTTCCAGTATATTAATTAAACTGCCATCTATCATGTATGCTGCTTATCACACATTGTAACAGCAGCCAACTCTCTTGATGTTATCAGGAGTTTGACATTTTCTGTAATTGCCTCTGAGGTTGACTAAAGTTTGATTTTGACGAAGTCAGTTCCTAGCGCAGAAAAGTACTGCTTCTCTGTAAAACGTTCTCCAATTTTGTTTATCTTACTGAACAAAGAGTAGGTGTCTTCTGGATCACTGTTCTCTATACCAAGATCTGTATTTTGTCTGGGGCATTTGATGACTGTCTCTACAGACAATAGCTCCTCTCATCGCAAGGATCTCTACTGCTTTTCAGTCCAAAGCTTCCAGTTTCACAGGAATGCCTACATGTAATGGTAGGGTTCCCGGGAAATGAGACTGGCACAGTGACAGCGTTAATGTTATTTGTGTGTCATTTCACAAATTGAAGCAAGTGACATCTGCCTGTGATTCATGTCAGATGAAGATCTTTTTCCGATCATGCAAACTCTTTAACAGTGGAAAATATGATTTAGTCATGCGTAACAGCATAAGATTTAAGACCCTAGTTACTTTATTAGAATCTGGGTAGGTGCCAGAAAGCCAGAATTTCAATCAGTCTGATGTGTCAGTCAGCTGCATCAAGCTTTTCAATTTAAAAAAAAACAACAAAAAATTCTCTTTCTATTGGTACCATAACACACAAAGTATAATCTCAAAGAATTATAATTACCATTAATTTCTTGAACATCAAAAAAATAACATTTCATTAATTTTGATTAATGAAAGATAACTCTTCCTGTGTGTACTAGTAGCACATATTCTCTAACTGCTTTAACTTTAAATTCAGCTGGCCACGAGTTTTTCCAGGTATCTGTAGGGTAGGACAACTAGAAATAAATTTCTGATGGGATAAAAGTAAAATATTTGTTTTATAAAGGACTACTTTTCTGGCTTAAAATACAGGTTCGGAGGAACATATCAAGTGACTTGTTTTGACATTTCTTCAGTTCTTCCCACTGAACACAAATCTGACATATGAGCAATGAAGCTTAGACACAGACCTAAGGATAAAACATTAGTGACTCAAAGAAAGAGACAGTGAAGTAAAAATGGGTGACAATACACATTATAAAGTGATTATTTTGTACTCTCAAAATTTAGAAGGTTTTCTGAAAACATCACTGAAATGTCTTTCTCAGGATGCAAAATGAAGTCAAGTATTAGTCAAAATCTTGCCAAGGCAAATACAGAAACCACTTTTAAAGACCAATTGCAAGTCAGTATCTGATAAGCTCAAAGTGACCAGGCCTAAGCCAGCCTGTCTGGCAAAGAAGAAAACATTCAGAGATTGACCATTGAGTAGCCTTTAGAGTGAGGAAGCTGCTGCTGTCAGCAAGATATTCTGAAAAGCAATGAGGTCATGGCATGAAAAAGCTGCTCTCACCTAGTGAGGCCAGAAGCCATGCAATTACTTCTGACAGCTACTTCCCAGTAATTGTCACAGATACGGTTAGAGGGGAAAAAAAAAAAAAGTTTCCTAATAAGAGAAAGGTCTATCCAAAAAGTTCCATAGGTAGGTATTGGGCTGTTCCCCAGCTCATTTGAATTACCTCTCCTTTTATGATATTCCAAACATGCTCTGAAATCTATTTAATCTGTAGGGATTTTCAAAAAGGCAGACACGTTACGGAGGGAAAAGGTTTCTTTTCAGCCATGTATGTGCTTTCATTGCTGGCAGCTGAGAAACTGTTACCACCTTCTGGTTAGTGGTAGCTACTGGTGTTAATTCACACAGGTGTCAGTAACTGATGCCTTTCAGTGGTTCTTGAGCAGTTTTATTACAAATGCTTTTAAAAACCTGAAAGAAATAACCAATGCGAAAATGGCAAGAGATAGATGTGATGGCAGGGAACCTACTATTTCAGCCTCAGCGTACGTCAAGTAAAGGGCTATATTAATAAACGGGGAAGTTTGAGTTTTCAAAGGGAAACTGCTGGGGGTTACAACCAAACACCCTGTTCCTCTGTATTCCCAGTACACAGATGAGTCTACTACATTCAGGCACCAGATCAACCATAAATGGGTGATGAAAAAAACTTCAGGGACAATAGATGAAAAGGAGATAAAATGAGATTCTGGGAAGAGATCATTATGGCAGTCTCCGAAGTAGATGTAATGAAGAACAGTTGCATTAAATATACAGGCAGTTTACCTCACTTGAAGGAGGGTTTTTTTTTCACTGAGAGGAAACTGAGGTAATATGTTAAGAAAGGAGTACTCTGGTAGGAAGGTAATCTGCACTTATTTTTTGACAATACACAAGCACAAAAAGGAAATTGAGAGGTGGAGATAGATACCAGGAACATTTAGTGCAGCAGCAGAAAAGTGGATAAATTCTATTTAAATTACTGACAGTAGCACAACAAGCCTGTGCATTTAGAATATTTATAGACTCAAATGGAGCAGCGAAAGGACTTTTGAAACAAGCAGGAAATGTGTAGCTTGAATCACAGTAGCAACATAGTGAACGGTAGGGACAAAAAGGTCAGTATGTCAAAAGTCCCTTTGTCATTCAAGTTCTGTAGCTTGCTGGCAGAAATACAAAACAAGAACTCTCAGAAGGGGAAATGAATCAGCAGGATAGATAACAGGCAGTGAAGAGGAAGAGGCCAGTGAGGTGACACACTTAGGAAGACTGAGGTACTGTATGCTTTGGAAGAGACTGTCAAATAGTAAAGGAAGAATAACATCTTTAAGAAGATTGTCAGCATGCAACCTAAGGGGGAGGATGGATCACATTCTGCAGGTACCAGCACAAACTGAATAGGATCAAAACCCACTTTAAGTAATCCAACATTCAGTATGGACAGGTAGACCCTCTTCTCCATATTCTTCTTGTTTGATCTTGGCTAGCTTCAAACTTCAGACATACAGTATTCAGACTTGAAAGAGTTATGAGAGTTGAACTCCTTTCTAGCTCTGGCTTGTGCAGAATTGGGATGTGGAGCTATGGCTAAGAAAACTATGAATACAAATCTGCAAGAAACTTCTATCACCTACAAAGCACCTCTGTTCTGATGTGCACTTGTTTAACCTTCCCCATGTCACCTACAGCACTTTCACCATTTTTCACATCTTCATTTAACATAGTGGCTCATGCCTTAAGCAAGCTACGTTGTTCTTAGCACAGAATGAGTCACCGCAGAGGAGACGTCACTGACTCATTACGAAATGAAGAAACATCCCACAAATTACATACGTTGAGAATAGGATAAACTTTTGACAGTTTACCTGGGCTGGAATTCAGTGGAAAGTAAATCCACAGGAAACGTAAATCGGCTTGTTTATTCAAGCCAACTGCTAATCAGAAGGTCTCCTGAAGGTGAATGGTACTTATGTACTATCAGAAAGCTGAAGAGAGGATTCCAAAAGCTAAATGCAAACCTATATTTGTATTTGTAAGATAGAGGGAGAACTTTCTATGTGTATTTTAGCTTTGTTACCTCCTTTATTTCCTTTAAGCCAATACTGACTGTTGCTTTTCAGTGGCATGCTGATGTTGAGATGGCTTCATCTTTGCAAGCGTGTTCACTATTCCCAAGCACAAGACAATTGTCTTCTGAGCAGCATAAGAAGTTCCTGATTCTGCAAAACAAGTATAACACTAACAATGATTTAACAGAAAAGAGNCTGCTGCTCCGCCCGGGCCGCTGCTCCGCCCGGGCCGCCTCAGCAGCCGTCGGCCCCCAGTACAGCCCGGCCGCCTTCCAGAAGCCTCGAAAGGAGCTCGTTGGCTGCCCTTTGCGCCTCTTTTTCCTTCCCCAGCGCCGAGGGGCCTGCCCTGGAGCTGCTCTCCTCGGTGAGTGTAATTATGATATGATGGGCCTGAAAAATAGTGTGTAGCATCATATTTTACTGTTTTGTCTAGTAATAATGGTAGTTTTTACAACGTTGCCGTCCTGAAACGAAGATGTTGCGCTCTGATGTTTAATTTAACTACCTGTAAGAGTAGAGGACTCATGTTAGTCCTTTATTAGGCACAGTCTGACAGTACCCACGGAGGAGCGGGCTGGTGATGGGATCCATGACACCGGCAGGTCTAGGCCTTAAGAGCTCAGGTACGCTCGGTACTTTGCTGCATTAAATGTACCTAAAAAACCCGCGGTGCTTATTAGAAGTTATATGAAAAAGCTGTGATGAAGAAAGTTACTTTTGCTACCACTTCCTTCTATTACAACTACCTCTTGCTGAAAAACGAGGAGATACTTTGGGTTTTATTTCTAATTTGATTCATGGAATTGAAAGAAGACATCTTAAAACTTTGTATGGATAAAACACAAGAATATTAGTCACTTCTCTGANCCACTTTAAGTAATCCAACATTCAGTATGGACAGGTAGACCCTCTTCTCCATATTCTTCTTGTTTGATCTTGGCTAGCTTCAAACTTCAGACATACAGTATTCAGACTTGAAAGAGTTATGAGAGTTGAACTCCTTTCTAGCTCTGGCTTGTGCAGAATTGGGATGTGGAGCTATGGCTAAGAAAACTATGAATACAAATCTGCAAGAAACTTCTATCACCTACAAAGCACCTCTGTTCTGATGTGCACTTGTTTAACCTTCCCCATGTCACCTACAGCACTTTCACCATTTTTCACATCTTCATTTAACATAGTGGCTCATGCCACTATGCAGAGGAGACGTCACTGACTCATTACGAAATGAAGAAACATCCCACAAATTACATACGTTGAGAATAGGATAAACTTTTGACAGTTTACCTGGGCTGGAATTCAGTGGAAAGTAAATCCACAGGAAACGTAAATCGGCTTGTTTATTCAAGCCAACTGCTAATCAGAAGGTCTCCTGAAGGTGAATGGTACTTATGTACTATCAGAAAGCTGAAGAGAGGATTCCAAAAGCTAAATGCAAACCTATATTTGTATTTGTAAGATAGAGGGAGAACTTTCTATGTGTATTTTAGCTTTGTTACCTCCTTTATTTCCTTTAAGCCAATACTGACTGTTGCTTTTCAGTGGCATGCTGATGTTGAGATGGCTTCATCTTTGCAAGCGTGTTCACTATTCCCAAGCATAAGACAATTGTCTTCTGAGCAGCATAAGAAGTTCCTGATTCTGCAAAACAAGTATAACACTAACAATGATTTAACAGAAAAGAGTAACAAATTACCCTAATTTTTAACTTCAAGTGTAGCAATTAACCTACACTGAGAAGTATTTTATCTTACTCTAAATGTGAAAGGAAAGTTCTTCATGACAGAAACAGTCAAAGTGTTCCACTGAAAATAAGACAAAATGACAGCTCAGTGATTTACCAAGTACTTAGCTTATCACTTGATTGGCAGAGTAAACTGTGACTCAATGTGGAAACAACTGCCCAGAATTCTGCAGAAATCATTGTAACAACAACAAAAAAACATCCATGGCTTTGTTGAGGGTTTCACTTCCCTGGTCCTACTGGCCACAGTATTCCTGATGGAGGCCAGGATGCCTGAGGGGGGAGTCAGCCATGACAATGACCCCTCTTTTTCTCAGGTGGCTTAGTCTCAGGTGATTTAGCTTTGATAGCACTCCTGGCCTGGGTGAACCATCTTCCTTGTTGTTAACTAGTTTTTAATCTGGCCGAGTCAGCAAGCTTTCATCACCTTCAAGGGCGATATGCTGTGCTCTGTTCGCCCGCCCTTTTCACTCGCCTAGGGCCCCCACCCTGACCTGCTGCTCCCGGGGCCCGCCNTGTAATTATGATATGATGGGCCTGAAAAATAGTGTGTAGCATCATATTTTACTGTTTTGTCTAGTAATAATGGTAGTTTTTACAACGTTGCCGTCCTGAAACGAAGATGTTGCGCTCTGATGTTTAATTTAACTACCTGTAAGAGTAGAGGACTCATGTTAGTCCTTTATTAGGCACAGTCTGACAGTACCCACGGAGGAGCGGGCTGGTGATGGGATCCATGACACCGGCAGGTCTAGGCCTTAAGAGCTCAGGTACGCTCGGTACTTTGCTGCATTAAATGTACTCAAAAAACCCGCGGTGCTTATTAGAAGTTATATGAAAAAGCTGTGATGAAGAAAGTTACTTTTGCTACCACTTCCTTCTATTACAACTACCTCTTGCTGAAAAACGAGGAGATACTTTGGGTTTTATTTCTAATTTGATTCATGGAATTGAAAGAAGACATCTTAAAACTTTGTATGGATAAAACACAAGAATATTAGTCACTTCTCTGAGATCATATAGCTCAGCGGATGGGACTTGAAAGGGGGTAAAACTCATCTATGCAGAGTGGTTGTTACCTATTCTATCTGTGCCCTCAGTGCATTAAACCAGCTGGTTTGGTGCATGGTGCTAGGAGAAAAACCCTGTGTATTTATGGTTTGAATGGCTGTCTTGAGTAAACAAGATGAACAGGCTTACTAATGTTTTTCCAGTATTTATTTTATTTTTTTTTTTTGTGTAAGAGAATAGCAACATGACAGGAAAAATGACCTCTTTGAATGAAAACCCTGATGTGCACACACTTCATACTTCAGCTTTTTATAATCCCCCCTTTTTTGCTTTTCCTTCCTATAGACTCTGTGGTTTTTAAATGTGGGGTAATAGCACTAGCTATTGTGATTTGTGCTTTGTACAACACATTTAATTCTCTAGCTGGTTATTACAAATACAGTGCAGGTGGCAGGTCATAAATTCAAAGACTATTTTCATATAAAAATAGCAAAGCCGTACAGCTGTCATTTTCAAGAACAAAACAACAGGTATAATCACATCTCCCAAGCCGATTTATAAGGCACTTGTTTTTGGGTTGTAAAAATTCACTCAATTCATGATCAAAAAGTAATGATGCTAAGGACCACTCGTCAAAGGACAAAAACAGTATCACAAAAGAAGGCCTCCTGTGTTTGCTGTCATGGACGTCTGCCTCAGATTAACACCCTATAAATGTTTTTATTAAAATCCCTTCTACAAATAGTCTAAGACTTTTTAAAGTAAGAGATAAATTTACTTTTGGAAAATGTTTTATTAACAGTTTGTGTTGTGTTCATCTAACTTGTATTCTTTAGAAGTGATTCCAATTATCTCTCTTCCTTAAAAGAAAGTAAGTGATACCAGCTGCTTTGGAGCCTTCTAAGTTTTGTTTGGCTACTCTTAGACTAGCAAATAGGGACCAGGCCATCCAAGAAATCCTGAAAATTGAAAATAGGGATAAAATTATTAGCAAGTAGGGGTAGATAAAAGTGACCAAGAGCTGCATAATGTGCTAAAATAGTAATATGTCATTGTAATATATATATTTATAATAATGAATAAGAAATTGCTGGATGACTGACAAGCACTTGCTTTCTAGTGTGTGTGTGTGGGCAAATTTAGTAAGAGAAAAGCCCCCTTGCATTCTAACCGGTCCTCAGAGATTAGAGGGGCTAGGGGCGGCCGGACTGATCTCTCAATAGATACACCAATTAAGATGTGTCCTATAGGTCTGACTCCAGACCACACTTAGGTCCGGTTAGTAGTCAAGATGTTAATGAATAATTTACCTAGGCTGCAGCCCTTACCGCTCTGTCGTTCCCACTCTGTTGTAATTGTATACAAAATGCACACATTTCTCACTTACTTAGTACGTATTGCTGTCTACATTTCAAGCAGAACTCTTGCCTACTTTTTTTTTTTTAAATTGAGATTTTAATCAAATATTATTCTTCATCGCTTTCTGTCAACCTGGGTGGTACAGATCTATTTGCAGAAATGTAATGTCCATAGAACAGCAAAGGGAATTAAGAGCAATGTGAAGCAGACTGGGAAGGACAGAATTTTACTGTGCTATCTCCTCAAATGGCAACTTCAGAAGTCTTGCAGAGTATTTTATGGGGCTAGGAGAGATTTGTCAGCATAAGTTTTCACTGTTAGTATTTATGGTGGGTTGGTCTTGACTGAGCGCCTGGGACCCACCAAGTTGCTCTATCACTTCCCCCTACTTCCCTCAGCATGACAAGGGAGGAGAGAATAAGATGGGAAGAGTCCATGGGGTACGATAAAGGCAGTTTAATAGAAAAAGGCAAAAAGCAAGCCGCGTGCACGCACAGAGAAGCAAAACAAGATTTTATTCTCTGTCTGGCCTTTCCCGGGAAGCAGGGCTCTGGTATGTGTAGCGGTTGCTTGGAGGACAAACGTCTTCATGAACGGATGACCCCACCCTCCTCCTCCTCCTTTCTCTCCCTTTTATACTTGAGCTGACATCACACGGTGTGGAGTATCTCTTTGGCCAGTTTGGGTCAGCTGTCCTGACTGTGTCCCCTCTTAAGATCTTGCCCACCCCACCTCACTGTGCTGGGGGAAGATGTTGGAAAGCCAGCCTCGGTGCTGTGTGAGCGCTGCTCAGCAGCCACAACACCGGCGTCTTACTTGCCTCCCAATACAAAGCCCAGCACCATAAGAGGTGCTCTGGGGAACATTAACTCCAGCTCACCCAAACCTGATCAGTCATAGTCTACTGAGTCTGGCCGGGATAGAGTTAATTCTTTTCATGGCAGTCCACACGGTGCTGGATTTTAGACCAGTGACCAAAACAGTGTTGGTAACACACCGATCTTTTAACTGTTGCTAGGTAGAGTTTGCCTGGTGTCAAAGTCGTCTTCATTTCCCACTCTAGTAGGCTGATGGCGGGCAAGCTTTTGGGACAGGACATGGACAGGTGGACAGGACATGGCCAGGACAGCTGAACCTAACTCACCAAAGAGATAGCCCATACCATATAACATCATGCTCAGCAACAAAACTGAGGCAGGAGTTTTTCCAAAGGAGCCATTGCTTGGGGATGGGCTGGGCATTGGTCTGCTGGTAGTCAGTGACTGCTCTAGCACCACTTGTTTATTTTTCTTTTTCCTTCAATCATTAAACTGTTTTTATTTTGACCCGTGAGGGTTGTTTTTTCTTTTATTCTTGCCCTCCCTATTCTCTCCTCCATCCTACTGAGAGGGTGTGAGAAAGCAGTTGGGTTGGAGCTTAGCTGCCAGCTGGGATCAACCCACCACACATACAAAAAACCTTTTTAATAAATGCAGTTTTCGAGTCATGGTGATGTGATGTACTGATGTAATCACGTTAAACCACTGCAGATCTTTTTATTAACTGAAGTGATTATTAAGGTAATACTTGATTTTTTTTAAAAGTGTGTTTTAACACACTACTTCAGCTTTCCTTTAAAAAATGGTTTAAAAGTACTCACTATACCAAAGATAACTGTAGATGTTCAACTTGGAAGTCACTTGTTTCCTTTTCAGATTCATACCTCTGTCTTTTAATGGAATGAAATGAATATTTATTGAATCAATTAAACAATTTCAGGAAAGAAGCATTACTTCCTCAGAAACTATTAAGAAAGAGACAAGGCTTTCTCAAATAGACATGAAAGGTTCTAAGAATATGTTAAAGTCATATTGTAAATGAAATTGGACTCATTTTTTGAAAAGTAATATAGAGAGATCTGACAGAGGTCCCGAACAAGTGAAAGAATAAGAGCTGGCTTTGCATCCAGCTAAGACAGAAAACTGTACGTTTTCCTCCTTTCATGAAATTAGGTGACACTGAGACCATAAAAACTCTACTCCAGCTGAATTTCAGAAGCGCTTTTGCAGACTCGCAGCTCTTTTCAAGTCGTTTCTTGAAACAAACAGTGAAGAATTTGTAGGAAACTGTCAAAGAGCAGAACTTCTGGTTCATGTTAGAACAGCTTAACATCTCAGGAAGCGGAATTGTCAAGTACATCCTAGGAACTCAATTAAAAAATCTCTCTCTGTAAAAGAAAGAACGAAAGGATTCATCAGGACGGGTACTTGCCCAGAGTTTCCTTCAGGAACAGGCAAACGCACCTGACCTCTGTTGCTCTTGTTTCCACCACCAAACAATAGGGAAGATGGTAGAAGGACCAAGAGTGGAAGGATGAAAGTACAAGGGTTGCCCACATTAAAAAATATTTTTTCTACGGTAGTGCACATAGTATTTTGAGAAGCTTGTAAGATCTGTTTAACCTTCCTGTGCTGAAGCAGTTTCAGGAGTATTTAACTGGATTTTTGACTTACTGGGCTGTAAACCTCTGGTGACTTCTTTGTTGGTGACACCTTGTGCTTGCTGGTCTTGTAAAGTTGTTTTCTTAATAGATAAACTAAATCTCCTTTATTAGAAATTAAGACAATTATGATTTATCTTCTGTCAGACAAGAGAAATCTGTCATTCTCATTTGGAATCCTCTCGCGCACTGGAAAGACATTACTCCTTGGTTATCTCTGTTCTAAACAGGCACAGTTACTTAATCTTGGTGGGAAACTTTAAAACATCTCTGCCTCTCTTCGGCTACCCAGCTTCTGTGAGAGACAGTTCATGTTGAGAATTTGTTGGTCTACGATATGAAATTTAACACTCTTGAAACTTGGTTTGGACTGACCAGTGCAAAGCGAGAGCAGGCAGTCGCCTTGCTGGATTTGTCTTGTGTTTAACTGGTGAAATGAAAGAAATAAAATTCTCATCTAAAATGTGGTTAAATTTAATTCAGATGTAAAATTCAAAAGTAATTTGTTAGGGAAATAAGAATAGGTGCTTTATTTTAGCAATAGCAAAATATTGCTTAACGAACGCTTTTAATATTAAAATTAATAGTTTTATTAGAATGACACAAGAATTAAAAAAATACCTGTGCCAGTTAGAATATTTTAAAGTTGGTTTTTTCCTGTTTTACATGCTGACAACACTGAAGAAACAGCATTTTCCACCAAAAATGTTGCACTGATTTCTTTCATGGTTGTGACAGATTGTACAATATAAAAAGCAATTCTATCAGCAAAACAAACTTTACACATTATGCTTATTATTTTCCTCCTTCTAAAGCATCTGTCACTGCTTTTAAGGGTCACATATTTCATGTTTCAATGTGTGTGGGGGGAAAAAATAACTCTTCTTGAGAGATTAGCAAGGATGCTATACCAGGTTTGTTGTGCGTTGGATAATTTCATGTATTATTCTTACTGTGTCATAGTACCTGGAATTCATTTTTGTGTAAAGAAAGACCTCCAGGTATACAACGTTTATACTGCAGTAATGTGGACAAAACACACATATAAATTAAATGCATGAGGTCTGATGTTTTGTCTCCACTAATTAAAATACCTTCCTCCTCTTTCCTGTGATATTACTGTGAAGCAAGTACGGTATAAAAAGATCAAATCCTGTTTCTGATATTGTGACAAAAATGCCTATGCCCGTTGCCAAGTGTTTTAGAATAAGAAAAAAAAAAGGGCATTAGCTGTAGGATAAATTTGCATATGTCAGACAGGACCAGCAAGGAAAAGTCTCAGAAGCAGCGGTTTAAGAATGAAACAGGTTTAGGAAAAAAAAACAAAGACCCAAGCAAAAAAAATTTAAGTGGCAACAAAATAAAGTATTTAGAAATGGCGTCGGCCACTACATCTTAGCATATTATTCCAGGCTCTCTTTATGGTCCATGCAGAGAAACAGGCATATTTAGGGATACTACACATTACTGATTAATTTAGACTCTTAAAATACTCAATTCTACAAAATTCCAGGCAAGGAGTCGCTGCTGGAGGGTGAGGGAAACCCAGTGCTTCCTTTTCTTGTTAAGTGTATCTGTTAAATAAGCAGTTCCAGTTGTTTGGAAAATTGAGTTCAGAAATTGGAGTTCAAGAAATAAATGTATTTCTCAGTGTATTTAAAGGAGTTAATGATCATGATGAGTTACATGACATTTGACTGGAAAGACATAAGATAAACAGTCTGGTGTCCTCCTAAGGGTACTGTGAATGCTGCTGTTTTGATGCTGGTCCAGAATGGACTGTGTCCCAGAGCTTAGCTGATAACTTTCGTATGCAAAGTGTTATCAAAGTTGACCGCTGCTCCCCGCTCCCCCCATCTGTCTTTGCCAGTTTCCTTAAACTTGACTGGAGACTTCAAAATGGTTTCCATCTAGTTCTCAGCCTGAACTACTATTTCTTTTTAATCTGAAAATGGTGTCGGGGCTGGATGAACCTGTAAAAATGATTCTAGGCCTGTAAGATTTAGGGCTTAATATATAAATGTTAGGTGAGCGATATTTTAGTAGAATTTAAGTTTATCGGCGAAGAGGTTTACCTCAAAGAATTACTTGTCTTTGCTATGTTCCATTATCTTCCTGTAATATTGTTACAGTACAGTTGGGGAAAGTAAGTTACAAAGATGCTTACTAGAGCGTGCAGCCGCCACACGAAGTGTCACCTTCCTTCTGCCAGTGAAGCTGTAGGTCTCAGAGTAGAAACCTTCCCATGCAGCTACAGCCAGAAACACCTTACTGGCAAAATTAGGTGTGTATTTGTTATTCTTGTCCTCTGCGGAGAATATTGAAGGCTTTCTGGATTTCTTCAGCTGCAAGAGCTAGGCAATATTTCCTGTTCCAAATGATCTGGAGGACAACATAAGGTGGACCTTCTTTACAGTGAGAGTAACAGAGCACTGGAACAGGCTGCCCGAGGAGGTACTGGAGTCTCCGTCTCTGGAGACTTTCAAAACCTGCTTGGACTTGTTCCTGTGTGATCTGCTCTAGGTGATCCTGCTCTGGCAGGGGGGTTGCACTCGATGGTCTTCAGAGGTCCTTTCCAACCTCTATCATTCTGTGAATCTGTGGCAGGAAGTAAATGTGATCATCCTGCCCACTTCCCCCCCTTCCACCCCCCGACTTACTATATCTTTTACAACACCACAGTTATTTTCAATGTCATTTTTGTAAGCACAGCTTTTGCTTGTAGTGGATTTCTCTTGAATAACTCAGATTTTCCTCAGATGTCTGACATAAGTTTAATCTCAGTTTTACTCAGCTGCTTCTACCACCAAGCGAGAGCTAAGTGTAGAATTAAGTGAATGTAGCAAGTCATTATTGCTCACTTCTTAGCTATCTCTGTTTTTTGCTTTATGGATAGTCAGTTTATCTTCTCTCATCAGAATAGCTGTCTCATTATACTGGGTTTATTTTACTGCCCATGACAGAAATTCTTGTATTAGTTTTTAAAATACATAGCGACATTTTACATTCACCTTGTAAAACTTCCATGCGCCTTAGTTACAGAGTTAATTTTACTCTCAGCCAGATGTAGATCAAAAACACAGAATCCCTTCTTATTTTTACCCCATCCTCTCACTGAAACTGCACTTGCTTCTCTCTAACAGATCTTTTATTTACCTGTTATGTCCAGGCTGGAACACATATTTCATTTCTGTATTTCAGGGCTGCCTGCAGGAAGCTGATGCTTTGTGTTAGCCTCCTTTACCTGCAGCTCCTCTCACTCTCCTGCATCCCACACAGCCACTCTGCAATGCTGAGGTAGAGCCCTGTGCTATCCTGGTTGCCTGGCTTTCCAAGAAAGGAGCTTGTTTGCGATCGCTTAATTGCAATGTGGAGTTGGAATATTGTCTTGAAGCGAGCCTGTTTGTGTAAGGCAGGGCCTGCTGGAGGATGCTACTGGTTGTGCTGGCACGTCCTAAGAAATCATAAAATTTCACCGTAGTCTTTAGCTCAAAATATTAGTGTGAGGAATGTGAGAAGCCTACTTACAGTACAGTTAAACTATATATTCTGCCGGGAAGAAAATCCTCTTTGTATTTGTTATATGTTGCTAAAAGGAGATCATCCTCTGCCTTTCCTTTAGTTAGGCTGTCAGGAGTTGGAGCAGGGCACTGTAATGGGCATGTGCTCAGACTGCCTAGAAAGCATCTTTTACAGAGATGATGGGGTTGAATTTGTAAAGGGATGGATGTTACAGGCAGGGACTAAAAACGTGCCCAGCGGTGAGGGGCTCGGCTGTGCAGCAAACATCCCTGTGCCGGTGGAAACTGGTTCCAGATAGCCCTGAGGTGATGCCACCACTGCTGGAGATACCCTGCCTGGTGCCACAGACTCTATCCAGTCAGAGAAGGAGGCATACATTTCCAGGGAGGAACTGATACTCCTTGAGTTGCAGAGAGCAGTCAATGCCATGCTGGCACAGGGTCCGTGGCGGAAGGAGGGGATGTCGGGAGCTGTAGTGCTGGGGAGAGCAGAAGCAGTTGCACGGCCCACTGTGCCCACCTACACTGCTGGTTGCTGCCTGGGAGCAATTTTAAAGGTGTTCCCTCCTGTGAAATTAAGGGGAGTTCAGACTCTGGAGAGGAAAGGGCAAGCTTCTCTCTAATTGTTTTTCCTCAACACTGTAACCAATGCTGGGAAGTTTGTGTTGGCTGGCAGCACTGAAGTAAAATTCCCTAACATTAAGTTGTGCTTTTCTGAAGGCAAAGAAGTATGTGCAGGCAAGAGCCTGATGTTCTTAGAATCATAGAACCATTTAGGTTGGAAAAGACCTTTAAGGTCAATCATCAGGTCCAACCATTAAAGGGGCACTGCCAAGTCCACAACTAAACCATGTCCCTAAGCGTCACATCTACACTTCAAATACTTCCAGGGATGGTGGCTCAGCCACTCCCTGGGCAACCTATTCCAGTGCTTCCATGGCCTTTTGTTGAAGAAATTTTTCCTTAATGTTCAATTCATGTGCAACTTGAGGCCATTTCCCCTTGTCCTATCACTTGTTACTTGGGAGAAGAGACCAACACCCACCTCATTGCAATCTCCCTGCAGGTAGTGACAGAGAGCAGTAAGTTATCTCCCAAGCCATCTTTTCTCCAAGCTAAACAATCCCAGTTCCCTCTGCTCCTCCTAGGACTTGTTCTCCAGACCCTTCACCAGCTTTGCTGTCCTCCTTTGAACATGCTCCAACACCTCAATGTCTTTCTTGTAGTGAGGAGCTCAAAACTGAAAAATCATAATCATGCAGCATTAGAAGAGCCAAGTCAGAGAGAGGTGCTTTCAGAACTGTGTTCCTGTAGTGGACACAACTGACGAAGAGGCACCTTTGACCCTGGTGACCCAAAAAGCAAGATTTTTGCTTTGTCTTCCACCCTCTAGCATCACCATCAAAACCAGATATGAATCTTTAACAGCCATAGACACACAGGAGCAAGCTCTACATGCTGGCTAGCGTTGACTGTTGGACATAGAGGAATGGTCTAGTAGCTTCTCACAGAAGCCACCTGTTTGATATGCCCCTGCATGACAAACCTTGCCATGCAAACCCAGTGTAGTCTCATACGCAGTTATATCTCCTCCCCCTACCTATTCAAGCACTTCTAAAATTTTAATGCATCAAAAAAGACAGCACAACAGTGTAGTGGGGAAGTACTGTCATCCTTTTTTTTTTTTTTCTGAGTAGGAAGGAAAGCTTGTAGAATTTAAGGATCCCTGGCCTACAGCAACATTTGAGTCTTAGGGATCAGCATCCAGGGTGGAAACTTGAAGCATGTATTAGAGATGGGTATGTCAGCCTGCATTTCACAAGAAGCAAGAGCCAGCTGGTATCTGAATGTTCTTCAGGTGATCATTGTTCAGCTGTCTGTAATCAGTTAATATAGAAATTCTGAAGATTTATTGGGATTCTTCTTAAATTTTTCATGTCTTGTGCAGTGGGGATATATCTGCCATGTGGAAAGCATGGCCTAGGAGTTATCTACTATTATAATTTCTTCCAAGGAACACACCTGGGCTCATCCTTCTTCAGATATGACAAGGGAACTTTTCCTCTCTCTCTCTCTCCTGGGCTCATCCTTCTTCAGATATGACAAGGGAACTTTTCCCCTCTCCCTCTATTTTTTTTTTTTTTTTTTTTTTTTTACATTTTTTTTTTTTTTTTTTAAACAGTGTATTGGTCAGGTCAGAAACTTGACCAGACAGTAGGAGATTCAGGTTTAATTTCCTGCCTGCCTAAGGAACTTTAACCATATTCTGTTATTTCCCAGGAAAGATACTTATCTTACAAACTGTTCAGCCCTGCTGAGGCTGTGTAGTTAGACAGAAGAGAATGAAAAATTAATTAGGCCAGAGAGAGAGAAAAATGTGTTCACGTGCTCTGCTGTGCTGGTTTGGGCACGCAGAATGAATCCCTGGGATGAATGCAAGGAAAGCCTGGCATGCAGCTTTCTGTTGGGTGAGGTAACCGTACTGTATCCAATCAGAAGTGACATACTGCTCAAGATTTGGCGTAAGAGCAGGGCACACCCTGCAGCATGTTCTCTGTCTGGGAATATGTGTCAGTTGTGGAGGGTGCTGAATCTAGGGAGGACATAGCTTTCTACTGGGTGGAAACCATCCCTCGCTGATTGGGACAGCAAAGTTACCGAGCCCTTCCTGCGCGCCCTTTGTGCCGTACCCTGCTTGCTCGTGCTCCCCAGGGCATTTTGTAGGTATGGGGTCATGGAGCTTGCACATCGTTGCTCCTGGTCCCACCAAGGTCCCATCAGCTGGTATCGCTGAGATACAGGCTCCTGGTGGGTCTCTTGGCTGTCCCTGAGCTTCCTCTGGTTCAGGTACCCCCCTGTGCACTATGTTGGAGTGCTCCACTGAGAATCCTGCCAGCACCGGGACTGAGACATGTATTACAAAATAGATGTTTATTCAGAGCTATCTAATGCTTCCCTGAGGTGGGAAAACTCACCAGAATGTAAGTTTCCTTTGAGTGGTACAGACTTTGGCAAGTTGACTCTTTGGGATAAAAGTTCCACTGCCAAATTTCTAATCAGCCCTATCAATAGCTAAACCCAGGCATTATAGCCTATTACTTTTTATTTCTAATTTTAAAAATTATTTCTGTTATCAGAACATAGAGGAGCTGTACTCCTGGAATACAGAATCTCAGGTGTTACTTGAGCAAAGATAATTGATGTAGACATCTGCATTTTAAATGTAACTGCTGAAGATGTTTGTGGAAATGCAGCCTGCTTGCGATTCATCCTGTAGCATGGCTAAAATCTGCAGGTTATGGCTCAGGTGGATTAAAAGTTCTCCCCTGCAGAAGACGACCGTGCTGTTTCTGACACCCCCTTCAGCCTTAGCTTGAAACCACACAGGTCTGCCTTCCTCTTTTGGGCTGATGTCTTCCAGAATCTTCATGAAACTGTTCAGTTCACTCGCTTGATGGAGAATACTCTGCTGCCAGGTTGCTCTCCTGTCATTTCAGGAAGCTGACGCAGGTCAGTGGAAGAGAGGGAAGGGCAACGTACGACTCTGATCAGAGAGGGAGCCAAGGCAATGAAACCAGCTCATTTTCCTTTTTAGAGGGAAAAATCAACTTAGCCCAAGCTATAATTTCTAACATCGTACTTAGTTCCTGTTCCCACTGAACATGTGGGAACTGGAACAGGCTGCCCAGAGAGATGGTGGAGTCACCATCCCTGGAGGTGTTTAAAAAACGGGTAGATACAGCACTTGAGGCTATGGTCTAGGGGTCAGGGATGCTGGGATGAAGGTTGGACTAGATGATCCTAGAGGTCCTTTCCAACCATAGTGATTCTATGATTCTATGTCTCAGCTACTTAACCTAACCTATCCATTTTTAATGAGGTATTATTGGGCATCACTGAAAATGAAAGTTCTAACGAGTATTTTCAGCTTCCTGGTAGAACAATAGGAAAATACAACATTTTCTTTTTTTTTTTCCCCATGAGATTTCATATCAGTAAACCACAAAATAATGGTAAGGTAGCTTGCCTTAGTAGTAAAGCCAGTTATGACCAAGCATTTCAGAAGAAACAGAAGTGCAGGGAAATGTGTTATTTGAAAACTTAACTTCTATGTTGTGAAGACTTCTTACAGCTTCACAAAGTACTGAAAAAATTCCAACGGTGCGCACAGGACATTCATGGAGCAAGAATATTATAAAAGCCTAAACCTTTGCTGTGACCTACATCCTTGCTCTTCCCTAGCTTTCCATAATGTTTTTCTCTGCAATTGAAGAATCACAGGACGCACTGTTTTCTTTTGCACAATGACAAGGGGAAATCTGAGTAACAATACAGAGCTGTATTTCTGCCTTTGATTTCTATGCAAAACTTCTATGGCTTCCACATTGATACCTAGAGTTTTGTCATACCTATTTTTCATTCACGAAGGACAGCTCAGCTTAATTTTATTTTATGGGAGTGACTTCAAGCAGTTTTGATTATCTCAGGGCTGACAAAGATCATTGAAAAAAATTCCTCTGATGATATTCTTCGGTGCGCACAAGAAGCACATGAATCTTATGGGATAGCCACTTTCAAACCTTCCCTTTTAGTTCTAAATATCATAAAACAAATGAAAATAGAACAACTGTTTTTCAAGAAAATGAATAGTTTTGTAAATTTGTAAGTATTTTGTTATAAAACTCATCTTCGTAATGCTAGAGGCAATTTTAAATGATTTTATTTCTAGAGCTCCCTGACAATATTGCTGGGTAATGAATGACATGATTGAGAAGCAAAAATTGGCTACTGTTCCTACTGTGAGTACCCCAGAGGTTACACAGAGTAAGCTGCAATATGCTACAGCAACTGATTTTGAAGTCTATAAAACCAACCCATAGCCACTCCATCCCATTTACACATGAAGGAATCTTTGTGGCTGTCAACATTTCTGCTTTTAACTAATGAGTATCTTTCTACACCCATTCTGAATGTCATTCTTTACCCTACAGTAATCATTAGTGATCATTATGTGGCAGGTGAAGCAAAAATGCACCTAAAATAGCCAGTTAGAAATAGTTTTTAAGATACCAGGAGAAAAAGAAAGTATTAACTTTTCATTTCCATATCAGTCGGGCAATGCAATATAGTTTAGATTTGGTTTTCATCTTCGTGCTTTATAAGTCCATCTTCAACTGTTTTTATCTAAGTAGTTATCTTGAAATTAATTAAATGTGAAATGAGAATATAAGCACCTGCATAGCAGGCTGAAAACCAGCAAATGCTGTTTTGATCTCAAGTTTGAAACTCGGCATTTGGGTACTCACATGAGAAATGCTAACTTTTGAAATGAAGGTGATCAGCAGTTTTTAGCGTATTGAGGCGATAAGCCCCAGATTTAAAGCAAGGTATTGAATGAAACGGGTGCTGACCTACATTATAGAAGGAAGACTGAAGTAAAATACCCTGTCCTGGTTTTGGCAGGAGTGAAATGTGACAGTTGTTATAAAATGGAGTGTGAAAAGAAAAATGCAGGTTTCCTGAGCATGCTACAGTGACACCTGTTGAATCTTATTTGATATCTTCATTAATGACCTGGAAGAGGAAATAATCAAGATTTTTAGCATCATCTTGTCAACTGATCTAAATAGTGATAAAAGAGTAGAGGAATATCCTGAAGATAAGTTGAGAATAAGCAAGAAAATAACAATGAGATGCAGCTTGGAAAAAATGAATACTGGTAGTTTTATGGTAAACAATATGAAGCATTTTCTGAACAGGTGAGGGTCAGGAGTATGACTTTAGAAATGATAATGAAGTTCAATGTAGCAGTAGACGCTTTGTTAGAGGAGGTTTCACATATGTGGAAAGAAATCTGAAGTCTATTTTTTGCCTTTACAGAAATAATCCTGTTTAGGTGACCTTGATATGAACATGCCTAGAATAAACTGTTTTGTTTTTCTTTGCAAGAGAGATATTGACAGATAAGAACTTAAATGTAATAGCAGCAGATTATTTAGTAAGGGAGCTGGAGGCATTATCTTATGATGTGTTGCTTTACTAAGGAATGTCTGAAGGCAGGAAAGGGCATAAGAATACATATGGGGGAAAAAAACACACACAAAACCCAAACAAAAAAAAAACCAAAAAACAAACCAGAACAGCATTATATAAACTGTGATAACTTAAAGAAATCACTATAAAAAGTAAAGCATTGGGACTGGCTGAATGATAGACATTTTTTTTCTGAGACTGCAAACAGTTAGACAGCAAAATAATCTCTGAAGAGAAACAGTGGACTTCCTGTGCCCCAAAATACCATGAAGTGTGTCATGAAAAAAAAACTGTATTAGAACTGCAGAATCTAATATTTTCTCTTGAATTCCTGATGTAAGATTTACATCTGTTGCCATAAGTAACGGCCATTTTTTTCACTTATAATTTGAATTACTGTGATGCATGAAACGATGCTGTTAAGTGAAAAGCATACAGCATCTTGGGGGGGAAAAAATGATCAAAATTTGATTTCAAACAAAAATTTCTGCCAGTCAGATCCAGACCACCATAATTCAGTGATGGAGTTTATCATAATTGATATTACTGTAAGCTTTTTAAATACTTCATACATTTCCAGAGCTTCATAAGATCAACGAACGTACATTGACTAAAGTGACAAAGTACTAAAGTGACAAAGTCTTTACTGCGTTGTTTGGAATATTTGTATAAAGTATTTAGCACTAGTGGTCTTGAGGGTTACCAGGGGAAAAATTGGGATTGCGGGATTAAAACTCTAAAAAGCGCCCATAAAGCATGTTGAATTTGACCCTTAGGCCCTTATTTGTACACCAGAACTGCACAAATTGCATTTCTTGATGCCATTGATACACTTAAAGTGATATAACTACTTCTGAAATGGAGACAACTTTATTGGTTCACAGTTCCTTCAAGAGGTTTCTGTGGAAAACAATTATGATTGATGGAGCTGTAACAAGGTTCTTAAGTAATAGGTCATTCTGTGATAAGTCCAAACCATCGGGTCCGTTGCATTTCCTGGAAGCACATTGGGAATGAAGGTGCACAGAATGACTGAATAGTTCACTATGTGTGTGTGTGACGGCACACAGCTCACGGAACAGGCTGGGTGCCAGAATGTACCAGGAATGAAGATGGATGGATGGGTAGATGATAGGGACAGGAAGCTGCAGGAGTGAGGAGTAGAGATGTGCCATAGCAGAAAGAGGTGGTAAGTCTCAAAATACAACCCTGGCGGTGTACAGAGAGAAAATGAAATGCCTTCCGTAAGGAGGAAAGGAGTATGACTGAATCAGACAGAACTTCTTCCCAGAATACTACTAAAACCGTGTAAATGCACTGATGCTCTGCCACAAGCTCTTGTCCCCATTCTGTCCTCTGTCTTGCATAGCTGTAGGAAAAGAAGAAAGGAGCTGATCAAGATGAGAAAACAACTTTTTAATATACATATATTTTTAATGACAAATAGAATTACAACTTTTCCCTAGTAAACAGTAAGTTAACTTTCTTTTTCAGTTATGAGAGTCTATGAAAATACATATACTCAAAGTTAGCAGTCTCAGAAAAAAAACAAATACCAACAAAAACCTGCATTTTTTTCTTCTTGACTTTTTGTAAGTTTTCCTTTAGTATACAGTAGTACAGCTGTGTTTAGGGTCACTATCCTTCAAGCAAAGTTCTTTAAAAAGTTACGTAAAACGAGATAAGGCTTTTTAAAGTTAGCAAACAAAATAATTCATTTAAAGGCAAACAAAATACTTTTAGTTAACTAACAAATGGAAGAAAAAAATTCTGAACTAGTACAGTACTACTTTTTGGTTTTTCCAATTTGGCTTCTCTTTTTTCTTTAAAATCTGATCAACTGTGGTAGGTGGGATATCAATGCCCCAGAAAATATTAGCAGTTTAGAAGATACGGTTATCGATACAGTTATTAATATATATTAAGTTAGTTAAAGTAAGCATAGGAAAAGCCTGGCTTGGCTTTTGCAGTTATGTACCTGGTAACATACTTAGCACTGTACTTTTGTTTGAATTATTTAAGCAGAATTTAGTTGTTAATAATAGGATATATATGTCTACAAGAAAGGATGTAGAAAGAATAATGAGTTGGCCAACCAACTAGCCATGGAGATCTGTAAGACTGCTAAATCTAACTGAAACTGGGAGGAAGGTCATTCTGGTGGAGGGAGATCGCAACCCCAATTATGCCCCCTCCTCAAAAGAACAAGAAAGTAAGAAATTAAGAAAGTAGACAGAGTATGTGCCATAATTTACATAGCAAGAGAGGATATTTTGACCAACCATATAGTTGCATATGGATTAGAAAGAAGGATATAATTAAGATTTTTGTGTATAAATAACTGATGGTTTCAGATGTTGGGGGTGCTGGTTTTGACATGGCGCCCATGACCGCGTGCTCATCAGAATAAAGAGAATCCCTCCACCTTGATTGGCAGTTGCATACCAGGTGATGGACCAAATTTTGGGAAAATGAATGTCCTTCTGTTAAATTGTCATACCTGCACAGAGAACATTCTTAAAATACTGCGCTCTCTTAGAGAAGCCAAATTATCTTCAATTTTTATTTGGCTAAGAAACAATTGGTAATACTTAGAATTACTCAGGGTCAGGGTGACTCGTTGTGTGAGGCAGTGTTCTTACTTAATTAATGTTTCACAAATAGAGGAAAGACATTGAATGGATCACTTATTTTCAGAGGAGTCCTTACTAGTCTAAGAATTGGTTAAACCTTGAGTATAGAGGGTAAAGAAACAAAGTTCTTTAACAAAAAAAAAAAAAAGCAACACAAGGAAGAAGAATTGCTTTCTGCAGTGCTGAGAGAATATACCGAACTGAAATCTGTTGCACACCTGAACTGAAATCACGCATGTAACTGCTTGCAGTTTTGCCTAGTAAAACCTGGTATTATCTCAGTCCTCTGCTTTTACACTTACTCTGCTAAGGAAAGGTCCTATGAGGAGTCAAAATATTTTGAAATATTTAATCACGATTGTATAAATTGTATATATCTGTCATATATGGACACTAGTAAAGTTTATTGGAAGAATTCAATGTGCTCTCTTAGGCCCTGGGACTGTGGATATATTTACCATATGGGTTTCAAAGTTTTAAGTCCAGACTCTGATAAGACCTTTTCGTGCTGCTGGTGCACATTACAAGTTGTTGTGTTAGAGAGTTCCACAACTCATAGTATAGGTTTGGAAAGATAGAAGGATTTCTTCATGTGGCAGGGACAAAACCAAAGTGAGTCTGTCAACAGAGACCTCAAAGGAAAAGAGTTTTTAGGAATGGAGCAGTCATCACTTCTGACTTCTTAAACTAGTACTTCTGATTTCTGAACCTGCTTGGAATACAGGAGTTGGATGTAGCACTCTACTCCCCCTAAAGGACTCCTTAACTAGTTAAAATGAACTAGATGGGTAAAGTGAATTGCCTTCAGAAAAGAGCTCAGATATACTGCATTTCCAGATCAAGTCCTGCATACTTCAGCCCAGACAAATATAGTTCATGTTTATGCAGCGCCCTTAAAAAATAATACCTAGATTTCCTTCTAGATTTTAATAGAAAAAAAATTTGTTATAAAATTATTTCACAGAATCACAGAATGATGGGCGTTGCAAAGGAACTCTGGAGATCATCTAGTCCGCCCCCCCTGCCAAAGCAGATTGAGCTAGCCTGTGCAGCTTCACTAGCCTGCCAAAGCAGGTTACACTGGAATGTGTCCAGGAGGGTTTTGAAAGTCCCCACAGGAGGAGACTTCTCAGCCTCCCTGGGCAGCCACTTCCAAGGCTCTGTCACCTTCACAATAAGGAAGTTTTTCCTCATATTTAGATGGAACTTCCTGGGTTCTAGTTTTGCCCATTGTCCCTTGTCCTGTTGCTGGGCACCGCTGAAAAGAGACTGGCTTCATGGACTCTCTCCAGTAGTTCCTTGTCTCTCTTGAACTGGAGAGCCCAGAACCGGACACGGTATTCCAATATAAACCCTCTCAGTTTGAACTCTAACTCTCTTGAAAAAATGCACTGAAACAAACTTGTTCTAAAGGAGTTTTATAGCTTGATGCATAAGTGTCTTTTTTGAGGGGGGTGTGTGTGTGGTATTTTTTTTTTAGATTCTTATAATCTCAAATGGAGTATAGTCTCTTTTGGCAAGAGCAAGGGTAGATAGCTCCCTAAGGGAAGGAGAGCTGGGAGCCAAGCATTGTAACATCATCAGAAGAGGGAGTGGCCTTACCAGCAAGGGCTCCATCCTGCAGCACCCAAGTGAGGTGCCAAGGGTGGTGCTGGTGGCTAGCCTCAGCTGAGAGTCCTGATCATCAGGAAGATCCACTGTGGTAAGATAGGTTCAAGGTCAAGCCAGAAAGCTGAGCCAGCAAGTCAGACTCATGTCTGGAAACAGTAAGCAAGGTCAACCATAGTACGGTAATCGGCTGGCAAGTCCACAATGATGAGGTCTTCAGTCTCCAAGTCAGCGTCTGGATCAAGTCAGGCAAGGAGTGAGGGTGAGACTCTTAGCTTAAAAAGCAGCTTCCAAGAGAAGGCAAGATAGTGTCCATTGAGTCTTCTAGGTTTATTAACCTTATTCATGGTCAATACCTGTGCTTGTTCTAAACTGGCCCTAATTCAGGGCGACAAATCCTTGAGAACAGCGAAGATGAGCTCAGGTCTCTGACAGCCTCTACCCCTCAACCAGAGTAAAAAGACCCTCCAGGTCTTCCAGGGGTCTGAAACTGGAACTGTTATTTTGAGAAGAGGCTTGATCAATCATCACATGGTTTTGTGGGTGTTTAAGGCCTAGCTTGAGGAGAAAGATGGAAGGCGTAATCTTACGGAGACAGAAATACCTTTTTGCAGTTAAGAGAGAAGTTTTTTCTTTTCTGCTCCTGGAGAAAAGGAAGATTTAAAATACACCTCTCTGTGTCCTACTTTCTACTGTCAGTGAGATAAAAATATTTTAATCTAATTCTCTGGTATGTAGCTGTTCTAAGTATTTTTCTTTTTGTGTTTTTTTTTTCTGTTTTGTTTTATTTGTTTTGTTTTGTCAAGGAAGTCATGGTATTCAATTCAGATTCGCTGTTTCTGTTATAATGACAAGATTCAGGGTCTTTCATCCGTGTAGTTTCTCTTTGTTTGTTTAAATAAACTGAACTGGAATTTATAAGGAAATGGTTTACTGTAAAGTAATACCTCAGTCCATGTTTGTTTCTTCTCCAGACTGAGAAAAGTCGTGCAGTGAAAAGCCCATAAAATTCTATATAGCAAAGAGATAATTCAGGAAGCAACATTGTCACTCGCTACTTAGACTACGTCTAACCTGTGCGCTACAACAACTAAGCTTCATGCCCGCACCTCTGTTATGCTAATTTGATTTTGCTGTATGTTTAAAATACTAATCTCAATTAAACTGATTTTATCCTGAGTGACTGAAAACCAGAGGAAGCACTGGCAGAAGGAAAGGCAAGCGGAGGGTATCAGAGGTCCATTATTAAACTTAGTGACACTAATGCTCTCCCATGAGTACAATTAAAGGTGAAGTGAGATCATGGGACATTATGGACATAAGCAAGGAATTGGCTGATAGGCAAGAAACCATTTGAGTAAAATAATGAGAAACCTGTTCCTCCGAGACATGCTGTGGAACTAACGTGCATAATTTTTCATCTGTCTCAGAAATTTTGCAATACTAATAGGCCATACAGGAAAAGAAAATCATTAAATGTCCAGGAATGAATCCTTGCCTCTTTAGCAACATTATGAACTGAAAATAATCCTCTTTAACTATCTTATGTTTATTCTATTACACTGATAGTCTTATTAGTATGCTAAACAGTCTTAAATAATGTTATTTTATATTCAGCTTATTGTGAAATTCTGAATTCTAGTTTATTTAGTGCAGTTTTAACAGCAACTGAAAATAGGATAGGAAATAAAATGAGAACATGCATTAATACTGAACTGCAGGTATGACACTTGGACTCTGAGGACATTATGTGTAGAACAGCCCAAACTAGGTCATGATTTCTACGCAAACAGATGATTTAAAAAAGAAGTATTAACAAATCATCCATATTGTAGACCTCTCTCCCTCTCCCCTCCCTACCCTTCCTTAATAGATCTGTTTATGTGCCCATAATATATTTATAATAAAAATACAATACATCTATAAACATAATATAAATACATTTTCCGTTGGTGTCTCTGTGTGAAGAAATTTCTCAATAGTATTTTAAAAACGGAGTTGTATAATCAAAGTGAAATAGTGTGGGTTTTTTATATTTACATTGGGATTAGTCTAACTTTGTACCATATAACTGGCTGATGAATGTTTCCTTCAGTCCATCCTCAGCAAAAAAACTTCGTGACTCTGAATGGATGTGTGCTTTCAGATTATTCTATGATAACTTTCTGAAACAGAAAAACTGTTCTGGTACATCTCAAATTTTCCTGTCCTTCTCTCTTGGTTTTTAAAGGACCATTCAACTAGCGTCAGTAGGGAAAGCATCTGAACTTCTGTCGACTAGCTCTTCTCCTTGTCCTCTGCATTCCTGGTCCAAGCCTTACAAATTTGTAGTGTCAAGGAAATTTCATGTTGAAAGCAGTTTTAACAGCTTCTACTGCTTCTCAATAGAATCGGTCAGCTTTTAGTGAATATGAAACATAGTGGGGCAGTGGCACACTTAAGCTTTCAGAAAAGTACTGTATTTCTTGTTCAGCATCAGTTCTGCACCCATTTGCGTCCTTTGAATATTTGCTAGCATTGGGCACAGCCAAGGAAGGGGATCCATGAAGGTGGTGAGAATATTAGGTTGGCATGTGCTATACAGAGTGCATCACTATGTGAAGATCTGTTTGGAATTATGCATGGAACAATCAAATTTGTTCCAGACATAAGGTAAGAAGAAAATTGGTTATGCTTAATGCTTCAGTTGCATTCAGGTGAGTTTTTCAGAGACTGTATGTGTGTATAAGTTTCGTATCCTACCGCTTCTGAAAGACAGGAGGGTAATTAGTCCCTTCTGTCTTTATTTCTTGCAAACAGAGGATTATGAAGTATGCACATTTCATGAGAGAGCTCATTGTCAGGATCCAGATAATCTCAGGGGATTGTTCTCTGCATGAGAGTTGTTACAGGCTCTGAAAATAGTGATAGAGCTGGAAGAAAAAGGCAGACACTCCAGCTGGTGGGAGCCGAGCTTTTTTTCCAGTGTTTGAGTCTTGTCGGTGCCGCAACCAAAAGCTTCCAGGTTTCACAAGCTAGCAATACCAGTTGACAAGACACAGAGGAACTCCCTTTTGAAAAGATGTCTCTTCCGCAACAAGTAATTCCATTACTCCTTGCAATCAGGTAACCAAAAATTAATTTCCTGGTCACCGCCGCCCATATTTATGAACATCGCAAAAAGACCAATGTCACCAACAGCAGCCAGGAGTCCAGGATTTGTGGCCCTCGGGAGGCTTTCACATTCCAGAATTGTCACAATGGCTCTGGATCTCTGGAGACTTTCTTTTTTTCAACAGTGCTGCGCTGTAAGTTTCATTCACTCTGTTTTGTGAAACCACAGCCTCAGAAAAGGTTAGTCAGGATATTTGCAAGCTTTTTTTTTTTTTTTTCCCATTGAAAAGTTGTAGTTTCATCAAAATGTGTTGCTATTAGCAACTTGCCAGTATCAATAGGATGTGTTTCTCAGAGGGACAGGCAGGAAAAAAAGACAGAAGCTGGAAAGTAAGAAAAACTAGCACAGCATAGTGAAATGTAAAACTCTCACAGGAGTTCTGTGGGAGTTTTATTAAACTCTCAACTCTTTTGCATTTGAGCTTCAGGTAAAGCTATTTAATAGTTACTGCTCTAAAGGGGAAAAAAGGAAGGCACTTGCAAAGAGGTTTATCCTATAACCTAGTACAGTATTTGCACGTACTGTCCTGTTCTAACTGGGTAAAGGTAAGACTTGAATATCAAAACTCTGCTGCCAGGCAAAGGCTGTAATGGGCCGGTCAGTTGCTCTTTTCCCACTGAGATTGCTCTTGGGGTTTTGCTGGGGGGTGACAGGACAGGAAAAAAAAATCCACATCTCTTTTGCACACTCATAACACTACCGAACAAATAAAACTATTAGAATGTCAGAAATCTGGCGTAAGATAGCAATGCTTTTTTCTTAGGCCCATCTGTCTGTTTTGGTGGTTTTTTTCCGAATAAATTTGTTCTGTGTAGTCTTTCAATGTGTTTATTATTATTGTTCCACAGTGTTTCTTCATTCTACATTCTGTCTACCCCTTTTTCCTATTCCTACTCTCTGCACTTTTCATCATCAGCCAACTTTTTTTTTGGTTTTTTTCTCCTTTCTTTCTCCTTTTTTCTCCTCCTGTGTATCTCCATGTTGTGAAGGAAGGAAGCAATAAAACAAAGGCAAGTAAAAAACATACTGATGCATCTGTGTGGGACTTCGGAGAAGTAAATGCAATGAGCTTGTGATCTGTGGAAATAAAATCAATCAATTAAAATTAAAATGCCGATGAGACAAAATGCAATATATTTTTCAATATTGTAGCTCAAATATTTATTAAAAATGAATGAGTGATTACAGTATCTATTCCCCTGAATCTATCTAGCTTTTAACTATTACAAAATCCATTCAGTGTCTTTAAATGAAAAATGGATTATATAAATATAGTATTTCATTACTGAGATTCATTCTTTTGTGAAATAGTTTACAAGTAAGTACAACCAGTTTGCTAAGTAGAGCTCCTTGTAAACACTGTTAGAATAAGACTGGTCAGAAAAGCCTGTACAAGTGGCAATGTATTGCTGCCAAAAGCCTTGGTGGGAATATCCAGTATGACTTGAATTACATCTCTCAGTGTAATGCCATGGAATTGTTTATATGTCAGGTTTTTTTACAAGGATGTTATTGTTCCTTGTGATCGTTTCAGTCACACAAGAACTGTATCTATCAGCAGGCCAATCGATTGGTTTAAAATACAAGTTGGTACGACATAGAAAATTGTATAAAACGTGGAGTATAAAATGTATAAGATGTGGAGTCAGTATTTCTTTTGCCTTTATTAATGCTTATTAACTAATTACCTGACTAGTAACTAATAGGCTTGGAGGAAGAGGTTTTGGGCTTGTTTCTTGTTTTGTTTTGTTTTTCCCTAAACAATCTTTTTTTTTTTCTTTTGCATGGTAACTTTTCAGCTAGCTAGATCACCAGACCATCTAAATGAGTAGTCACAGGAGCATAAATTCAAAAAAGGGGTAAGAACAGGTGGAATGAAAGGATCCCTGAGATTTTGGTAGTTTGCAATATGTTTCGTCTTATGCTAAAGAAGAGCCTTCCAGAGAACTGGCTTTTCAGTGGAAGGGATGAACTTTTGTATGCAATCTTATACCTGAAATCTTCCTGAGAGGCCAGACATATTTAATATTTTTCTGTAAAACTTTATTTTGATTTTTCTTATTTGGGACGTAGCATGGTCACTGTTCATAATTAAAATAAGCATCACTTCTCTTATTTGAAGATGAAAATGAGTCTTTGCTTCTGCAGGAGGTAAAATTCCCCATCCTTTGTTAACTCAAGTTGTGATTCTCTAGCTGAAGGACGACAGCAGCCGACAAAGAGAAACCATTACCTAGTTTCCCTCTTTATGCTTCTTTCCCTACTCACGGTTGGGTGACCCTAACTTTTTCTTTGAGCTAAGTCTGTTGCTTATTAGGCATTTTAAAGAACTACTTAAATTCACTCACTGGCAGGCGAAGTGCACTTTCTTTGTCAAGGAACAAAAATGTTCCTGGAAAGTTTGAGAAGGTCTAGAGTGAGGTAAGAGTGAGGGGAGTGAGTTGGTTGGAGGAGGAAAGGTAGGACTGGGACGTTTCCACAGAGGCAAGTGAAGAGTCGGGACCTCTCAAACGAGGTTACAGGAGAAGGTTTGATTGCAAAAGACAGTAGTTACGTTGGTTCAGGTTGCTGTGATTATATCCTGCTGCAGTGTGCCTACTTCTTTGTGAAATGCCTGTGTTTTGGGTCAATCCGTAAATTAAAAAACGTGCTTAGAGTGGCATAATCAGCTGTTTACTCCCTTCTGACACAGAGCAATCCTGACGTTAGTCAAGCACTTCAGGTGATGAAGGATTTGGGGAGAGAGGGACAGCAGCTTTCTTCTCAGGTTAGGCCATTATGTTCTTTTCCTCGGGAGGCCACAATGAAACAAGATGTTGCATGTGACTCGAAATATTTTTTTTTGCTGTTTTCCCACCATGATAAGACATAAGGCATCTTGACATTTTGGGTTGATCTAAACGTAAATCTTTCTTATCAGTTGCCAAAACAATTTTTTACCTCCATGTTTTTATTTCTTTTCCATCTTAATGTCGAGTATCTAAAGGGCAGAAGGCATCTCCTGGTTATTTTGTCCCTGGCAAAGGCCAGAGAGATCTATATTAAATACTTACTGGAAAAAAAATAAAATTATTTGTGTTCAGATTAAATTTAAACCTCCTTTCTGCTAAGCAATCTAGTGACCTCTTCAGTAACCTGCCTTCTTACGTAGAACAAAAGAGTCACTAGCTACTGGTTGTAGATTGTAGAAAAACAAGCTTTTGAAGTTTTATGACAAACTATGGTTTCTTTTCATTCTTTTCTGTGCCAAATAAAACAAAACGCCAAATACTTCTAGTAATAGGCAGCAACCTATGCAGCTGTCTTACTAGACTTCCTAAGCCAGATTCCGTAAAGACTGAGTTATAGGAGCTCGTATCTCTGCTTTCCCTGTTGAGATGCCAAATCAGGATGAGCAAGTGCATGTTTTGAGAGCACGTATTTTAGGGACAAAAACAGCTCTTGCTGATAAGTTTGCAGACAGATCCAGAGGCAGAACATGCACAAACGGGTTAATGAAATAATATCAAGCTTGAATAGGCGAAGCAACTGTCTTAGGAAAGGCTCGATTTGCAGAGTAGTTGGCAGTTCCTTTGAAATAGTGCGGTGACATTGACTGGCGCTAATAGCCATGGTCAGAGGAATTTCAGATTGAAAAGCAACTGAGGCAAAGTAAGTAGGACAAAGGTGTTGCCAAGTCCTCTCCTTTCAAACACAGGAGGATGTGTCAGTATAAGAATAATGTGTTCAGATCTGCTCAGCAATACCAGGAGCACCAAACCACAGGTTTGATCAAAGATGGAGAAATTCTCCTTACTCGGAGGTTTGCATCCTCACAAAATGAGTGCTGAGGCAGGTGACTAGCTTTAGCTGGAGACTTCTCAGGCTGTCTTGGTTTGTATACAGCTCCTAAATGTGTTACAAACTCATCGTAATGGTAAATGTAACAGGGAGTGATTCAAAGCTAAATTTGTTATGTTGTCAAATGCTGCTTTTCAAAGACAGCCTGTTTATTATTACAGAGGCAGGCAGGCACAATTTTGTGGGGTTGGTTTGGGTTGAGGCTTTTGTGTGTGTGTGTTTGTGATTCTCTCCCTATGTCCATAGCTTGAGAGGGATGGTAGACTTACTTTTAAAATAAGAAAATTGTAAGAGAGTACTCTAACAGAAAGCATGGCCTCCAGTGAATCAGGTGGGTTTTGCCCAAGATTACTGGTAAACAAGACTTAGAGTTTCTAAAGTTGCTGACCATTTATTTCTGTGTGTTTGTGTTTGCATCAGTCCACAACAACAAATGCACACAATGCTGCCTAGCTTTGGGCTACACAGTAAATGTTAATGTATTGATACGTAGTACTTTATTCATGGCCACGCTCTTGATTTGCAAATACAAAGTACTTCAGCTTCAGGATAAATAAAGTCACCTTCTTTCTTTTCCTTCTGGCAAAAGTTCCTGAATTCCACCTAATGAAATAACTTTCCTGTGGGAGTAGATTTTCAGTTGGTTAGTTTCTCCACCTAAGAAAAGTTCACCAAGGCCCTAGCGATCATCTCTCTGCTTGACCTGGAAACTCTATACCACAGAGAGGAAATAAAAGATTTTTTTGTTTGTTAATGCGAGTGAAATCAGCCACCTGGAAGAGGCAGAGTCAAGGACCCTATGGACAACAGTCTTCCAAAACCAGCTTTTTTCTCCCTAGGTTTCTTTCAAATACTGTATGTGTTAGCCTGTAATGCTAAACCGATTGTAGCTGGCGGCAGCAGGATATAATCACAAGTACCATTTTACACCAAACACCCTGTATGCAGAAGTCTGTAATGAGCTAAAAATCTAAGAAATGATGAGCTAATCAAATCTAAGAAATACAAGTGACTGTTCTCGTTCGTTACGTAATGGCTTTGAGTTTCCATTCCTTTGAAGAACAAGTTAAAAATAAACTGATAAAGAAAAGGAGTTTTTTATTATTATTTGTTTTTTTTTATTTCTGTCAGTATTTTTTTGTTAATGTATTTGCTTTGG
>VWZK01011256.1:0-38554 GCA_013396935.1 Baryphthengus martii
CCTCCCGTGGTAGCCGGGCCCGGGCAAGAGGAGCTGGGGCCTGGGGGGAAGCCAGGGACGGCCTCCGGGCAGCCGGGGTGGGGGGACACCCCCGTAGCCTGCTGGGGTGGGGGAGAGGCCCCGCCCGCCGCCCCCCCCCGTCTTATCCGCAGCCGTGAAGGGATACCCCATTAGGCAGCCCTGCTCCCGGCGGGGGGGGAAACCCCGGCGGCCCCTCGCCGCTCCCATCTCGCTGACAGGCCGGGGCGTACCCGCCTGCCAGCCCCTTCCCCGCAACTGGTGGGAGAGCTTAACACTATCCCCTTCCCCACTAACGAGCCAAAGGTGGGCAGAGGCCCCCGGCACCAAGCCCTGGTAGCTGTAGAAGCAAGTCTGCTCTTCCTCGCTGTGGAATAGAGCCTCCCGGGGGTGTCTCAGTATTTGTTTAGGAGAGACGTGTCCTCAAACTCCAGTTTCCGAGGGTTGTGAGAATAGCCCTACTCACCCCTGCTACTGAGGAAATTCCTCCCCCAGAGGAGGTAGCCATTCCTCAGCTCTTCCCAGACCCAATAGTACAAGGGAATCTTCGCAGAAGAAGCCTCGTATGCCCAAGAGAGGCAGTCTCCAAAACAGGAATAAGCAGGAGCTGCAGATACTTACCTAGTAATTTTAATTATTTACATCTGCTCAGCAGACAGCAGAGAAATCAAAACAAGGGAGAGAAAACAGAGGCATATTTAGATGTTCTTCCTTTTCCAGTTACTGTTAACCACTGGAGATAAAGGTAATTTCCAATACTGACCTCATCCTCCTTCATCCCAAGGAAGATCCCTCACCTCCTAATCCCAAAAGGGTTTTCTTCAGATATCCTGTGCGAGGAGAGAAGACACATCTCTCAGTTACAGGCAAAGGAAAAGGCAGATTTTGCTGATAATCACAGAGAGAGCAAGATTTTTTTTTCAGGACGAGGTGTACCTAGAGGAAAGAGAAGAGAGATTTACAGGTAGGGAGACTTGGGAAATAGATCTCTGAAATTGTCTGACAGTCAGTGAAAAGGTTGTCTCCTAGGGGAACGCTCCTTTAGTGGTTAGCTGCCAAAAGGGAGACAGGATCTCCATCCTGGGATAAAACCAGCATTTTCAGGGGATTGACAATCCAAAGCAAATTGTTTTAATACTCAAGATCCTGATTTCATCCACAATCCCTTCGCTCTCAAAATATTTCTTGAAGAAGTTCTTGTAATAGCTGACAGCAACGCTCTGAGGATGCGTCTGAGAGGAGTGTGAAGGGCAGCACCCCAGAAACCAACACTGAAGATAATCCACCTCTCTCCAGAAAATCTTCCACATAGGGTGAGTGACCATATATCGCATTTCTGTTCCTGGCTGTCCTTTTTTGCCTTCTGTCCTTGTTTTCCATGTCTCTTCTCTCACTGTATCTGCTTTCCTTTTAATCTTTTCTCTGTTTCTGAACCTCTCCCCAGGCTTCTTTTTCTGCATGTCTTTCTCCATCTCTCTGGTTTGCTAAATGCTGTACGGAGTTGACCTGATTCTTTCCCTCACTATTTAGCTTATGGGAGACCTTAGACCTATTTATTTATAAGAAACCTCTCTGCCCATTCCCTTCTACTTTCTTTCACTGGTGTATTCATCCTAGGCTGTGCCTTTATCATCACTGGTGCGATATTAATTTCTGTGATCATTGAGAAGGATAATACTGGCCAGAAAAAAAGCATTGAGGAGCAGTGATGTGTATCCCTAGCGTCCAAGGATGCACCTGTGGGTTTGGAGTTTCCACTATGCTCATAACTGTGGGAATAAAATCATTGTGCGATGCAGACCTCGCTGTGCTTGGAAGCTGAACGTACAGATCCCAGTGCTGGTACTCCGAGATGTGTGTCCTGTTATACCTGGGGACTGTGGGATGTATTCTGGAAAGAGTGCCCTTGAGAGTTGGTTCTGTGGTGCTCAGGGGCCTGCGAGTAAAAATTGTGACAGTCTTGGTGGAACCTGCTCTAAAAGCCAAAAGAAGCCATTCGTTTGCCACCGGTCTTATCATCTGCGTTCAGGGGCTAGGAATGTGAATCCTGTTGCTAATGCCGTGGTGAGCTAAGCTGCCTGCTTTTTGTAAATGAGGCAGTTAACCTCCAGTCGTAAATGAGTATTCTGACACTAAGGTGGTGATTGCCTGAGAATCGAGTCCAAGGGAGGCTTCGTCTCGAATGAAGCCAAAGCAGATTCCCATAGCAGAATCATGCTTAAGGATATCTCACCTGAGATATTCCTGTTTCTGTTCTCCAGTGAGATAGCAGTGAGGAAATCCATGGTCAAAGGGTCCTTGGCCAGGACGGGAACTCTTCTGGAATCCATTTAGGACCACAGTGGTTAACAGGGAGTCCCTGAAGAAGGAACTCCTTGGTGTAATTCGCTAGCAAGATCAGACAAAAGATGCTAGGTCCCTCCAAATTGATTCTCTATTTTGATAGTTATCAGAAGGTGCCTCGAAGGGAAGGCTGCATCATAAAGCATCCATATGTTCTGGGGGTACTGTTAGATGCCCTCCTACCTGTTGCCCTATAGTTATGCAATCAGCCTGTTTTGAGTGCAGCTCTGTTATCTAGCACAAGGGAAGAGATAGCTGAGGCATTTTGGCCTTTGTACATTCGAGGGGGTAACCGAGTTTTCATGCTCTTAAGGTTAGTTTCCCTCGAGCTGCCCCCTTCCTCGCAGTAATGACTTGACATTTTTCAAGTGCTTTTGGCTGCGATGGTTGCCAGGGCACTTTACAGAATATGTATGCCAGCCTTACAAAATTCTGCTCTCTCACAAGAATTGTCTTTCTGTGTATGAAACATTTTTTTGTCTTCATTATTAACGATGAAGGTTAAGGTTTTGTATTTGCTGCCTGAGCTTGAAGTATCTGCGACAGACGTACGAGGCTGAAAGTCGTGTGCTGTAGAGTAACTGTTATTTGTTAATTGCTGACAAGGCATTCAGGGCTGACTTGGATGCACAGAATTAAGACTATCTCTGCTCTGAAGATCTCACAGCTATAGAAAAGCTAGGACATACTGCTAAGTTTAAGGAAGGGAATAAATTTTAGAGAGGGTAGCTCTTCAGTGTCATCGTGGTATTTACATCAAATGTTTATCACAGGTGAAAATGCATCTTCCTCTGAGGTGAAATACTGCAGCTGTTTTGCACCATTTCTTTCATACAAAAGTATTGGTAAAAGAAAAAGGGAGAGTATTACCTGTCTTCATAAAAAGACAAAGTACTTTATAGACGCATTTAAATCCAAGTGCTATGTCTTTAAGAGTTTACATTAAGAATGTTAAACCTAAACACCTAAAATTAGACCTTAAAACCCATATTTAGGTACCTAAGTAAATAGCCTAATTCTTGTACATGCCCAGGAATGTAGAATTGACTTCGACATAAGCGATGCAGTCTTCAGTGTTTGAATCAAGAGACGTGTAGTGGTGGATCTATGCGTTTGTAAATTTAAATTTGGACATCCTTGCCTCCAAAAGCTGACTTTTTAAGCTGAGGGAGTCTGATCCCATCCTATGGGCGCTCTACTACCGTCTGAGAAGGGAGTGTGTGGCATTTCTACAGTCAAGCCCTTAAGTAAAATGAAATGACAAGGTCTAGAGAGTTATGGGAAAAGGATTACATTGCTGAAAGATCAGAAGGTTGTAGTAGTCTGTGTGTTCTGTAAGTTCTTGGGGGTTACCTCGAACTCTGTTTCTGTAGGCAAGTTTCTAGGAAAGAATAAGGAGTCGGAAAAGTTGGAATGAAATACAATAAACAGTTTGAGGAGTTTGGATATAATTTCCTAGTCTGAGATAGGGTTGTGACCACTCTATACTTCTTTTTTTTTTCTCTCCTGTAAAGACACAACTGAATGCTGGTGTCTCTAGAGAAATATTTTCTTATTATAAAGGTATAGGTATCTTTGCTGACTACCTCTGCCCCTAAACTCCAGCTGACCTTCATATAGTGGGAGATTCAATCTGCATCACAGTTCGGATCTTTGGCCCTTTACTTCAAGTGTCAAGGAGGAATGGTTAATGGCAACTGTGATACGGACAGCTGTCCCTCATGAGCAGGACTGAGCTGGTTAGCTCATTTTACACAGCTGTCAGACAGGAATTACATCTCGGTCCTTAGCAACCAAAAGATAAAATGCTTTTGGACTCATTTTTCCCTTTGCTTTTCCCAACCTTGTGTAGAATTCTAACACAGACTAGACTTCCACACAGAAGCCGCTGTGTTTTGTAGTTCTCCATTTGCAGGATCCGTTGCTGAGCGATGCTTCAGAATTGAAACTTTACAAAAACTGCTGTTTCTAGCATTTTCAGTCTGGAAGACAACTTTGAAAAGATGAGTGATGCTTTGATTAATGGATAGCCAAAAATGGTGTCTCTGCAATGTTTGAACTCTCCAATTGTGTTAAATCTGAAGCCTAAAGAGAAGCCTTTAAATCTCTGTAGTGCTAGCTGTTGCACATCGTGTTACTTTAGCAAGACTAGCCAGTTGATGTGTTCAAGCCCCAAATGCTTACGTTCTTCACAGGAGTCAGTATTGCTCCTTTGGCTGGCTCTTCTGCTGGGTTTGGTTCCTTCTTCCTTCTAAGGGGTATATGATGAACTTGAAAATCTGTAACGTGTATCTGCCCTGATGTTTTTGCTGTTAAAGGAAGACTGTGTTACACAATTAATTGCAAATTTTCATTTTAAGTTTGAAACGAAAATGCAAAATACTGGGAGCGTTTCGAAATTTGGAGACCTGGCCGCAGAGTTTAGCACCAATGTAATGGTGTGTGCTTTGGTACTTTGCCTAGGTTTGGACTATACTGTCATTTTATCCTTCTGTCTTTGACTTGCCCCACCTTCTACTCCATCCTATTATGAACCTTGGGGTTGTGTCTTAAAGGTAGAGGATGAATAGATTTTGCTAGTTCCTGACTTTTGTTAACCCTTTCCTGAATCCCGCCCTGGGCTTTTTTGCCTCGTGTCACAGTCGAGTTCCTCTCCTGCACCTTTAAGGCCCAGCATGTTTCCACTCCGCCTACTTCTTTACTCTCATATCCTCCTACACCCCACTCCTCCTCCCGGTTCTCTCTGTACTGCTCTTTGCATCTCAGTTTCCATGCTGTCCCTTTGGCATTCTGTCCCGTGGTCCCATAAGCCTAAAATGCTGCTACTCTTCATCAAGCAAGCATCCTTCATCACCTCTCTAGGATTCTTTACTGACAGGAATTCTTTCCTACTACATCTGACAGGCCCCTTTCTTACTTCCACACCTGCATTTTGACCTGTTCTTGGTTTGGCTTTCATTAGATTATATGCGTGTGCACACAGAGCTCTCTTCTTATCTGAGAAACCTGCTCTTTTTTACCATTATAATATAGAATAGAATTTTGTTCCTCTGAAAGTATCCCCTTCTGCTAGGCTGGGGAATGGCGCTTTGTCTTCATAATCCGACTCATTCATTCTTCTACCCTCCCTTCCCTGTCTCCTCCCCTTCCGCAAGAATAGCTGGATTTTAGTTGGTTAGAATGAAAAGCTCTTGCCTTACATTCTCTGGTTCCTTCCAGCACTTCAGGATCTTGGTTTTGAGAATTAGGGTGAAAAGTGCCTCAGTCCTCATCTTTCTGAGCTGGTCTATTTACTTGGTGTGAAGTAAAGAAATAAGAGAATTTGTGTTCTTTTTTAGTCCTCTTTTGTATATAAAGGAGACTGAGTAATGAAGGAGAGGGAGAGATGATGAGTGAGAGCTTTTATACCTTGAGGAAAAAATATTTGCTTTTTTTGTTCTTTATAATTAGCAATTCAAATTTTGTTTATATTCTCTGCTGCATAAAGACTGTGGGTGATTATAGGAGAAATATGTAATTACTGTTAAAAGTTAAAACCTGAATAATTGGGAAGGGAATCTGAATTTTTTGTGGTCACAAACTAAAGGCGCAAAGTTTCTGAATTCTCAGTTTCCTCCTCCCTCCCTCCACCCCAAAAAAATAAGTAAAACCAAAACAATTTTGCCTCCCCATCAGGAACTTGCAGAGAAAAAAAAACGAACAAGCTGCTAAAAATAGTTACCCCTGAAATTCCCTATCTACCTGAACAAAGATTTGAATGTAGAGGAGTGGTCCAGGATTTGGGAGACCTGTGTTCTCTGCGTGGTTCTGCTGCTCCTTTGCTGTCTGACCTTGTGTTGCATGCTTGTCCATGCGTGGCTTCCCATTTATTCTGGAATAGGTTATTGATCCTTTACAAGGATTCCAAAGGATAAGGTTGAAAAACACTTTATAAAAGCTGGCTGTTCTTCCTGTTGTTGATTACCTTAATTACAATGTGACATGGAACTCAAAACCTCTACGTGCCACTTTTTGTGGTGTAAACGGTGAAAGCGTGATATCCCAATTAATTGTTCTTTCATGGAAGGACCTGACTCCAAAACTGAAAGATCCTGAACCATCTCTGCAGCCTAGAGCTGTTTTCTAAGTTGACTTTCGTATAGATATTCTGACTCCCTTGAAGCTTCTCGTAAGATCTCTAATGACCTTTTCTTGGCCAGGTCTCTCTATTCCATCTTCATCATCTTGGCTTTCCTGCTGGTTTTGACACTTGATCATGCCCAGTCTTGAAATCTTGCCCTCTCTTGACTTTTGTGTCAGTATTTTCTTGGTTTCCCTCCTACTTTTTTAGTAATTTGTTCGGCAGCTTCTGCACTAAGGTGTTTACCTTCTTGCTTTGATTATTTTTTTTTTAATAGGTTAGACACAAAGACCCACTGCTGGCATTCTCTCTTTATCTTCTTTGTGCCAGTGATATTATGCAACTTGGTGTACTACCGTAACATCTTTTTTGAGTGATTTGCTGTGAGTATAAGACCACTGAGGCCAAGATAGAACTCCAGAAAGCTCCTGTGAGATTCCCCTTTGTTTCCCTCTTTCCTCTGTTGAGAGCCTTCACAGCTGCGTCTGTTAACATGGCTTTTCTCATACTCTTCTTGCCCTGCACATGCAGGAGAGGGACTCATCTTCCATCTTTGTGGCCCGAATGACCGTCGTGGTTACTGCTAGCTGTTCTTACTGGCCTCTGACAACTGTATTACCGTCTTGTCTTGTTGAAAATACAATTCCTGAAGCTATGCTCCTGGCACGTTTTCTCAACGCGTTGCCATCTCCTCCTTGACAAGCCTGTTCTTTGGCTAGCATCCACCACGTAAGCTTCCAGCTTCTTGTACTCACTCTAAGGGGTCTTCATGTTTATATTTCTCCCCTATCTGTCACTGTCTCTTATTGTATTGTCCTTTCCTCTGCCAGCAACACAAACATGACATTGTGCTTTTCTATTTCTTGCATGAGCATCTCTTTGCATTCTTTCTCATCTGACTCATACTTTGATACATATGGGAAAATTGCCAGCCAATAGAGGCCAGACGTGCTGGAAACTACTTATTTGCATATTTGAAAATTATTCTAAAGGTCCAACTGATAGGAGTAGTTGTCTTACTACTTGCACCTTCCTCTCCCTGGCTTCTTTTGTAAAGAAGGATAATGATAAAAGTAAATAAAGATCATCATAAGCAAAGATAAAACATCTCAAAGACTAGGAAGGTCAGGGTTGGAGCAGAATAATATTTACTTGCAGTTGCAAGGTGGCAACTGTGGCAAGTATGTGTGTGGAAGAAAGGGGCTTCTTTCAGTGTCCGTGAAGAAATGAACAGGATATTAAGTTTGAGGATGATGCACAAAATGGAGCATTTTATGAGTAGAATGTGGAAAGCTAAGTAGCAATACTAGTGTTTTAAGCCAGGAGAAATTTAATGGGCGTGTGTGTGTTCCTTGCTAGTGTGGTTCTGAATCCTCTTGACCTTCAAGCTTGGTACAAATCTTTACAAGTTGCGAGCCTGGCTAGGGATTGTCAGGTGATTTGTCTCCTGGAAGACAGTTCAGTCACTTTAGTTCAGAATAACAGCTAACAGCATAGTGAAAAGGAATTATAACAGTGGCTGAGACCTAGTTTATGAGCTTAACACAGTATTGCTTGATTCTTCTAATCATTCTCCAATTTCAGCTGCACTTTGCTTTCAGACTCTTCTTTAACAGGCTTTTTTTGCGGTGCCTTGATAATCTTAACTCTGGAAGTATCTGCTTTATGTACATTTTGACCGTGTGGTATACAACTAATCTGCGCTCGATACCAGTTTCCTTATATTCTGTGTATTCAGTACATAGTTCTTGCTTTGTGGGGATCAGTCTGTTGTCCCAAGTGAAAACCAACAGGACAAGAGAAAACAGCCTCAAGTTGCAGCAGGTGAGATTTAGGTTGGACATTATTGGACATTAGGAAAAAGTTCTTCACAGAATGGGTTGTAAAGCAGTGGAACAGGCTGCCCAGGGGTGCGGTGGAGTCACCATCCCCAGAGGGATTTAAAAGACATGCAGATGTGGCGCTTACGGACGTGGTTTAGTGGTGAACCTGGCGGTGTTGGGTTAACGGTTGGACTTGATGATCTTAAAGGTCTCTGGCAACCAAAATGGTTCTGTGATTCTATGCTGTGATTCTGTGCTAGTGCTTGATACCCATTTCCACCAGGGGGATGGAGCGGATTGTGCCTTGTTTCAGCAGCTATTGCAGAGTTCATATTGACTGATCTATTTTCAGTGGTGAAGCCTTTGGTGAACACGTTCTGACCGCTTGCATTCAGATTTTCATTTTTACTGTGCCTGTCTGGCATTCTTTTAGCCCTGGGAGCCCTCTTACGTAGAAACTTTGTAGTGTTATTACTAAACTGTGAGGCTAATAGTCATATTTCACTGATAGACCCAGCTTTTTAATGGAAATAAGAATACAGTTTTCATTAATAAGTGCATGGTGCTTTCTTTTAACCTGCGTTTCTGTACCTGTCTTAACAATGATGCGATTGCTTCTGAGCAAGGTATTCTGCAGGCTGATCTACTTCTAATGTCTCTAGTTTCAGAGACAATCTGGATTATCATATCAGTGTTTGCATATCCTGTACTGAATTTTTACTGCTGGGTGTGATTCTCACAGGCAGCTAAAACTGAAATCCGTCTTTTCAACCTGGGTGCTCCCAGAAGGCTGGGGAAATACCTTCTCTTGGATACAGTTTCTCCATGACAGACTTCCAGATTTTCAAGGGAAAATTTCATTCCAAAGATGTGCTTATAGATTTAAATTATTCCAAAATCAATACCCAATACCTTTCTCAGCATAAGAGTAGTTGTTCTGTTAATAGTCATAAAGCAAATGCCAAAGATTTCTCTTGCCCACCTTGGCATATGCTTAGAACTACAATTCCTACTTCTAATGGGGACAATACTGCTTAGTGGTGCTGGGGGTGGAGCGACGCTGCAGAGACATATTTTCATTACACTTGTTCAAAGTGCTTGCTTTACTTTTTACTTCAGATCTCTTACTGGGAGGGTTGTCATGGGACATTTGGCTTATTATTAAAATAAATCTTTTATATTGTCTCATTGCAAAGAAATTGAGAGCAGCTCTGAAGAGAAGGACTTGGGGGTGCTGGTGGACGAGAAGCTCAACGTGAGCTGTCAGTACATGCATGTAGCCCAGAAAGCCAACCCTGTCCTGGGCTGCATCAAAAGAAGTTTGGCCAGCAGGTGGAGGGAGGTGATTCTCCCCATCTACTCCACTCCCGTGAGACCCCACCTGGAGTACTACGTCCAGTTCTAGAGCCCCTGTTACAAGAAAGATCTGGACGTGCTGGAACTTGTCCAGAGAAGGGCCACGAGGATGATCCGAGGGCTGGAGCACCTCTCCTATGAAGACAGGCTGAGAGAGTTGGGGTTGTTCAGTCTGGAGAAGAGAAAGCTGCGAAGAGACCTTATTGTGGCCTTCCAGGATCTGAAGGGGGCTACAAGAAAGCTGGGGAGGGACTTTTTAGGATGGCGGGGAGTGATAGGACAAGAGGGAGTGGATCCAAACTAGAGGAGGGGAGATTTAGATTCGCCGTTAGGAAGAGGTTCTTCACCGTGAGAGTGGTGAGACACTGGAACAGGTTGCCCAGAGAGGTGATGGAAGCCCCATCCCTGGAAATTTTTAAGGCCAGGTTGGAGGGGGCTCTGAGCAACCTGACCTAGTGGGAGATGTCCCTGCCTGTGGCAGGGAGGTTGGAACTAGATGAGCATTAAGGTCCCTTCCAACCCTGGCAATTCTATGATTCTAAAATACTTTTTTGGGGGGTCAGAATTATTGTAGGCATAGCAGTATTCTCCGTATCATTTGTTCTTTCTTTTGACAGGTGTTACATATTCCCCAACTTTCACCATAAATAAGCAAACTAATCTTAACTTTGAACGCATGTTTTTCAGGCAGTCTGAGGGGTCTCTGCATATTTATATAGCATAGACAACAAAAATATTTGATTAGTTGGTCTTATTAAAATCTGGCAAGGCACTAGCTGTACTATATATATATATCTGCATGTGCCTTCAAGATATTGTCTGCCTTAACATGAGAATATTTGAGACTTTGGCTGTAATGTGGTCTGTTGATACATTTAGATAAGGAGGTCAGGTTTTGTGAACTACATCATTTCGTCAGTTTTGTTCAAAACTAGTACATAACTGCTTTTGGAATTGGAGCCTGAGGCACTCGAACCTGGGGGTTTTGGTGTCTTTGTAGTCCCCAGAAGCTTCGTGCTTCGTTAGTACCCAAAATGCAAGAACAGTTGGCGCTGCTCGTTCGGGAAATTCAAAATATAAAATTATACCCTGCTCGTGCACTTTTCACAAAATTAAGGGAATTGAAAGATTGTATGTTAAAATGTGCTATTATGATATTCTTGTAATTAGTATCTATTATGAAAACAAGTTTGCTTTCTTTTATTTTTCCTTGAGGCTTAATGTGAACCTTCTGTTGTTGAGATTTCTGTTTGTTAAAGGAAAATGATATCTACATAACAATTTAATTATAAAAAAAAAATTAGTCCTGTGGTTTATATTAAGCTATATATGGTCTAAAAGTTTTCATCTTCCTCTAACTCTGATTTTTCTGTACCACCTTAGTGTGTTACGGTGTAACTTTTAGGAAATTTCCAGTTCAGGTTGCCGTAACTGCTGTACCACCGGTGTTCTTTTACAATAAAATAGCATCAAACAGTCAAAGGCATTTTGTCTTGCACACGAAGTAGTTTTGAGGAGAGGTGTAGGGTCGGACCGCTGTGACATGGACGGGTGCAGATTGTGGCAGTTCCTATTCATGCAGGTGGTACCGTGCTGCGTGCTTTTAGGTGACACTAACTTCCTTTGGCTGAATCCTTTTTTTTTCTTTTGGGGTTTGTGACCCTGGAGAACTGCGTGCCCCCCTGTTACCAGAACTGCGGGCCTGTAATTCATAGGGAAAGTGTTTTTCAGCTTGTTCAGCTCCCAAAGAAGGGAAACGTGGCTCTAGGATATGATGATTTCTCCTACCTTTTGCCCCAGGGACTGATTTTCCTCCTTTCCTATGGCACTGCAGACAGAAGTGTACTTCCAAACTGCAGTGCTTTTCTTTTGGTTTGCTGATAATCCTCAGATAGATAGATGATGCTGCCTACCACTCCTTCCAGCTGAAGTTTCATATTATAAACAATACCCAGCAGCCTCGCTCTTCCTTCTGGATTTGAATGCAGAAACGTGAATATTTCCTGAAAGCATCTTACAAGTAGTTATCAAAATGGTGGATAACAATTTCAGCCTGTGCACGTTATCAGTATCCTTTTTTAGTAATTTCTTACATGCAATAAATAGCTCTCAGTGAGAATGTTGCTTCCAGAAGGTAAGATTTTTAAGTGCTTTGTTCCTGGCCACTTAGGTCACACCTCCTTAGTTTTGAGAGAGGACACATCTTCAAAGGGCAAATTTCTTTCCCTGCTAGAGTTAGAAAAATTGTTTCTTTTTCCCTTTCTGTGTTGGTGAGAGAATACAGGTTTCTTGCACGTGTAATTTATGCAAATATGTCAATGTTGCCATTTTCCATCAAAGTAGAAGCTGTTTGTCTCTCCATGCAGTTGCTGTTCTTATATATTACTTTTCTTCCTTACTTTTGAGGCAGTTTCCTCTAATTAACATCACGCTTACCTTTCTGTTTCACCAAGGTTGCAGTCAAATGAGTCTATTTTGCCAGTTTTGTTGAGTTTGAGTTTTGATTTTGTTTTTTTTTGTTAAAGACATTAGAAGCTAGGTATAGCTCTTGAGTATACTGGATGGGTATTGTTAGCTAGATCGCTGGATCTTTGTTTCAGGAACCTAAATAGAAGTGGCCTTATGTTTATAGGTGTTCTACAGCGATGTCTCACTGCTTGGTAGTCTGTTGTGGATTTTTTTTTTTTTTTCCCTTCTCAAAGTTTATGTTGAGAAAGCTAAGTTGAATGTTTTCCCAGTAGTGTTTCAATGGATTGGAATAGCAGCAAATAAAGCAACACTGAAAATAAATACAGAAAAGTAAAGGTAGAGAATTAATTCTAGAATATGCATTTTGTGCAGGCTGTTCACAGGGGAGTTTCCATTCGTTGTGTGACTCTTTGCTTCAGTCGTAACCGAGTCTGACTGGCCGGGCTTTGCGTTCAGCCTTAGAGACCGTTTCAGGCTATAAATGGTTATTAACTGCATTCAACATGACCCTTAGAGTGCTGTTGCTCGCACTTGGTACATTTTTTTTCGGTCCTGATCCATAAGTAGCAGTGATCTCGGATGAGATCCGACAGACTTCGAGCAAGCGTTGGCAAAAGAGCAGGGCGGGCAAAGCGCAGCGTCGGTAGCCCAGCGGCAGGGAGGGCGCCAGCTGATGGACTGAAGTTCAGTTTGCTAGTTGCAAATAACTCAGACTGAAGCAGTAGCTTTGCTGGAAGGCTGTAGTGAAGTGTTACTAGTCCCAAGTGAATTAGTGGTTATAAAAGGTATTTAATGGTGGGGTTTTCTTTAACGATGAGTTCATTTTTCTTATGAATCAGACAGATTCTTGTCTGCTTAATTGTAGTTTTGGATCGGCGCTCGGTTGTCATTTTTTGCATCTCTGACCTGTCTTGACTTGGGATTGCACTGGAACGAGTGAGTGCTTGAGAAATGAACGCTCTGCAGTCAACTTCCAGCTGTTGATGGTGGTTATGACTTGGCTACCTTACCCTTGCTTTTTAAAGCCAGACAAATGTGTAAACAGATACCATTTACCACGTAAAGTGGCTTTTGATGAATTCTGGTTTTTGACTTTTCTTTTACATTCTCAGAGGTAATTCTGGCTTGCTAATTTGGTAGGATGGATTTTTTTTAAACATCCTTGATTTCAGTTCAATGTGTTTGTTAGTCATCAGTATGGTTTTGGTTTTTTTTTCTTCGTTTGAGTGGGATCATAAGAGAAGAGTTTGAAATAAGATTTGCCAGACAATAAACTGGGAATGGAAAGTTGGAAAAGTCATCGGTGCCTCTGGTTTAGCTGCAGTTAGGTGAATGAGACGTGCAGCATAAATTACAGCAAATATTACTGTTATGGCAAGTATTCTTTCAAATAATTTAGTAGCAAATTACAGCAAACTATTTTTTGCACTGACAGTGCTCTGGAATTGCCACCTTACTTAAGGTTTGCCTATACTAGATCCCATATTGCCAGGACACATAAATCCAGTAATATGATCAAGTTCAAACTCGAAAAAAAAAATCTTACTCCACTATTTTTAAATTTTCCATGTGATTGCTATTGGGTTTGAATCTTCACTTTCTTCTTAAATCACTTTAGTGTACATATTCTTCAAGAGCTGCTGTATTTTACTGAAAAGCAGTTGTTACAGTAGCGAGTGATTAGCGCATATGTATACACAGGATTTTTTTTTATTTTTTTTTTAGATTTTGGGATTTTGTTTTCTTGTTAAAGATTTTCAGAAACCAGGGAATGAAAATATTCACATTCTTAGTGTAGGTGTAATGTGATCTGGTTCTAACCTTACTTGTTTCCCCAACGAGTGTATTTTACACAAATATACAAACACCTGCGTATTTGATGATGGGCTGTTGCCTATGGAAGTTACATTTTACTGCATCAATTTTCTTGATATCTGTGCTTTCTTAAAAAAAAAAAGGCGGGGGGGAAGTGGCTGGGAAATTTGTATTTGTTTTACTTTGGATTTGTATTGTTAGCACAACTGATATTTCGTAATAGTTTAAAATGCATATGATAAGCAGCAGAAATTTGTTCCTCAGTTGCACTGTGGAAATTTTATATGGGACATACTTACAAAATTAAGCATTCAACTCTCATTCAGTTCATGTTTTGTTTTCTCCCAAGTTGAATACTACTTTTAGAGAGGGCTGTACCTGTAAAGTTCGGGTGCAAATGTAACTATATCAAGATTACGGGATACCTCAACTCTCTGTCCATCCCCGCTAAATACAGATAAAAATACTTTGGTTCTTCTCCCTTGTATAATTCGGGAAGGAATAGTGCTGCTTTTGAAAAAAATTAAAGTGCTTGAGATTAGACCACTTCAGTCAAAAAGAGCTATATTCAGTCAAAAAGAGCTATATTCAGTCAAAAAGAGCTATATTCAGTCAAAAAGAGCTATATTCAGTCAAAAAGAGCTATATTCAGTCAACGACCCCTTGAGGAGGGCGGATAATGGAAAGCCTTTTGCAGCTCTGATGATGTAGTTACCGTGTAGCAGTTAGTCATCCCTGTCATCTGTGATAGTGTGGCGGATGAGTAGATAGGTAAGTCAGTAGCAGTTGAGCTTTTCCTTTCCTCCACAGAGAGAAAAACGTTTCCACTCGCTACAGAAGCTGTAGCGCCGCGATTTTACTTTTCAGTCTGCGCGCGCCCATGAGCGAGCGCTAATGTTAGCTCCGCTTTTAGGAAGCGTATTCTGAGCCCCGGGGCCTTTGGAGACACTGCTTGTGGTGGTTGAGGGAGGGATTTTGTTGGGGTATTGTGTAGGTGTTTGAGCCTGAAGAAGCGTGATGAGCACACGGATGGAAATGAAAGGTTTAGTGCGTACGAAGCTGTCGGAGCGTAGACTCTGAAGCGCTTTTGTGCTGTGAGAGCGCAGTGCCAAAGCGCAAGGTGTAACGCATATGGTTGCGGGGGAAGAACAGGGAGCTTCTGTGTCAAAATGATAGCTGCATCTGTCTCTGGAGCCGTGTATCCACACTGTGTTATTGTCAAATACCTATTTTTAGAATGAGTGTCTAATTGGTATTCATGCAGATGGGTGTCTCCCTGTCTCATCTGATGGGCTCGTCTGAGTGATGCACTCGGTGGGAGGTGTCTGCTGGTGAATCTTCCCTAAGCAGAGCGTGTTCCTATCGGTTTGTTCTCTCTCACACGTCTGCACGCGTTTAACTTGTTACACGAGCGTGTGCCTAAGTATGCACATGTGTGTTCGTGCATGTACCTTTCGTACGCGCTAGCACGCTCCAGGAGAATATAATCTAAGCCTCTATAATGAATAATTTCAAAAATGAATGATGCAGAACTTGCAGCTCATCAAGACACGGTTCTTCTTTTTATGAGAAGAGTAAGTGCAGAGCAGTGCAGGTTGTGGCCACGAGAACTTGGCTACCTCAGTCCAGCCTTCAAGGGGTTGCTCCTAGTATAGTGATACAGCCAGTGAGGAGTAAGAAAGATGATCTTTCTGCTGTCTTGACTACTTTGAAATACAGCGTACAAGTTTGTGTGCTAAGTGTACAAGTTATACAAGTTCACGCCGCGAAATATTTTCTTCATAAAAAATAATAAGTAAAGAACCCCGGGTACAAGTGCTAGCCGCGTTGCACAGGTGTGTTTTACTTTTAGGAGGGGAACTACGTAATGTTTATGAGAGGAAGGATCCTGAGTCTGTTTCTGCCCGGTGGCAAACTTGTTATGTGACTGTGGACAAGTGAGTTTTTCTTGTATCTCAAATTTGGGGAAAATACTTGCCTGTTATATTGCAAATTAAACAAGATATAATTGAGTAAAACTGTATGTATATTTAGGAAAAATGGGTTATGGAAGGCAAAGCTTCAACTATGATGAGCCTAACATAGTCTGTTCCACCTCGCCGTGGTAGATGTAATTATCTATATATAGTATTATGCATGATCGTGGTGTTTCAAAATGAGATATGTAATCCTAGCTCTAAGGAGTAGGATTCATTATAATGTCACCTGATGCAAAAAGAGAGGTTAGGCCTTAGAGAGAAATTAGTTTGCCCCCAAATTAAGATAGTCACAGTTCTGACTTTTCTAGATAATATGATTAAATTGTGGTCAGTATATGGCATGAAAGAGCATTCCCTTTTAGCTATGATATTGCTCTTACCTGAACACAGTAGACTTAGGGAATTACAGCTCATCTCGGTGAAGGGTTCCAAGGGTGTATTGCTTATGGAGCAAAGGAGCGAGGGTGATACAGCTGCTGAAGAGACTCCACTTCATCTAAATACATCTTAGTCCTTTACCTGGCAATAGTTGAGGTGCTCTGGATAAGACTTTTACCATCTGCACTGTCCCAGCTGCTGTTAGCAAGGATGGTCCTCCCAGAGACACAGTCCTAGGCCTTTTGGGGTTATTCGGTCTTTCTGTGAAGTAGAATATGAAGTAGAATGATTTTTACATAGGTAGTTGTGATAGAGGGAGAAGTAGAGGAGGAATGAAAATCGATGCTTCCGTTGTTAGGATTCGCTTTGTTTATATCTCAGGAGTTCCCTTTCTGCTCCTTTCTCTTCACAGATACTCCTGCTTCCAGCATCATGGCCTCTGACCTAGAAAGCAGCCTCACTTCCATAGACTGGCTCCCACAGCTTACTTTAAGGGCTACTATTGAAAAATTAGGGGGTTCCTCACAAGCAGGACCACCGGGGGCTGCCCGAAAATGTCCCCCAGGCTCACCGACAGATCCCAATGCCACCCTGAGTAAGGATGAGGCTGCAGTGCACCAAGATGGGAAGCCACGTTACAGCTATGCCACTTTGATCACATATGCCATCAATTCATCACCTGCCAAGAAGATGACCCTGAGTGAGATTTACCGTTGGATCTGTGACAACTTTCCCTACTACAAAAATGCCGGTATTGGTTGGAAGGTGAGGACTTGCATCGCTGAAGTACCCTTTTTGCCTCATTACAAGGTTTACTTTCTTAATTCTGTGCAAAATACCCTCGTTGAGCAAAATAAAAAGACAGTTGTGAAAGTAAATTGACCAGCAGGAGAAAATGCAGAGCCAGGAGTCCCATTTTCTCTGAGAATTTTGGGGTGTGTGTGCGTAGCGGCCCCTTAAGAAGTAGCGTGCAAAAATCCACCACCAACAGTCAAGAAAAACAAGCCCCCAAACCCTCACAAGCCCTATATCACTACCAGCCTCTGCATCACAGAGGTACTATTTTCACTGCACCTTCTGTAGATGTATAGATAGTTCAGCCCCGTGTTACTCATCCTCATCCATTCCTCTCCGTTCCGGGTACGGGTAGTGAGCTTTGGCTTTTCAGTATGCACCATCCTTCTATTTTCTCTGCCTGCTCCCAGGCGTACTCAGAAGGCTGTGTGTTTTTGTTGTAACATTTACCTGTATCTCTTACTCTCTCATCAGAACTCTATTCGTCACAATCTCTCTCTGAATAAATGTTTTCGGAAGGTGCCTCGACCGAGAGACGATCCTGGGAAGGTAAGAAATCTGCACGTTCCTAGACCAGCAATTTAAAGCGGCAGGGAATAAGCTGGGGTTGCCCTTTCTAACTCATGGTTGGAATTTGAAACCTAAAGTGTAGGCAAAAATGGAAGCGGTAACAAGATTTACTGCAGCATTTTGGCATTAAGCATTCACTTAAAGAGAACCTCTAAAGGGACTTCAATGGTTTTAGCAATTATTTTTCTCAGTCTGTGATTTTCAGTTGACTTTAAAGATCCTGGAAGAAGAAAGAAAAGGGGTTGAATGTACTTTATTAGTTTTGTTTCTTTTTCTTCTTGATCTTTGTGTACCAGGTGGGTCTAGTCCAGCCTGTTCTATTATGAAAAGCCGTAGTGGCTGCTGGTGAATGGCAGGACTACGATGTGACATCATGGGTTTTGTGGAGGCAAGATCCATGGAAGGGAGAGCAGAACTGCTACCTATTTAGACTGCAGAACATTTGGTGCTGGGGAAAAAAATACCACCATCAGATAGTTCAAATCTGTAGAAATCATTTACAAGTAAAACTCAAGAATTTAGAAATTTGTTGGCTAAATAAGGGCTAATAAAGCTCTGTCCGTATATAGAGATTGTAAAAGGGAGTTGCTAGGAAAACCAAGACTTGGCATCTTGGCACGCAGACGATATTGCTGTCATATGAAAAACCCCAAACAAGCAGAAAGAGTTGGTGGGGACAAGAAGCTATGTACTTAGGCAGAAAGATTGTCTCCTCACCCTCAACGTAAAGTTACCAGACAGGGCCACTTGGTTGATATTTGCAGGACTAAGTGATTCTCAGTTGGTGTCTGTGAATGGAAGCAATATAACTTTGAAGATCACTGCTCAAAAATATCAATTATATGGCTTATTCCAGGAAATCCTAACTGACTTCAGCGTGTATGTTTGCAGGTGGTCATTGACATACTGGGCTGAATTTATAATGGAAACTTGTCTTGGGCTTGTCACTGATTATTGAGATTTCAGTTGGAGGATAAAATGAACTAAATCATGCTCCAGACAACAGACAGAATTATAGACTGTTTTATGTTGAAAGGGACCTCTGGAGGTTGACACACTCCCCCACCCTGCTCCCAGACAGGGACAGTGAGATTGGGTTGTTGAGATCTTTGTTGGGTTTTGAATATCTGCAAGGATGGAGATACCACAACTGGGCACTTGTTCCAGTGCTGCACCACCATCATTGTGAAGAAATTTTTTTTTTTTATATCTGACTGTAATTCCCCCTACTGTAACTTGTGTTCGTTGCCTCTTACTCTTGTGGTGTGCATTTTTGAGAAAAAATTGATTCTGCCTTCTTTATAATCTCCTTACACAGCTGAAGACAGTGGTTAGATTCCCTTAGACGTCTCTTGTCCAGGCTAAATGTGTCTCCCGTGTTTTAGTCCTTAATCATTGTGGTAGCCTCTCTTTGTCTGCGTTCTAGCACATCAGTGTCTGCCTTTTGCTGGGAACCCCCCAGCTGGGCACAGTACTCAAAGTGGAGCCTCACAAGCCTGGAAAAAGCAATCCTCCTAGCTGGCTGTGGCCAATCTGAACACTGAGATGGTTCTCATCGGTCAATCACCAATTCATGTTGTGAGCAAGATACTGAAGGGGGTGTGCAGGCCCAAAAGAGTTGGCCCAGCTTGTATCAAAACATTCTTTGCTCTTCTTTGTGTCCTGTCTTGGAGTGATGGAGATCTAGAGCATTCTGCTTTCCACCATTAGCATTGTACCTCACTGGTGAATGCACCCCAATGCGAGAGATGAATCTCTCTCCAAGACCCAAATCTTGGTTGACTGATATTCTGGAGGGTGGTCCTTGTGGTGCTGATGTTTAGTTGGTGCTGCATTCTTTGAGTCAGTAGTGCCCTGCTTCAGGAAACTCTCTAATCACACATTCACCGATGGGTCTTCTTTCCAGGGCTCTTATTGGACAATAGACACGTGTCCAGATATATCTCGCAAGAGGCGGCATCCTCCAGATGATGACGTGAGTGTTGTTCTTTCCGGACAGCATGGAGCAAGAGGGGGAATTCCCTTCTTATTTCAAGGACCAGACTATGGTATTGTTTTGGGGGTGGAGCGTACAGATGGGGAGACAAAGGCTGGGACTGAATAAACTGGCGTGTGTGTCCCGCCGATTGTCTGGTGCTGCTGTTCAGTAGCAAAGCTAATCTTGTTTGAAGTCCTTTATCCTGACTCTTCAGTGATTGAGGCCCCGTCCTCCTCTTTTCTAAGACATCAACTTCTACAGGGAGCTGGCTTCCCATCTGCAGTTTCACTTCTCCATTTGGTTTTGATTTCTGCTCCTTTGCTTTTCTCCTTCTTCCCCATCCACAGATACCACAAGACTCCCCAGAGCAAGAGGCAAGTAAAAGCCCCCGAGGGGCTGTTGCTGTCAGCACAGAAGCCTCTTTGCCACCTGAGGCCACCTCTCAGCTGTCACTCCAGAGCACCACCCCCATTGCCAACTACAGTCAGGTGAGCGGCAAGGAAAACGATAGAAAGCCTTATGGCAGGAGGAAGGAGAGGGGGAGTCGTGTATGAATGGCAAAGCAAAGTGGTGAGAGGGAATTGTGAAAACGGCGATACAGAGACAAAAATAAAAAGAAGGGAAGAAGCTGAAATTGCAGAGCCAGAAAATAAGGAGGAAGTGAATTTTAACAAAGGGCTAGATGGGGATAAGGTTAAAGGCATAATGATACTAGATAACTGAAGAAAAGGCTGAAGGCAATGTGCTACAGAGGAAGAGTGATGGTTGATTTTCCTCCCGGGAAATGCCATTTGGGAAGCTTTGCTGGGAGGTGAGCTAGGTGATACGGGATACCAGTGCGTGTTCTACCTGCATCTAGTCTCTGGATCCCTGTTCCAAGTTACAAAACCTAGTACAAACTAAAGGCCTTACTTCTACCTTCCTTAGCAGGGTGCAGGGCCTGTGGATGTTGCCTCTACTGTAGCAGGGGGGCAGGGCCGTGAAGGAGCTGATGTGCCAACCCCACTGTACAGTGCCAACCATGACTTCAAATTCTCCTACTCCGAGATCAACTTCCAGGATCTTAGCTGGTCCTTCCGAAATCTGTACAAATCCATGCTGGAGAAATCATCTTCCTCTCAGCACGGTGAGTAACTACGTGCGTCATGTGCGGTGGGCAGGTATCTGCCCACACAGTCTTGTCCACCGATCTATCCTTGGTATCTCTGAGATCTTTCCTCATTTAGGAGCCGGTGCAAACAGACTTCCCTTCTTTGGCGTGCTGTAGTTAGTTCTGCCAGGAGCAGATGAGAAATCTGCATGTCCTTTATCTCCATTGCTCTGCCTAGTTCTCTCAAAATGAAGAGGATAATGATGTAAAAATACCTTGTGTCGATACAAAAGCAAATACTAAAAGCAAATGGCGGAAGCGTAGAGAAATGAAATCCTGAAGAAAAGCACGTTGGAGAAGTATTTACAGCCTGTCAGACTAGGAACTATAAGAGGGAATGGATTGTTGCATATGGAGATTCTCCAGAAGGAGAGTGAAAAGTCATCGTTGCGCAGATCTGTTAAAATTAGGATTGTACAAGGCCTTGGAGAATTGAGTTGTGTGGATTGAGAGCTTGGAAGAGAGCGCCTCGAACTCCATTCATAGCTTGCATTTCTGGGATTGAGGAAGCAGCCACCAGAGGGCAGAACGGCTCTAGGGGTGGGGTGAGATGAGCTCTCCACGGAAAACACTTCAGAAAAATCTACAGTCGCTGTTCCTGCCTTTAAACATTTCTAAATATTAGTCTGGTGTAAAAAGGAATATATTATTAGCTCAGCCTCTTGCCTATGCAGTCAAACATCATACAGTGTAGGCAAAGTTTGCTTCTCTAGGAGGAGTCTCCTGAACTCTTAACTTTAGTAAAATAAAACTATTACTTTTAACTGCTTTGATCATGCTAGCACTTGAGATTCCTAGCAGAAGCTTGCTATGTGAGATGCGGAAGAATGAGCAAGCTACAAAAATGTAGAGAACGTTGACTCGGCGTGTGCCTCTGTAAAAGCTTAGCAGCAGTCTGGTTTGGTTTGGCTGGTTTGGTTTGGTTTTTTTTCACCAAGTCTTCAGCTGTAAGGTAGTCTAGGAAAACTTGCAGTTTTGGAGGGAAGTTTGTGGGCAGCTTTTGAGTCAGGATGGCAGTACTCATCCTTCTGCCACAGTCCAGTAGTAAGGGGTTTGGATCTAGGGAAAAACTGAAGCTTGCTTGCAGATGGTCAAGTAAGGGCATTAAAAGTAAGAAATGGGTGGCTCGGGTTAGTGGCATGTGGTGCCCTTCACTGTGATTTTTCCTGGAGCTTCCACAACATACGGATAGTACGAACCAGGGAAGCAGACGTAAGATACACACTGAGCTCCTGAACACCTGACGCTCTTGCATGGAGAGGGTGCCAGAAATACAAGAGGATAAGCATGACACACCCAGTCAATCGGGAGGAATGAAAGTAATAAAGGAACCCTGATGCATGTAATGTGCTCTGTGTACAAAAGCAGTAAAATGTTTGACTCCTAATGATCTGTGTAAGGAAAAAATGTGAAGGTTCCTGACCATGCTGCTTTTAAGATGGGAACTGAAAGGAGCTTCTGGAAGCAGCCAGTCAAGTTTTCTTGACTGTATTTATTTCTATGTATTTCTTTATTTATCAAGTTTTTGAAATGTTTTGTCGTTTGAGTTCGCTTAATGGTTGTTTCTGGTAACGTGTACGAGATTTCAGGAAAGCCTGAGTTACTTCAGGAAATACAGGAAGAATCCAGGGAAGAATTTAAGAGCCTAATTCTGTACTAGACGTTTAAATCCTGCTGGGGCTTTGTTGTAGAGCCTTTAGTTTTGAACAGCATCTGGAGCTGGTGAAGGCATAACTGTGTGGGTCGTAGTTGTTGGCAGCCTGTAGAGGGCACTCCGAAAGCTTCAATAAATAGGATGATGAGCAGTGTGAAATTAAAGAGATGGATAATTTAAACAGATCCAGGCAGCTGTTAAAGCTTCCTTCTCTTTCTTTCACTTGGCAGGTTTCTCTTCTCTCCTTGGTGACATGCAGCCCTCCAACCACAACTACTACATGTACCAGCAGCAGCAGCAGCAAGGCCCCTCATCAGTGGGTGCTGCTCCTCCACTCCACACTGCAGCCCCAGAGGGTTGCCCATCCCAAGGGGGAAAGCAGCAGGGTGGTGAGGGTTATGGCCCTCCTCCAGTGATGTCCATGCACCCACCTCCGATGCAGCATGGAGGCTACCACCAGCATCAACAACATCACCCGCACTCCCACCAACAGCAGCAGCCACATCAGCACCAGCAGCAGCAGTCACAGGCTTCGATCAACAATGCTGGCTTTGGTGAGTCAGAGGTGATGGAAGAAAGAGCTGGGGAAAAGGGAGCAGTGAAGAGCCCCTAGACAGAAATTCCACAAGTGAGCTTTCCCTAAGTAATGCCTGCACTGTGGGAAAGGGTTGAAAGCCAGTTACGATTGGAAGCACAGAATCTTAGAATGACTTGAGTTGGAAGGGACCTTAAAGATCATCTAGTTCCAACCCCTCTGCCATGGGAAGGGACACCTCAGTAGACCAGGTTGCTCAGAGCTTCATCCAGCCTGGTCTTAAACACTTTCAGGGATGAGGTGTCCACAGCTTCTCCGGGCAACCTGTTCCAGTGTCTCACCACTCCCTCAGCAGAGAACTTCTTCCTAATGTCTAATCTGAATCTATCCTGCTCTAGTTTAAAACCATTGCCTCTTGTCCTATCACCATGTGCCCTTATAAAAAGTCCCTCTGCATCTGAATGAATCCGAGAGCGAAATTGCTTCCTTACCGAAGGAAAGGATGCATCCACACTAGGTTTGGGATTCTGTTTAGGGATGCAGGATAAAGTCAGAGGCTAAATAAAAAAGGAGACACCGTTCTTGGTCTTCCAAGGGAGAGAGGATTTCTAGTTAACTTTAGAATCAGGCTCTTCAGTGAAGAAGCACCAGTTGTTTACCAGAGAGGTGGAGGGAGGGGGCAATCTGTATTGCAATAATCTTGTCTCCTTTTCATTCCAGCATTTCCCCCTGATTGGTGCTCCAATATTGATTCCCTGAAGGAAAGCTTCAAGATGGTAAATCGACTGAACTGGTCTAGCATTGAGCACTCCCAATTCTCAGGTCAGTGGTGCCCTGGTGACTAGGTCTAGAGACTCGGTGACTAGGGCTGGAGTTAGAATATGTGAGTGCTCTGCCTAGATCTTTTTTTCGGTGTAACCGTGTCAGGTCCGTGGGTTTCTCAATGACTCAACTTTTCTGGCTGTAAAATGACATCTCCTACTTAAGACCCTGAAGCACTTGAACGCTGCAGGACTTTGAGGCAGGGGGAATTCATGCTTAAGAATGTGTCAGAAAGCTAAGTGAGATTTTTCCCTCTTGCTCTTCCCTTCCCTACCTGAGTCAGTGAGACAGTATCCTAGCTATGGAGCTCTCCAGGAGTTTGCTGACAGATTGGAAGCAATGAAATTGGGTTTGTGGGGAGAAGGTAGGATTCAGGGGTAGAAGACAGAAACTCTTTGGAGGGAAGACCATAGTGCGAGCGCTGTCTTTGACATTGTCCTTTGTCACCTGCAGAGCTGATGGAGAGTCTGCGCCAGGCCGAGCGGAAGAACTGGACGCTGGATCAACACCACATTGCCAACCTCTGTGACTCCCTTAATCACTTCCTTACCCAGACTGGTCAGCTCCCTCATCTGATTGGCCCCCAGCAGCCTCCCCGAATCTCTGATTCTTGTGCCCTGAACAGCGGCAAACAGGAGCAATCCATGAACCAAGGTAATTAGGAAGGAGACTAAAATGACACATAAATGAAGGCCCAGTTTGGTGAATATCCTGAACTTCTTACAGCTTTGCCAGGCAGCGCGGCTCTGAGCAGCTCGGGGCTTGACTGTCAGAGCTGTTTGTAGCAACTCAGCTTCCTCTGGTTTTAAAGAATTAGGCTGTCCTATGTCTGTGGCCTAGACAGACCAGTATTACGTGATGCATACCATTGACGGGCAACTTCTCCAGGCAGAAATACATTTAAAAGGTAAACCCATCAAAGGAGAAGGTGGTGGTGGTTTCTGTAGGTGACCAACAGAAACTAATGGCGAGATAGAGAGATTGCTATTCCAGATGGCAGGAGCTGTAGGAGCTGTAAAGAAAGCTGTTGAGACTGTTGGAGAAATACTGACTGGACCAAGGAGTAGGAGGATACAGTCTGAGCAGAGCACAGAGGTTATCATGGTCTTGATAGAACTGTGGTGGTGTGTGTCATCTCGTACTGAACTAAATGGGTGATACTGAGCCAGCTTGTTGGTGGTTTTGGATGAAAATTTTCTTCTTTTACAATAATAGAGAAACTCCTGCTGGTTCCAAGAACAAGATACCTGACCAAGCTATAGCTTGCGGTTAGGACCCAACAACTGAACATCTCCTCAGTATCCCGTGGGTCTGAGTGAGTTGCTCTGTGGCAGAGCTGCCACCCAGTCAGGGCCAAGACAGCTGAACAGAACGTTAAGAGGTTTTTTGTTTTGTTTTCTGTTTTGGTTTTTTTTTTTCCTGTTCTTTCACAGTCAACTCCTATGGTCAACCCCAGCCTCCCCATCTCTTCTCTGGGCCATCTCCTATGTACCAGATTTCTACCCAGGATTCTCCAGGATATAATCGCCCAGGTAAGAGTTGACATGAAGCCTATTATACTAATTAACATGAAAGAACCAGTTCCCAAGCCCTCTGTGCATTCCTCCCAGAGCACTTACTAATCAAATGGAGCAGTGAGGGTCGAGAGTGAGCCCTGGACAGCAAGGAGCACTTCTGTTTACAACTCTCCCATAGCTCTGGCAGGGTTTAGAATTCCAGTTGCCTGGTTTCTTTCACTTCACATAAATAGTCATCTAGCTCAGCCTCAGCTGGTTGCTTGAAGGCAACTTTACATGAGAAGCTTCTGTTGATGAAGTCCTTTGTGCTCTATCAGCACTCAGCTGTAAAGAAAGTTAAGGAGGCTGAAACTTAGCCTCTGTAGAAGCTGCTGTGTAGAATTTTGTGGCAGACCCCCTGTGGACATTGGTAGGGTGGTGTCTGATGGAGCAACTCATGCCAGTAGTTCTTGCTTGTTCGACTGTTGGAAAGGAGAAGGCCCAAATCCCTTAACGCTTTCTTTTGCCTGAGGGCCCGCTGTGAAAAAGTGTGACTTTTTTTTTTTTTATTCTAACTGTTCGCTTTCCTTTCTCTTCTTTTTCTCTTGTTTTTGGCTCAGCTCACCATCTGGTCCCTCGGCCTCCAGGGCCTCCTCCAGGTGCCAATGAGGAAATCCCTGATGATTTCGACTGGGACTTGATCACCTAGCGAGTTACAGACTTGATAGCCCGTCCTTTGTGAAGGACGTGGGAGGGGAGGGGGACATGGGGTCAATGGTGCCAGCACCACCCTCCCCAGCCTCCCTGCCTTGCCTGTATATAGATATATATTCTCTATCTCCGCCAGAGAAGCCACCGCAAGATGCTGCCGAAGATAATCCTTCCTTGCGTCCTGTTTTATCTTCTTTTTCTTTTATTATTATTGTTGTTATTATTATTATTATTATTATTACCAATAATTGAGCACAGACTTCCCCCTCCTCTGGTGGCCTCGAACGCATCAGATCGGCTCTTTTCCTGTTGCGTGGTGCCCCGTGGAGGGCGGAAAGATGGGTCCTTGGTGCCGTGAAAAGACCTCGGAAGGCTGAATCCTCAAGTGCATCTTTCTTTGCCTCCGTAACGTTGCGTTTAACAATCCCTCTTTCCCTTCGAGGTGGCCGGTGAATCTGCCGTATTGGCTACCGGAGCGAGAGAGCCTAGCGGACCCCGGGAGCCTGTAGTTATGTTGTTTCATAAATGTTGTAATAGGTCAGGGAGCTAAAGGGACACTGGAGGGGTTATCTTAGCTCTGTCAACTTTCTTGCACCGAAAAGCAAGAAAAGGAGAGTTCCCAAGTACAAAGAGAGGGTAGTCCCTGAGGCAGGGAGAGCTAAGGTGAGCAGGAAGGGTAGACCTGAGTTTGGAGAAAGGAGAATGTCGCAGAGATGGTATTTCAGCAGAGAAAGCTGAATTTCGGACTGCAGCGCCAGATGTGAGGACTGAGATTTTGGAAGGAATTCTGACCTATTTTCTACACCGCCTTTTGCAGTCTCTAAGGGAAGCCGACATACCTGTCGGGTAAAAGAAGCAGTCAGGGGTGTCACATGTGACTCAGCAAATTCTATTCCCCAGAGCTTTTAATTTCACCCCCCGCCCCTTCGAGCCCTTCTTCAGTATATGTCGTGAGGCCTTTACTTGCATATGCAAATTTGGAAGTTTCCTCCCATCGGTCTTTGTTCAGTTCTTTGACCCTCTGCCCCCGGTGTTTCTTTGGAGACTGTCCTTGCCTGTGGTTTGAGAGTGCCAGCAACAGGAGTCTTGTGTCGGTGGAAGTTCTCCGTCAGTGGTTCCTGCTTTGTGAACGGACTAACGGTGGGAAGAGGAAGCTGCTGCTCTGAGGGAAGGTGAATTAGGAGACTTCGGGTTAAGGGGCTGGACCCTCTGGTCAGGTAACTGGGAGGCCCTCACAAGTGGGTTTTTTTTTTGTGTGGTTTTGTTTTGTTTTGTTTTTTTTAAGAGGTGCGTTAGAAGAGAGAGAACAAAGTGAGGCTGATTTTTAAACCAAACATCCAAAGACTGTAGTATAAAAGGGAGGAGGGTGAGCCAGACCCCGTGCAGTTCAGCTGAGAAGATGATGGACTCTAGTGTAAAGGATTAGTTTTGCCAGCACTTGCAAATCAAGAAGGTAGAAGAGGTGCAGGAGCAGGATTGTTAAGGTACCTCCTCCCCAAATCTGGGTCATGTGTTCCCCTTTTTTTCTGGTATGGCTCTGTTTTGGCAAACCTCTTGTTTCCTCTAAATATTTTGTAAATCCTCTGCCCAGCCCTTATTCCCTGTTTACCAGTGAAGGGAACCAAGGTGGAAACAAAACATCACGGCCACTTGACAGACTTGGGCCAGGGGAGTAATAACCTCTGCTCTGACTGCAGGAAGGTGGGGAACTAGCAGTGCTTTTTAAATTTGCTGTAGGGATAAACCAATTGGATCTTTGTCAGGGAAATTGACATTGTGTTGGGGAGGGACGGTCGGTTTTGTTTGGGGTTGATTTTTATTTTTTTTTTGGTTGGCTGTTTTTTTTTCTTTCTTCTTTTTTTTTTTAAGTGTGTGTTTGGGGGGATGGGTGGGGGGAAGGGTGTTCATCCTTGAGTGTTTCCAAGAGAAATGAGGAATCCCAGACAACTTCAATATGGAGTCAGCTGTTAACCTCTGCTGCCTCAGGATGGGAATGATACGGCTTGGGAGCGTGGGGGATGGCTTTCTGTGGAAAGTGACGCCAGAGACAGCCCCGAGAGACGACCTCTGGTGGGTGCCAGTTAGTGCTTTGCAGAGGATGTTACCAAGAGCCGGCCCCGTGGAAGTCTGAAAACACCTCCGGAAGAAAAACAAACCAAGATGGCTCCTTCTGCGTATCCAAGTGCTCCTCATTTGCATACTTGCCTCATTTGCATATTAAGTTGCGCCTCATTTGCATATGTAAATACATGCCGGTCAGTGTGCAAATTAGCCTCGTTCCTCTGCCCCTGAAATCAATGTGCGTTGTTAGTGCGTGGGAAGGCACCGGGCGGGCAGGGTGGAGCTCTGCAGGGTGTGTGGGTACCGGCCTGCGGGGACCGGAGGGGAGGGGACGGGAGGGATGCCAGCCTGTCCCAGAGAGGGGGGGCTCGGGCCCCTCCAGCGTGCTGTGGCCCCGAGTGCTTTGTGTCAGTGGTCAGGAAGAGAGGGGCGTGGTCTCACAAGTTTATTTTTGTGCATGCTTTCTTAATAAAAAGAAAAAGTGAATGTTTATGGTTTAACTCTTTTGGTGCCAGTATTGAATTTTTTTCCAGCGGTGCCCATCGGGTTGGCTCGGTTCCCACCGACGTAACCTTTGAAACAGAATTGGGGTGTGAACACGGCTAAATTAAAAGCTCACACCTCTATGTACTTTACAACTGAGACTCTTTAGGATGTCAAGAGAAAGGGTCAGAAGTTGTCACAACTGGCTGCTCTCAGGACACTGAGGTCAGGGAGTCTTTCAGCCGATGTTTGCCAGAAAGGCAAAGTGAAAGCCATGTCAATGATTAGTGGCTGTTTGTCATGCCATTTGGTGACCTTACTGCTTTAAGGAAGGACTAACACAAAAAGCAGATTTTAAACCACTTGCTTGGAGTACCTAGTAAACATACTTCTGCTTTTCAGAAGCAGGGAACATTCAAGCTTGGGAAACATGCCCAACTAGCCTGACTGCGTGAAGTTCTCCTCCTCCTCCACCAGAAAGATATGAGAAGCACATCTCTGCTGCAGCAGGCTTGGTCCCCACCTTCTTGGAGTCAGACTGGAAATGATCACTTCTCAATTCCAAGATTACCAAACGGCTGACAGGCCAGCAGCCACCTGATCTGCTTTATCAGTGACTGTAGTTGCTGAAATTCTGTTCGCATGCCATCTTAAAATGCAGTAGGTACACTTGGATAATCTCAGGACTACTTCCTTAAAGGAAGATTTGGGACTCTGGTGGTGGAGGGAATGTTGAGGAGACAGTGAATGAGTGAATGCTAATGAACATGGCTACAGCGTGTGCATTAGACCAGTTACTACCCTATAGCGATGTATTTGCTGGGACAGAGAAATATCTCGGGCATCTCCCGGGGCATGCAGGTCAGCTCAGTGCAGCTGGCTGGGGCAAGTGCTGTTCTAATGCACTAACAGGAAAAAAAATGCAGCACTACCTTCTAGGGAAATCTTCAGGAAAACCTCAGGCCCCGAGTACAGTCATCAGAGAGGAAAGCTGGGATGACAAATTCCAAGGAGAGACATCAAAGTTAGTTTCATCTGCAGTTTATCAGAGACAGGAGATGTAGAACATAAACATATGCAAGTAACTCTAATGACATTCTCATCTAGCAATTCGGAGGTTAAACTACATGATCCCACCACAAATCATTCTGCAAACCCACCTGCTTCTTGAAAGGTTACTGTGTCTTCTGTTTCACCAGTCTTAGCTCGGATTATTACTCTTGGTACTTTCAAATCCCATGTGTCTAGAGAACATAAAGGGGATTAGCTGTTGCGAACCATCGCACTGCCCTGCGTGTAATGCGGAAGATTAATCAGATGTGTTGGAGCAATAAAAGCTGTTAAGTGGAGAATGACTGATGTGCAGGGTCATAGCTCACTCTTTCCACAGTGGTGATCAAAAGTCCCGCGTTACACTGTACAGCTCTCATTCTCTGCTGGAGTCTTGCTTCTGTCAGGGGAGCAACAGATGGAACGTGTTGGTTCTTCAGTAAAGGCCCTTTCCATATTCCTTGCACCGAGCGCTGTGCCTTTGCCCTGAAGCCGTGTCCCACAAAAAGCGCAGAGCAGGGGGCTGACAGAGCTGCTGGCATATGGAAATGGTGCAGAGAGGTCATTCCAGAGGACTGAGGATTCCCTCAGTCCTGTTTCAAGAGTAGACACAAGGGGCAGAATCTCAGCTACATGGTATGGAGCCCAGCAGATAAGAACGCAGCTACCACAAGCACCGTTGTCTGCAGCATCCCATTGCACGGCTTGTGAAACTGATCCGCACGCGTTCCGAAAGCAGTAAGGGCACGGCAAACTGCCGTGGCGCCAACGGGGAGTACAAAGCCCAAGACGGCCCTACCAGTGAGGCAGGGGATACAGAACAATCGCCTTCAATAGAAATTTCCCCATGAGGTATTGCCATTGTAGGCTAAAGGTGAGGATTCTTCCAAGAACTCATTTTCAGAACCGTCTGTAAAATCTAGCACCTGATCATCTCCAGAATTGTACCCACGCTCCGTTTTGCCATCGGGAGTGCTGGTCTCACAGTAAGTGGGAGATGGGACAGCCATAAATGAAGATCAGGATCCAAATGCCACTGCATGCTATAAATTTCACTGTTTGATGATTTTGATACCAGACGGGTATCATCAGGAGGAGGCAGCGATTAGTGCTGATGGCCATGAGTAGAAAACCAGTAGCAAACAGGGTGAAGGTTATGACTAATGGAATGCCTCTGTAGAGGAACCAACCACATGTCCAGTGTTCATGGAGGGCCAGGTGAACAATGGAAAACAACAAGAAGATGGTTCACAACAAGAACAGCACGTGAGACCGGCCACAGCAGAATTTAGGAACCAGACAATGTTCACAGACCAGCCACCCAGATCACCAATCCCTCGCCTGGGACACCTACGACGAAAGCGGTGATGGACGTAGCAATGGAGACAATGGATCCTGATGCATAATATACCGCAGCCTGCTCCTGTGAACTGTTGGTATCCAGGAGTCCAGGCATTCTGCAGCTTTAAAGCAGAAAGCAAATTAGTAAGCAATTCACACCCTCCTCCCCTCCAAATTTTTCTCTGTACTGAAGCATCCCCGAGTCAGGTGACAGTACCGAGCTGTCAGGGTACAAGTCTGTGCTAAAGATTTACTAGTGTGATCGTTACACACCTTCATCATTCCCGTGGTGGCTAAGATACCTAAGCACCACTATTCAAACAGGGGCTGTACACTCCTAAGTTCTGTCTTTATCATCCCCTTTGGTTTCAGCCTGGTTGTTTTTAGCCTCCACTCTAAAGCGGAGCTCTCTATTCACATGCCCACACTGTCACCAGCTCTCTTTCCTGGTTGACTTCCAGCTTTGTACGCACTTCTCTTCAGAAAGGTAAGTCAGCATTTTAGTTCCTTTTCCCTTTAAAATAAGGGATTTCTTCTGGCATAACCAGCAAAAGAGGTTTAGGTTAAGAAAGCAATGGTTAATGAAATAATCCCGCTCCACTTTCAGGACCTTATAAATAGAACAAACATGACAGGAACTCCGTTTGCTACGGAGTATTTATAGGGAGGTCTCAGTAAGCTCTTCTTTCTCTGCTTTTGTTCTGAGCTCCCTGCTGGTTCCTTGGAAAGCTAGTCTTGGTGAGGAGAAAGGCAAGAAATGAATGGTTTAAGAAGAACAGGCAGAGAAATTAAAATACAGAGTAGCAGCAGTAATGCTCTTACATCTAAAACGGCTCCAGAACAAGTGTGTTATTGCAAGAAAATGAAGCTGAGCCACAGAATACTTCAGTGATACTTTAAAACTATGTGCTGGGGTTAAACCACGACAAACTATGAGCATACCAGTGGAAAAACCTTAACTGCTCAATTATTCTGGGACTTAGTAAATTCAGAAAAGGAAGTAAAAGAAATCTAGCAAAGTCAAGATAGAAGTGAGGAAAAGAGCCTGATCTTCCTCCTCTAGGTATTAATAGAATTGTTTACAAAATCCCTGTTAACTAAACCCTTGCCAAATCAATGAAGACGGTTGTGTTGCTCAAAGGTCCCTAAAAGCATTACGAGCGCAAGGAAATGGCATAGCTAAGAGCTGAATAAATCCTGCACGAGCAACTGAGGAGACACGAGTAAGCCAACCCAGACTGATTCTATTTTAACCTGTGTTATGCCAGTCCTTAAATGCTAGTCGGAGACTGTTATGTGCAGGACTAAATATAAGTATTATTTAAAAAAGCCGACCCACGGAATCATCAATCTGTTTCCTACATAACATATAGTCTAAATATGGAGCCGATGCGTACGTGTTAGAACCATTTCACAAAGAAAAGGCAAACAGTTGTAAACAAACACTGTAATTTTCCACTTTTTTTGGTGGAATAACGGCTGAAAAAGGCTTTTAGGTGAGGGTGACCTGCAAGGAAAGCTATGAAAGAAGTCACTGGAAGGCAGCTGGGAGCTTAACTTAAAACTTGAACAAGTTTGTTTTGTTTTCTGTGGTCTTGCAGATAGATGCAGAAGTGACTTTGACAGGGACAACTGGAGAAGAGTGCTCCAAGAGCTGATCCTTCCTGCCTTCCCATCAAAGACAGAATCAGTGGATAGGGGATCACGGGACGCAGTGAAGATAATAATACAAATCCTACTTTGAAGCAAACTGAGGGACGAATTAATATGAAGATACTGCCTGCTCCGTGTTCTCAGGAGTGCTAAAAGGGCTGCTACGTGGTTATGAAAATGGAAGGGGAATCTGGAGAGGAGAGAGAGATTTTCAGGAATGAAGAATAACAAAGTGCAGCTTGAAGAGAAAAGCAGAACTCTGCAGTTTATTATACCGACCCGAGAGAAGCAGGCATTTCGGTGTCTCAAGAAGCAACTACCATCAGTCCTGGCTCTGGAGTGACTGAAAAAAGAAATTCACACGACATTTTAGGAATCCCTTTTTTTCCTTTATGTGCAAGTGTGTGCCAAGTACATTCTTACACCCTGATGGAAAGACTTAGAATTACTTGTATTTGAAGTTTTCGATAGGATTTGCTAAAAAAAAAATAAAGACTCCAACTAAAAGAAGCTGTGTCAACACCATCAGAATAAAATCGTGCCCTGGGTCAGTAACAGAAAGCAAGGGAATACAGGTATATACTTTACTATCATTTCCATCAGACAACTGAATGGGATGTCTTACCTGTAGGCATAAAGCCGACCTTTTCTTGATCTAATTCATAATTCCAACCCCTGCCGTGCCACCGTCGGGTGTCTTGTCTCTTGTCTAGTAGCCATTTCCACGTTTTATCAGATCAGAACATTCAACTACCTAATTCCATTTCTGGAATTCTCAGAAATCCAGATTAGCTCCTGTCCCATCTTGAGACAGCGTAGTTCACCAAATACAGAACACTGTGCTCTGCAAACCGTAACTGGTCATGTCAAAGGGATTTTAATCTGTTTTTTGACCTTTCAGGGTATTTAAAGTCTTACTGTTGTGTTGTTTGGTTGGTATTTTTATTAGGAAGAAACTTGACTGACGAAAAGTTAGAAGTGGGTATCTGAAACACTGATAGCACAAAATGTGGCAAGACTATAAAGAGGCATCTGGGCAAGGCATTTCAAACGTGCAACAATAAGGTTCCTCCTCGCTCCTCCCAATCTGGGAAATCCGAACTGCTAGCAAAGCCCAGACACACAAGAATCAGCCTTGGTATTTTGGTTTTGGTCTGGAAAATGAGTAGGGAAGGCGCAGAGTTTCACTGCTGAGCGTGTCTCTGTGAAACGCGCGAATGCTGCCTCTAACACAAAACCCCCTGAAACCAGGAACGGCTTTCATGGTCGGCCAGGGCTGAGGTGTACCCCCAAAGATGGACAGCCTGTCAGCAGCCTACCAGGAAAATTCCTCTAGCTGCATCTTATTCTCAGCTGCCGTCTTTCCTGGGGGACGCCTCAGACCCAGACAGAAGGTGTCAATAGGTGCTTCTGTTGGCCTTTTCACCACCCTGTGACTCTTGGTGATGTACGGTGTGGTACCTCTCTGAATGCATTTCCACATCAATGACCCTTTTAAGTGGTTTGACTAGTGAAGGGGTTTGCACCTCAGCAAAAAGGGCCTAATGATAAAGACACTTAAAAGAGTTGGTGCAAGGAGGGGAAAAGACCTTTTGTTACTTTCATAACATGGTTCCTTAGATCAGACCAGACCTTTGATTTCCCTCTGATGGTGATCCCCAATCACCACACTGCATTCTTTTCTTCTTTTCTGGATCTCTCCCTTCCCCTCATGATATATAGACTTCTCTAGCTTAGAAATTCTGGTGTCAATTCACAGAACTGCAGAACAGCTGAAGCTGGAAGACCGTCTGGAGACTGACTAGCTCAAAGCAGAGTCAGCTAGATAAGACTGCCCAGGACTGTCCAGTCAGGTTTGAGTATCTCTGGAGCAGGAGACTCCACAAACTCTGCAGGCAACCTACTCCAGTGTTCAAATACCCTCACAGTGGAAAAAAAAAAGTTTTATGTTGTGCAGATGGAAGTTGGCGTGTTTCAGCGCGTGCCCACTGCCTCTTGTCGTGTCACTAACCAGCACTGAAGAGCCTGGCTCCACCTCCCTTAAACGCTCCCATCAGACAGATGATAAGATCACCCTCAGCCTTCTCTTCTCCAGGCTGAACAGTCCCAGCTCTCTCAGCAAGACAGGTCTACTAGACCTTTAATTACTTTAGTGGTTCATATTGAAGTTTATCTTGATGTATAGACTCAACTGGCCACCACATCAAGTTGGCGGAAATCTTCATGTAAGTTACCATTTATGTTGCCATTTCAGGTTCGTTAGTACAAAACTGCACCAGTCTATCCACTTACTAAACACTTACACCCATGTACAACTCTAAAACTCTGATCAGGATATTTATAAAAGCCTTTCTCCTGCAAGAGTATGCAGGTTGTCTCCAAACCACTTCAGCAAGAACTGAGAATTCCACTTGTATTTCCTATTTCTGCTACTTCTTCTGCAGTTCTTCAAAGCTTTGCAGCCCCTCTCAGATCTGCCGTTTGTTTCTGTGCAGGTGGCATCACTAGACAGCTACCATCTTTCACAGGCCCTGAACGGTCCTCGTGTACGCAGCAAACCTCCTTGCCCAGATTAAAAAAACTGTCCCAAACTCTCCCTATAAATCTCAACCGAAACTAGCAAGCACACTGCAGTGGTCTGGTGGCAGGCCTTGGCCACGCGCTTGCTTTCATCGTCAACGACCGTGGGCGTACGCTAAGCCAACACGGGCAGGACGCGGCAACAACCGCAAACCCGTGGCTGAAACGCAAGGAGCACATTTTTTCTCATGACCTTGCGAGCTGGGGGTGCTCCGCAGCAGCACCGGGGCAGAGACGTGCAAGCAGGGCTGTGGGCACTGCGCCGCTTGGTCCTTGCCAGAGAGCAAAGAAGCTTTCCAACCTGCTGCTTCCTCCTGTGTATCAACTGTTCCTGCAGGTGTGGTCTTCCACCGTGCTGAGATCATTCCCACAGCAGGGCAGGAATCTCAAGCGTGTTTGATAAAGTGCGTCCGAGTCCTTCACAGAGCTACGTTATCCAAACACAGACGCCCAACTTGTGAAGCACGCAAAGCGAGGAAACAATCGGTACGATGCACGTGCTTTTCAACCCCCCAGCTGCAAGTCACTTTGGCATGTTTACGATCCTCCTCGCCAATCTATTATTTTACCACAACATAGTTTCATAGGGAGTCTTTAGTAACTTGAAGTATCTGCCGGGCTGCCCTGCACTGGTATTCCTCAGACTCTTCTCTTTAGAAAATCTCCTGAGGGACCCCAAGATATTTTTGTGCGTTGCTCAGTAAGGTCAGGTAGGCAGAAGCTTTGGACACCAAGCGGAGAACAAAGCTTGGCAAAGCTACCACATACATAGATCATACGTAACTAAAAAGTAGCTCTTCACAGTGACAGGTTCTCAGCACTGGGTGAGTGTTCAGGTCAAATGTTTTCCCAGGACACTTTCAGTGAAGGAAACACCATTAGAAATAGTATTTGGACTGCTTTTTGAAAATGCTCATCTTGGGTCTAACCTGTAAGGTGTCTAAAGAGTCATTTTGTGAGACTGGTTCCCCCTGCACCTCCCATGCAGAGAAGAACAATTCCAAATGTTGGGTCCATCCGTTAAGTACATTCCTGGACAATGACCTATTTTTTTTTTTTTTCTTAAATAAGCAAAGTAAAAGCAAAGCAAAAGCACAAACGATTCTTCTGCATCGTTTATTACGAGGCCACCTATGGATTGGCACGAACTGTGGATATTTTACCCTACTTGTGTAGGCTTTTTTATTTGCGTGCCTCATGTGACTGAATATTGCGGAGTTCGTTCAAGATTTCTGCTATTCCTTGGTTTGCACTGAAGATTTCTGAATGGGAAGAATATGGATCCTCCATTGCTTTCATAGTCTGATTTTATGTATGTTCTCCTTCAAGTTGTCAACCTCACTGCTTAATCCTTTTTTAAAAAAAATAAAAATAAAAAATAAAAAACTTTAGCTATTATTGGCAGTGCTTTGTATTCTCTTGGTCCAGAAATGCTGGTTTGGAAAAGACCGAAGAATGTTGTGTTCTCTGCTGGTTAAATCTCAATGAAATGGAATGGGACATGTATTTCAGGTGTTCTGGTGCTGCTTGTGCATCTTTGCTCCCACAACTTATAAAAGTTGGCCCTTTGCCCCTTTCTCATCTGAGATGGTGTCATTCTAAAAGCCCTCTAGGGTAGTGTTACACTGAACGACAGCGCGATAACAATGCAGGTGAAATTTAATATTGCTAACTGTGATTTATTGAGTTTGGAAGAACAACCATAACTATACATACAGAGTAATATACTTTAGGTAAATTATTACCATTCAAAGAAGAATCTTAGTAGTCACTGCAGAAAGTTCTATGAAAGAATCACGTCAACGCGGAACTGTTCGAAAGGTAAATATAACAGGAACTATTCAGTTGCTTCTTGAATACTAAATGCTGCGGTTGTTCTTGATCTTAAAAATAATTATAAAATCAGAAACAATACAGAAAATGATGACTAGATAACCACAGCTCAGAATGGCTTCTTTTGCTGGACAAGATAAATAGGTGAGAATGTTCACCTTGGGAAAAAGACATCTGTCAGTCTTACAGCGTTAAGAACTAGGAAGGATCAAATGAAATGATCAAGTAGAAGTTTGAAAACAAAAGCTTGCACTTTTTCATGTTGCACAACTAGGTTCATGGCTCCAGGGAGGACATGTGTAACCAAAAGTATAAGTAAGTTTAAGAAGAGCGATTAGATCAATCTGTAGAAGCCCCTAAAATATTGCTAACATGCACACCAAACTCCTGGCCCACAAAGCCCAGGAAAGTAATTCTGTACTGTTGTATAGACTTTCTTTAAGCAGCTGTGTTCTTCTCCAGGGTTTGCCTGTCACTAACCTCTTTGCCTTAGTTCTGGCAGCGTGGAAAGCAATGTAACCAGCACATGGCAGGCAGGAGGCCTTCTCTTACACCGTGGCACGTATCTGCATTCAGCATCCACGCCGTGCACTCCTACTAGTTCTTGCACAGGTTGCACGAAAGGGTTCAGATCTCTCTTCTGTCTGTCGCTGCGGGCAGCCCGATGTGGACCTCTCTGCTCTCTCTACCACCAAGGAGAGTGGCCGCCTCTCCCTCCTGCTGCAGGGAAGCAGAGCAAGCTGGCAGAGGGGAAGCGGGAAACAGCAGCTGGGCGTTTGCATCCCTCCCTTAGCAGTTCAAGTACTTGGTTCGCACCGCTCATGCGTCTTTCCTGGGCATCTACTCATACAGTCGGCAATAGTTTCTGGGGAAAACCAGGCCCGTTACATTTAGCCATGCTAGTTAAATTACAAATATCCTACTTAGTCTTAATGACCCAAGACTATTCCTGTCCTTGGCTTCAAAACAGATTCAGTTACCAGAGCTATTGGGGAATCAAGAGCATAGACTCTCATTCTTTGTTTCAAAGTCCTTCTGCAGCGGGCACTGCCAGAGATACAGTGCTGGGCTGGTAGGAGGTTTGGCCTGACAGGACAGCTTGTTTGACTGCTGTGATTGAGGTTAATTACCACTTATCTCTGGAAATGGCAAGAAACAAATCTCCAGGTACTGTTTCAGCTCTCACTGCATTAACTAACACTATTCCATACCGGAAAAAAAAATAAAAAATCCGTTTCATTCACTTTTTGCTTCACCGTCAGTGAACTGTGTTCACTCAGCCGTCCGTGGATAGCTTAAATTACTTCCCAGCACAATTCTACAGTCCACGCTACGCCCATGTTTGGGCACGGCCCAGCGGTGGCTTTCCGGGTCTCGGCGTGACACCCGGTAACCACCGTGGTCTGTAGCCCCTCTAGGGCGCCCCGACGCCGCGCACCGGGCGAGCGGGAAACCAGCAGCTCACGGCCTGCAGCTCACGGCCTGCCCAGAGGGCCCTTCGCTCCTCCTGCTGGCCATCCCGCCCCGGCGGGGCTGCTGGC
>VWZK01011257.1:0-37010 GCA_013396935.1 Baryphthengus martii
AATTATATAACTATATATTATATATTTACATATGTGATTTTTTTTATATCTATATAAATATATAATCACATATATATCTTCAGCAGGATAACCTTGAACACCCAGTAACACAAATAAGATTACATTTAGCAGGACAAAAGCCCTTGGAGCCTAATTTAAAAAAAAATCCCTATGAACTATGAGTTTCACAGTTGAAAACGAGTAATTGTTTCCTGAAGCCATCATGCTCCTCATTGACTCTGATCATAAGCCAACTGGTGGTGATGGAACTGAAAAACTAAGCAATGTCCATCCTACGGGGCAGCAGGAGAGCGTTTTCACCCGTGCTGTGGAAAATACTCTTTGTTGTACCAAATCTGGCAACTCTGTGTACAGGTTCCTCATCCCACTTCAAGAAATGTGAATTGAACTGGCAAGAGGGACAGACAGTAGGTGCTAAGGTGATTTAGGGGAAGGAGGAATTGTTTCTGTCACAGACAACTCAAAAGCGCTTGGCTTATCCGAGCTGGGAAAGTGAAGAATTTTCTCCTCTGTAAGATAGAGGTTGGCTTGGGAGAGGGGGAAGAGACAATTCCTGTCTCTGTACCAAGGGAAAATGGAAGTTATTGAAACCAAAGGTGAGTGTTGGTACAGGAGAACAAATGGGCCATGGAAGAACAAGTATAGAGTAGAATGGACAAAAGCTGAACAGGGAGAATTATTGGGGAATAAATGGTGTGGCAAATCTGTCCATGGGTGAAAATACCTATTGGTGAAGAGGAGGGTGGGATTCATCAAGAGGATTTTTTTGGTGTTCTGGTTTTGGTTTCTTTTTTTTTTCCTTTTTTTTTTTTTTTTTTAATTTAAAAGCATTCATACGGGAAGAAAAGCTTTGTCTTAAATGCTTGATTGCAATTCCTTCAGTGACTCCAAATGTGAAGCGTGGATCTAAACTGCCGATGGTATCTAATTGCCCAAATTATGTGATTTCTCAGATGAAATCCCAACGCTTTCATTTACTCTTTGAATCATTCATCTCTTGTTCTTCCACGAGTAGTTGTGACTCCATAATGCTGCAGCAAGTACATCATCTTCTCTGGTATATTTAGTTTTCATAGTCACCGTTCAGGAGTAACGACACCAAAAGTGGTTCAAATCATCTAGGCTTTGTGCATCTCAGTAGAACGTAACGCAAATTATTTCATGTGCTGATGTCAGTAAGCGCAAAGAGTTGGCATGTGTTCGTAAAGCTCTGATGTATTCAGCCACATTTCATTTATTGTTGTGAGTCAGAAGAAGTCAAAATAAGGAAAAAATAATTTTTTAATTCTGTCTCCTGCCAGTCTTGCTCATCTAAACAGGCACTTCAGTAAAATCTTTTTGGAAAGCTTTGTGGTGTATTACAGTGGTTCCCTAGTCTACATGACCAATGAATGTTCAAATAACGTGTGGAAACATTAAAAAAAGTTAATTTTTTATTTTTTTTTTAAAAAAAGGGTGTATATCTGATGTGTATCTTTATATTTTCAAGAGGAACCTTGAGAATATGTCTGGATTGCTTCTTCACAGTATACGAAATTGCTACCAAGGAGCTGTCAAGTTTAATACGGAATCCGTTCAATTTGATCATAAAGATGTTAATCAAACTTCAAAACTAAGATGGAAAACTTAGCTGACAGTCAGATCTCCTTGCGAAGGGTGAATACGAGGATAGATGCTTTTAAGGAATGCTTTGAAATTTATACTTGAAGTTAATATCCAAATGAAGTTAATATTGGTTTTTATAATTAAGATAAGAATTTGGGGTTTTTTTGTCTTATTTTCTAACAGATAGGAAAGATAACTGATAACGCCAGAGAAGCTTTTGAAAGTTTAACAGCATAATATGGAAGTAGCTGTGGGCACCGTTTCTGGCACGAACAGTGACGGTAGAGTGTCAGTCGTGTATTGAGGCTCTATCGTTCCCGCTGCAGAAGCATTAAACGTGTTCTCTTTTCTCTTTTAGGAGCTTTTCCTCCGCTGCCAGGTCAAAGAAAAGCTATTTCTCGGGAGATGACCCTCAGCAACCTGTGGCTAGTCGGCATACAATCACTTGCGTTTTTGTCAGGCGGTATGTGGTACTGCATCTTTCGGTATTTTTACCATTGCCTATTTTAAAAGTGAAATGGGACCTGAGGACACGCTGGGGAATCCAGGCTCTCGCAAATGAGTATCGTATTGTATGTGCAAATGTGAATAGTCAAGAGTAAAGGAAAATACTGGACAGACTCTTACCTCTCTTTGGGGAAATTTTAAACTCCACTAAAAGTGAAGAATCAGTAACATAGTGACCTGATGATGTATTATTTTAAGAATTGTCTGTATTTTTAAAAATGTATACTCTCACCCACACTTAAGCAAATTCAGCATTTGGACAAAAGGTGCAGTCGTACAACCACCGTAGAAGAATGTCTGTGACAAGAAAGCTCTGTCACCACAAGTATTTCTTGGCATCGTAGTTAGAGCTCAGAAAAATCCAGCGACTCGTCTCTTCCGTAGTCTGTACAGCATTGGTGTGGTAGAGAATTCCTCATTTGCACAACTCGTACTTTATCGCAGCTCATTGTGCTGGAGTCAAAGATACTCGACAGAGCTGGTGGCGGTATCTTTGCGGCTACGCGGTCAGCAGCTGTTGTATTAGACACATTGATCTAAAACCGAGACCCAAATAAGGTCCGGTGTCAGGTGTGTTTTGCGAGGAATCGGTCCTCAAAAAAATAAGCATTGCAGCATCATGGTGTGATGAAAAGCTATCCGTGTTTGATGAATCAGCCCATCCCTGCTGCGGTCTTACCACCAGCTCTCCGAATTCTGTGTGCTACCAGTATCTCATATTAGGAGGAAACTTGAGAAATATAAAATAACTTGGTTTATTTTCACTTTTTTTTTTTTTTGTTTAGAACACATCTCGATGATCGTTATCAGTTTTCAAAATGCACTTTCAAGGGTGAAAATACAGTGAAGGAAAGACATAAAACTTCGAGAATAGGGGAAAGGTTTCTTTGTTCACACGTTGGAAGCCGGAGCAATTCTAGCTGTTTCCGAAGGTCTGCTGGTGCTGCTGGGGATTTTTAGCCACCTTTGTATTTTGTATACTGCGATCCAACCACGGTGACCTTTGAGTGGTTTATAGAGGCCTTTTATCTCCCCCGCTAGTTGCAACAGCGCTAAATATACTTGTGGGAGAATTTAAATAATTCAATGCCAACCATCTTAATGTTTTGCTAAGGAATAATAGAAGAAACACTAGTTTTAAGAAAGGAGAGATAGGTATAATTGTTGTCATAAATCTATAATAAGATATTACTGGGGGGAGGGGGTGGGAAGCATGGTAAATAGAATAACTTCATGGAGGGCAGCGTTAAGTCGCTCACCACCGTGCTGAAATCTCACTGGGAGAAGGATGAGTTGAATTGAAAGACAGACTAGAACAGAACTCACTTTCAGATGTGTATCATAGGGTGCTTTGGAAAGGCTGTCGATGTACACTCTTAGTTCCTGCAGGTCTAGTTGGCATTGTGTGTATGTGATTATACACAGATTTGAGAGAGCTGTTCCTAAAATAAAACTAATCTCTCTAAATACAAGCAGGATAGCCAGAACTTCAGATGTTGGCGTACTGCCTTTTACAGAGTAATTTTACTGAGAACAAAGTAAGCCCTCAGTAGATTTGTCTCTGAGTTAGCAATATTGATCTCCCTGCTCTCTCCCTCTCCTGCTACGTGAATCACAGCGGGTGGTGTGCAGAATACAAAACTCAGCCACTGTTCCCTTTTTTTTGGCGGGAGCGAGCTGAAAGCGCACCAAAGTATGAGGCAATGCCAATTCCCCTGACTCCATGGAAAAATACCTAGTCGAATACACCACCCCGATCTCCCCAAAAGCAGTAGTTTTATCCTAAGTTAGCTCAGTGGGGATGGTTGCGAAATTATCCCCCATAGTATGTTCTCCTGAACGATGAGTCCCCTTATAGACTGAAAAGAGCCTCTGCAGCTGGGAGGCAAAGGACGGTGTTTGCCTGCGGCGTCATGTTTTGGGTAAGATCCTGCCTCTGAATCCCACTGCTTTCCACCCAGCCACGCACCTGAATTCGGGTGTGACGTAAAGTCCACTTAAAACGAGGTGTGCTCTGAAAGGGAGGCGGCCTGGGGAGTACTGTTTGGTTTTGGTTTGTTTTTTCCCGTTGCTCTGGCTGAAGTACAGCTGATGGAATGAATGTATTTAATCTGCCATTTGACGGGCGGGTGTTGGGGCAGCCCGGCGCCGTTGGCGTTGTCCGCTGCACGTGGGCACGAACGGACTCTGGGAACTGCAAAATGCCGACGGCAGGCTGGGTGGTTTGACCAGAATCAGAGACATGCCCATAGCACAGCTGGTTCTATTTTGAGCTAGGACAGACTGGAGTGATATAAAAAGGGAAGTTTATATAAGCAGATTGCACAGCAGTAATCAGGAGATTGTTCTTTATAGACCCTGTGAACTCCATGGAAGAGCACATTGTTTTTTCAAATGCAGATGTTTGTCAGTTTTGTTTTGTTTTCCGGTGGATTGCGGTCAATAGCGAGTGTTCACATGCTGCCTAAAGAAATTAGTAATGCGCAATAATGTTTCAGGTAATCATTTGTTTTATCTGGTCCTGATCATTTTTAGTTTGTTCGGTAGTTCTTACTATTGCAAGACACTTGTTTTCAAGCACTGATTGTTGTTTTGGTAGAGTGAGTAAATAGTATTAGGTCTTAGGCTTCTTTCCTGCCTGCACTGGAAGATGTGAAGAGGGCCTGGCGTGTCTCCTTACGGCTGAGTTGCTTCAGATGACAGCAGAATGAAACCGTTGTTAAGAAACTCCAAAGTACCCTCCCAGCGTGAACTCGGATGCTGCTTCGTGAAAGAGAATAAATTGGATAAACCGACTTTTTTCGATCGAGAGAAAACCGTACGATGGCTATGAGGTAGAGGAAATTCTGTGCTAAAAATCCCATGCCGGTCAAGACTGTTTGGAGCTTAGCGGGCTAGTTTGTCAAACAAATTCCTGTCGGTTGCAGGTCGGTTCTACCTTCTGGCCGCTGGGCCGGTGTTACGGGTGTCGCGGGCGTTTTGCTGCGCCGTCCGGCGGCCTCCTCTTCTGAAGAGTTCAAAATGCTTTTGGTAGAAACTTATGTTAATGAACCATACAGGTGATCGCCAAACGGTTAATGAATATAACTTGGAATTGATATTAGGGTAAATGAAACGGAGGAATGTATAAAGTGACGAAGAATGAAAAGTATTCACGGGGAAAAAGTGCTGACTGAAAGCTGTTGCACACAGGGGTGAGAGAACACAGCAGTTGTATTGTGAATAAAGATGGTTCTCTGCCGGGGTTGCACACACAACATCTGTACGTTTCTATGTTTAATTAATTGGTCATAAACAAGTTGTTACAACTGACACGATCTAAGTCCTAATGGTTTGCTGCTCTTGGAATCCCGTTACGTGAAGAGTATCCTCCCGTTCACGACGAGCGGTGTTTTCTTCGGTGCCCTCTGGTGAGCGCGCCTTCCTTACCGGTTCTCTTGTATTTTGCCTACGGTTCTAGTTCAGCGTTGCCACAGAGACGTCTCGCGCGGGAGGGATTTTCTTTTCAGTTGCTCTCACCAGATATCGAAAATCAAGTTTTCGCTTGACCTTGCTCACTGGGATATTCAAAGCTTCCTCCCTCCTCTACCTTCAGCATCAAAATGAAGATGCATCTAATTGCGGTAAAACTACAACGATCACTGTGGTTACTGTTCATGATTCATTGTTTTGCAAATGATGTAAGTTTTTTTTTTTTTCTGTCTGACACTGCCATGAAGTGCTGTTAACTTTTTTCACCTGTTTGTACAAGATAATACAGATACCGATCACTGTGTGTGACAGGATTCAGCTGCTCCACTTTGCCTTGACATAAAATTTTTGGGACCAAAGGTACTTAAAACCGGGATTTCCAGATCCCGAGACTGGGGTTGGGCGCGTTCTCTTCATAGTCAGCTGGAGTTTTTTTGGTCATCTGATACAATCGCACGAAATAATTATACATCTAGGGTACTGTATTGTTTGGAAATAATGGAGCCATACGAAATAAAGGGTTATTTTGCAAAATTGTGCATTTGATAGTTTATACATTTTTTTTAAAAAAACAGATTAATTGGAAGAGCAAAATTGAAACTGTACTCTGGTTTAAAATATCTGCATACATTATGAACACTTCTGAGCAGCTCTATTTTTATTTTTGTCTGTAAAAACTATAGACTACCTGGCTGTGAGACAAAAGAAGTCCTTAAAAGAATTCTATGCATTTGAAAGTGAAACCTTTTATTTTCTCATTGGATAATGAAGTAATTATTCACTGAACAACTATCCTATTAAAGTGAGTTAGTTCCTTAAAACTACTCTCCGATGGTGTTCATTTTGTATGATAAAAAATAGTTTTCTTGATACCGGTTAATTTCACCTCCGATTTTCTCCTTCCCTCCTGTTTCCTGCATTTTTGGTTTGTATGCTAAAACAGATGCAGAAGCCTGTAGAGACGCAGTGAGTTTTGCAAGGGGTAGTCACGATTGGAATTATTTTACTGAATTTGTTTCATTGGATTTTTTTATCAAGTCTTTCCAGCAGCCAAGATGTCTTTCAGAAGTGTAGACAGAAACCAGAAGCAGCATTTCTCTACAGAGGTTATTAGGTGTCTTTTCACGTTATTTTGTGTGTGTGTGTGTGGCAAAAATAAAGTTGATTATTTTTTTCAAGATTATTTCATGTGCTTCTGATCCTTAATAGACAAGATGATTTTCTTTGGTTGTATTTATTGTGCTTATATTTGATAGATACATCACCTGTCTTGTGCTTACCATAAGCACAACAAATAGCAAAATAACACTTTGGTTCACTCTACAGCAGCAGTGGTCATTTAGGGTAGATAATGTTGCTTATTAGAGTTCTCATCAGGAAGGACACAGAGACAAATGTTTCTACACCAGAAGGGTTACGGGGAGGAGTGGAGCAGTAGGGAGAAGGAGCGGGGGAAAGCAGCTTCTGCAGCCCTCGCTCACTCCAGCGTCCGCTGGAAGCTTTGCCGGTGCTCAGGCTGCACAGTTTCTCAGCGGGTCGCTGCGTGACAAGGAGTCCTCGATGTTTCTAAGAGTTGAGGGCACACCCAGAGCAGATCTTGGGCTCCCATCAACCCTGGATTGTCACCCTTCTGGAAGGATGTGAATCCGACCTTTTTGCGAGCGAGGCTATAATCATTCTGCATATTTTTTTTATTTTTTTTTTATACAGAGCGGTCTGTTTTTAAACCCCTTCAGCTAGGCAAAGCAATACCGAGTGGAACGGCGCTGGTCGTTCCGTGGCCCTGGCAGCTCTCGCGAACGACAGCTCTGAGCTCCGTCTCGCCTTCCCCGTTCACCGCTGGTGCGTAGTTACTGCCACGTGCAGCAAAGGAAAAAGTAACTCCTTGGGCCATAGTAAGACATCTTGCACAATTTCCAAAACAGCACCGTGGTTGTAGTTACGTCTACCTCTTTGTTTCCCTTCTGGGTTTTGTCTTGTTTTTCTGTGTAGTGTTTTTCTGTGAGGGGTGGGGAGGGGGAGGGAGAATGTGGGAGGGGAAAACTTGAAATCTGAATATTGAGACACTGGTGAGGGATCCAGTGCTTACCAGCCGTGTTGTCATATTGAAAAAGCCATTGTTTTTAATTCCTGCCTAGTATGAAATGTTTGTTTTAAATAATCCTTCCTGCTGGAAAGAAAAATGTATTTTTAAAAAGAAAAAAACATCCCTCTTTTGGCTATGAGAATGTCAGCTGTATGAGTTGTGACCATATCATGACGTGCTGATCAGATATAAATAAATTTTTATCTCTCAGGACTCTTATCTTGTATTTTTTTCACTCTGGTAAACTGTCGTGGGTTTGCTGAAGGGATGCTCTGCGTTTCTAAAGATCACCAGTTTCAGCTGAGGCGGCAAATAATAAAAGGTACGTGAATGTCATGTGGACTCACTCCGGTGTACAGAGAGATGTCTCTTCTTGATTTAAAAAAAAATAAATTAAAAAAATCACCCTGTGAAACATACTGAAAGGCTTGCTGCAGGTGAGCTCAGGGTGCAGGGAACTGCCGCAGGTCGGCTCTAGTTCCAGGTGTTTCTCTCCCTCCTTTTCCCCCTGTGTCTCCGAGAGCTGCCGTGAGCTTCAAATGCACTAAAATATAGCGCGCTGTGCCCATGGGACGCGCAGAGAGAGCACCTAACTCTCTAGCTGGTTGTAAATGGGCGGCTTCTTTTAAAAGAAGTTGCAGAGTAATGGGCAGAGCTGTAAAAATGGGACTCGGAGTGGACCAGGAGTCTGAAGCTTGGGCAGAAATGGGCACCTGAGATGGTGAGACATGTTACGGGCTGTAGTTACCTTTTCTGTACTTTTGAAATCACGGTATCTCCTCTTTGTTTTGGGGGGGTTGGGGGGAGGGAGGAGGCTTTCTTGAGGGTATCTTTATAGAGCTAGAATCTGTTAGCCCTTCAATATCCCCTCTGTTGTTAGCTTCTCTGTGGAATAAGGAAGAGGTCTCTTCGGTCAGTTGTCCTGTCTACTGTTGCTCTGGTTTTGTACCGAGTTAGCCAGTTAGTTTGATTAAGACTGAAGAGAAGTGATAGATCAGGAAATGGGAGCAGCTAGTGCAGCTGAATAAAGGCTGCTTATATTTACTTTTTTTTTTTTAAAAAAAGGTACTATTTGTTGTAAGTTATATTATTGCACGGCTGTTAACGGCTGACGAGAGTGGTTGGTTGATTTCTGAGCATGAATGGCAAGGGCTCACTGGATTGTGACGTACAGATTTTTAAGTTTACCTGGGAATACTGGAAGAATTCAAAAAAAGTGGTGGTTGTGACAGTGTTAAATAAGCTCAAACTCTAGGTCTATGCAATGAGTAAATAATAAGGTGACCTCAGGGAGGCCCGTCAGCGTGGCTTTGAGAAAAAGCAACAATGACTTGGCTAAACAAAAACTACAAGACTAAACTTGATGAGATGGCAAATGCGGCTGATGAGTGGATGACAGAACATAGGTGAGGTTTTGTAATCTCACCTGAGAATCTGAAGGAGAAAAACTTTAAAAGGTTAGTTTATACTAAATTGCTTTTGAAAATTTTCCATTTTCAGTTCACCAGTACAATGTACAATATTTTCATAAATGATATGAAATAAAATACAAATTTTTTATTCAGTTTGCTCTATTTATGAGGACAAATCACTGAGTAGACTAAATCCCTTCATCAAGGGGTATGTTTGACAGTAAGCAAAAAAGTGGTCATTTTGCTACAAAGGAAATAATCGTAGGAGGCAGTAAAACTGAAAAGAGTTGAGAGTTTCTGACAACTGCTGGTTGCGTATGAGTTTCCATTGTAAATAAATCCATGTAAATAAAGAAGAGGGCAGTAGGATTTCTGTCTACAGCATTAGTGAGACCATACATTGAATATTGACTCAAAGCAGCTAGGCAAGATGGAAATGTTTCTAAAAGCAGTCTTTCCCTCCCCATTGCCCTTGTTTCTTGCCTAGGCATGGCTGGCCAGCTGACTTCCAGCTGAAATAAATGCTGCCTGGTTCCTTAGTAAGGTTTTCTTCACCTCTGAAGGGTGGCTGGCTGCTCTCTGCTCCCCCCAGTTGTCTTTGGAACTGCACTCTCCCAGCTCTGAGTTATGCTCTCTTAACGTGCCTTCTTGCTCCATCCAGGACCTTCTTTTTTTCCCTTGCCCTACAATCTTGGTTGTTTTTTCAGGAAGAACCATTGACCTTTGTCCGCTGTCTCTCCTCTCGGAAGCAGCGGACTCCATCAGACGAGGTTAGAAGCTGAAACTTCAGATTCAGACGTAACGATGTAATCAACACTCCTGCTGATTAACTTCTGTCACACCCTCACCTACCACCAGCAAGCCCAGTCAGCAGACCCGTTTGCTTGCTTCTGCACACAGCTCCTTTCCTGAGGAGGAGATGGTAGGTACAGCAGCACTGTGAAAGCCGCAGCCTGCCAGGGCCTTCCACCAAGGTGAAGCCGGTGGGTTTTCTTCTCCCTCCACACCTTTGAAAACCCTGAAGATGCTTTTCTTGTTGTTCTTGTCGTGTTCCCTTATCTCTGTGTTTCTCTTAGATTGACACATTGGGTCTTCCTCACCAGCAAGTATTTGAAGGGGAGAAACCCGGCCCTTGTAGATAGGGGCTGTCTCGAAGTGCACACGATGTTTCTGCATCCTTCTGAAAAAGAAAACTCGGCTGGACGAGGCGGTAATTCTCCTGTGTTGAAAATAGCAAATGATCCATAGAACAGAATTGATGCTTGGGTTTGTTTTTTTTGCCACTGCCTTGACCGAATACTCCTTTACAGCTGATGAAAGTAGTGGAACATTTTATGCGCAGCGCGCTGCTCTGTTACACCACAGCCAGTGACTTACAGGGCCTGTGCTTGACAAGTACACTTAGAAAACCTTCAGAGCCGAACCTCGTATGCTGTAATTAGGGTGGGGTTATTTTTCTGGGAAGTTTATTGGCCAAAGCTAATGAGAAAAATAAGTATCAATATTATTTTAATAGACCAGTAGAGTCTTAAAACTAAGTTCTGTTAATGGCTCACTAACTTGCAGCACCATTCGCTGAAATAATGTGGATTAACCAGTGCTGGATTAATTTCTGACGGGTTTCTGACTTACTGTTTCTTCTGAGTATTGAGTCCATTGTCACTGAAAGTTGCAGCTGACAGGTTTTGTTACTCCAGCTGTTGCCCTACGGTAATCCTAATAAGGTGTGATGTGTGTGTTATGTTTACACCAGAGCTGTTACCTGATGTTTGGAACAACAGTATGTTTTGCAGACAACTAAGTATTTGCTGAGCAGAGAGACGAACGTGTATGGGAGGGCAGTTTCCAAAGGTTGCCTGTGACACTGCTGTGCGTGCCTTATACAAATTTCTTAGTTGTGCTGAGAGAAGGATCTAGATCAAGACTGATTTTTAGCGTTAGTCATTGAACACAAATGAAACACAAAATGAAGCTACACCAGCCCAACCCCTAAAAGACCCCAGACAGAGCCAATTACAGCTACAAAGGTAATCTGGAAATAACTTATGTAAGTGAAAGAGTAAAGTCTAGCCTGCTTAGTTTATCCAGGGTAAGGGAAACAGAATTGTAGGATGTACAAGTGCTCAGCAGGTGCTGTCAGTCGCAGACTTCAGTCTGGAAGAAAAGATTTTAAGATGCAGCAATTCAGTGCAGAATATAGATGGGTTCAGCATGGGGAAGGGAGAGAAAGCCCCACGTGGGTGTGTGTGTTCAGTTCTCTATCCCTCGAGTCCTGAAATCAGAACTGTTGTCTTAAATATTTTATTACAGAGCTGAAACAGAAGTAGGTACTGTTTAGCCTAATTACAATGGGAGGTTGTGACCTATATTATGCAGGTAAATAGACTAGATAATTGTCATGATGGGGTTTGGCCCATAAGTCTATGAGGCTTATGATTTTATTAGTGGCTAGATGGCTAATTCTTCTTTTAGGCTTTTAACTTCTCAATACGATGTTCCTGTTTTCTGCTCCAGGCTTACAAAGACCCTGATTCTACAGGAAATAGCAACAAAAACAATACTAATTTTTCAGACTACTCAATAATTTTCATATTTGGAGTAACTATGAAAATGCCTTCCTTTATTACGTAAACACAGATTATAGGAGCTGCGTAGAGAATCAGGCCCCAGATATGTCTGAGCCATTATCTTCACACCAAAAATAGCCAGGACAAGTGCCTCAGGAAAAATTGTAAGGATCCTTGGAGTGGACAAGCATCAAATAACCTCTCTCTATATAGAAATTTTCTTCGTAACGCTTCCAGTACAAGCTGACTTACATCCTGGCCCACTGAAATTTATTTGCCTATGCTGTTTTCCTTTTAGGGTGCCTCCTCAGTGTCAGTTCTGTTTTGTTGTCCTGATATGTTTTTGAGCTTAGGGAGATTAATGAGTCCTGCAGGCACTTCTAAGCTCTTTCAAAAGTTCACATTGTCAAAAAAAAAAAAAAAAGAAAAATTATTCATCATAAATGTTCTAGTTTTACATTGGTGTTTCCTTCCCTCTTGTGTTATGAGAGACTTAAACAATTAAAAAAAAACAAACAAAAAAGCCAACAAAAAAATCCCTGATGTAGCTTTTTTCCTCTGTCTTTCCTGGTTTTATTTACCTCTGACAGTCTACCCTGATTGAGGATTTCTCTGAACTATTTAAATCTCTCTTCTCATTCTGGTAGATCCATCACCTACATAGTTAAGTTCCTTCTGCTTTTTATTATAACATTCAGAGAGTTGATTGTTCTCTCAGTGTAATTTATTTAAATACAGCTTGATGGTGAGAGGATTAGATTTATTAATGGATTTGCCATTAGTGATTTCCTGACTCCGGTGAAACATATATAAATCGAACAGTAAATAAGTTAGCACCTACAGCAAAAAATAAATTGCTGCCAGTAGCTTCTCATTTCCTGCACAAAAATACACATAGCTAATTTTATTACATAGTGAAGAAGACTAAAAAGACAAAGCTATTTCATAAGGTAAAGTGAGCAAACGGGGAATTTACTTCCTTCATTCCAGTCTGTCTGTCTTTAAAAAAAACAAAACAAAAGCCACTGAAATGAGGTTAATAAGTTGCTGCTGGTATCTTCCTGAAGTCTTTGAGACCCAAGCAGTTGTTTATAGAAACCAACATGCTGCTGCCCCGTACTGGAGCCACTGGTCTGAGAGTTCTGTGGGGAACAGCTCTGTTTCCTTAAAGGATCCATGGAAAGTTGGCCTCTAATTTTTATTCGTGGCCCTTTATTACATGCAAATAAATCTAAAATACTCAGTTAAGCCGAAGAGCGAGAATGTAGATAAACTACATACTGCTGTGCAAAAACCTCCTGAGCTTTGTTTTCTGGTTTGCGTTTCTCTCTAGCACTTTGTTGTGTCAGGAGGTATTACATATGGTGTGTATGATAATGCAGGCAGCACAGCAAACCTGAGTGCATGAAGGGTAGATATCACAAGGTCAGAAGCGCCAGTTGTACTAATTAGTACAATCCTGACTAAGAACAGTTACATGACTTCATTTTTAATGAGCACAAGGATTATGGGAATTTAGATAGAACAATATTCTATTTTTATCTTGTATTTTGTAAGCTCAGAAGATGAGTCAGGAATAAGCTGCATAGTAAGACAGGCCAGAACCATCACTAAATGAACAGGACTGTAGGAACAAAAAGTTCCTTGCTTCACAGCACCGCGTGGAAGTCTCTGGGTTATGGCCATAACCCTTATTTGACAGCGACACAAGGCCTTACAGTGGTAAGGTCATGTACTAGTGTGGCACTCACCTAGGAAATTTAGTATGACAAGATTATTTACTTTTTAAAAAATTTTTTTAGTGCTTCAGTGTTTGCAAGTCAGGAAGGAAATACATTTTGCTGACAGTTAATTGTACCTATTTCTTCTAATTGCTGCATCATCTGCTATTGAAGGTTAAGAAAGCTAAAAGTATTAAATGAAAAAGCAACAAGAAGGAAGGAGTTGTAGAAAACTGCAGCTTTTCAACTGATCATGTATGTCATAATCTGACAGAGGATTTCTGTTCTGACTTTGTTGGGGATTCTTTAAAGACAGCTGCTGATTGTAAGGAATAAGAGATGCCCAATCTGTAAGCTGGTGAATTGCATTGTCCTGGCTGTGTATGGCAGCACCACGCTGCAGGTTAAGCAGCTACGGGTTGAAAGGAAATCAGAACAAACTCAAACCATAAGGCACCCGTGCCTAAACCTGACAACTGCATCACCTACAACTGAGAATCCATTTCTAGTTCTTTGTAATGCATCCTGTCATGCTTGGGGTTGCATTGATTGTGATTCTTAGAAAAATAATTTTAAACAAATTATTAAATAATTTTAAAGCATTGTGCTTTTGTGAAGAGACTAAATGTGGTTAATTCAGAATGCTTTAACACTTTTTCCAGAATCAGTATGCAAGATAGTACGTAGGCTTGCTTCCTAGAAAGACCACAGTGGCGGTTGGTTTTATTGACAAAGGGGAGGGAGAAACCAAAACATCCTACATTTCTTTGAAACGGGAGCCTGTGTTCTCAGATCACTGCTGTCAATATATGCCTCGAAGCCAAAGACGGGTGTCAGTTACTCCAGACCAGTTACTATGATGATAACTGTCACTTAAGACTACAGTAACGAGCAAGCAATCAGATGCACCCAGGAGCCTTGGGTATGTGGTTGCAAAGGAGCGGGAGTTGATTTACACGCTTATGCAAAATGTACGTTCTCTGCGTGGATAGGCTCCTCACTGAGATTTGTGTGCTCTTTTTCCTGCCTCGTGCACTCACCGACTGCTAGTAATTAAATCAAACGTTGAAGATGGTATCTCCTTTGTGCCAGGAAGACATTGGCGTTTCTGAAAAGCTGGAGGCAAAATTGAACCAGTGGGAAAGACAAAACCACTTTCTAGATCCTGAGAGACGGGAAAGGGCACTCGTGGTTTTTAAAGGATCATTAAATCTCATTCAGAAAAGGATAGGGCCTCCCTGCACGTGCAACACAGCCTGGAAAATATACGTTAGATTAAGTACGTAGGCCTAGCATCTGCAGTTTGTCAGCTTAATGCCTGCCCTTGAATGTCTTCAGGATTAGGTTCAGAAAAGTAAAGTGTGGCTCTTTGTCCTGTCCTTACAAAGCTTTATAAAACCAGCAGGTTGAAAGAGAATGAAGTGCACTCCCACTATACTATGTGAGCTGGTTGAACCATTTGCACTTCAAGTGTGGACGTGGACAAAATATTTTCTGGTAATTAATCTGAGTTGGGAAAGTGGGGTGAGTCCCAATATCCTTAAACTTTTAATCTCAATGAGATTTTTGAGACTGAAGTCCGTGGCACCATGGCTGGGCCGGATGAGAAAGGTGTGGAGGGAGCAATGTTGGTGCAGTGCCGTGCTCCCCTTCGCACGCCTCTTGCAGCCCCGGTGTCCCTGGAGCTGGAGGCTTTGTGGCTCTCTGAACTCTAACCCTAATAGAGATTATCTCCAGTTTTTGAGATAGCTCCCAGATGCAACACCTCTTCTAAGTTACTTCAGTTTTCCCCTCGTAAATCTTGCTCTTTCTGATCTTATTCACCTCAGTTTTCCCTCCAAAATGTTCATTCTTTCCCCTAGAAGTTACCTCAAATCCCCCAGATTCACCCTGTCAAAAAAAGTCATCGTTTCACCTAAATTACCTCAGAATGAACGTTTTGGTGTGAAAACCTGTCTCCTAGAGATAACCTCCTTTTTCTGAGAGATCCCCAAGATGCAATCCATTCAACAGAGGTCAGTTTATTTGTTGTAGCTACATTACCTCTGCTTTTCCATCCAAAATGCCACCTGGTCTGCCAAAAATTACCTCAGGATTTCCCTCCAAAGTGTTCACTCTATTCCCTAGAAAGAACCTCACCTTTTTTGGAGGTAACTCCCCAGTTCACCCCTTCAAAAAAATGTCATTTTAAAAATTTTGTTTCATCTAAATAATCTCTGCTTTTATGTCAAAAGGCGCCTCTGTCCCACTCCATCTTAACTCATCAGCTCTTCCCTCCAAAATGTTCCCTCTGTTCCCCAGAGATGATCTCAAATCTTCAGGAGGTAGCCCCCAGATTCACCCCTTCAAGAAAAGTCATTGTGTTTCACTTAAATTATCCATGCAGCTGTTACCCAGGGGAAATATGCAGGTTTCTATGCATCTTAATAAGATTCTTTTTTTTTTTTCTTGCCATTTCTTAACTTGAAGGCAGTACTTACAAGTATTTGTGAGGGTCACGCATTCATAAACTCAAGAAAACCCCAAAGAATAAGTTATTTGCAACCAAAGGAAAAACAGAAATTCTGTTGGTGAAAAAAAAGCGCCAAACCCCAGGAATTCTGTTTGGGACAGAGAGAATGGCAAAATGAGAAGGATGGCGAAAGAATTAGTGAAAAACCACGTACTGTCAGAGGAAGACATTTCTCCTATGGTTGTGCCTGCACACAGACACGCAGGAAGACTCTACTTACAGAAAAATACAGACTCGACTAAAAGGGGATTTATGAAGCATCACTAACAACGTAATCTGCTGTTCGGTACAAGAATAGTAAATAAATGCTACAAACCAAACCCCAGCCAGTCACAGCTGTCCTTTCTTGTGAGAATGTTTCTGGAATTGATATTTGACTAGGAATCATTTGCGATACAGTAGAAAATTACTTGCAATAGAAACCACGTGTTTCTTAGACTCTAATTCAGTATTGGGAGGCTTATTTCACCAGTGGCAACAGAACAGCACAGCTGAATACAAAGCACTGTATATATACAATCTATTCCTAATGAGCTGTTCGGATTAGAAGAATGATAATAAATGTATTGACAGCAATGACAAGTCTTGCAGGTAGTTAGCAGCTACAAAGCACTGAGATTTGTAGAAAGATTAAAGTTATTTTTACAGTTGCAGCTCTATCATTAGATTATATGGTCTTGGCATTTTATGGTGGTAATTCTTTACAGAGTAGACGCAAGAAAAACTCTGACTGCATGTTAACTGTTCATTCTGTCAGGTTATATTTTGGTAATTGATCATTTAACTCAAGTCAGTACTCTGTGTTTAGGACAGTCGGCTATCCAACATTGGCACTTCAGGCTGTGTAGGGTTTGTGACTCACAACCTTTACCCTAACCCGAATCCTAATGGGATTTTCAGTCTGAGGTCCCCAGCGTTATTGGCCACTTGAGAATGGTATGTTATAGTGATTTAGTCTAACGATTGATAATTCAGTCTTTTTTTAGTTATTATCTTTTCAGATAAGACACAGACCAGGGTTTTTCCTATATCAGAATGTGACGTTAATGTCAGCAAAAGTTAAACTGGGTCTGATTTGAATTTTGCTTTTCTTTCCTCAGCTTAGCAAATCCCCATGGTACTAAAAATGGGGTGAATGTAACATTTGCTTTGCTATTTTATGCCCAGGATCCTGTTTTAGGTTCCAAACAAAAATGTTAAGAGCGCATGGAGAACCTCAAGTTGAGCACGGAGGATAAAACGACGGTTTCAGCTGTGCACAAGGCTGTGGGCTGCTTGCTGGTGATTATTTGTTCTTGGTACTCCAAAGAGTTGCCACAAACAGAATTGCGCAGGCCAGCCTGTAGAAGAGTCTTGACTTATGACAAAGTCCACAGTTGCTTTAAGATAGTAAGTCTCTGCTAAATTCTTCCCAAATGTGAAATTCTTCCAGGAGTCATCTGCCACAGCTATAGAGAAACCTGCTGTTTTTATCTAATTTTCATGTGAAGGTTGGAGAACATTTCTAAAAGAACAGCTTGTAGCCACAAACTGCACCTGGATTACTTAACTCCTTCCAATCTGAATAGTGCAGAATGACAGTATTACCTCTCCTGCTGTGCTTCTGCAGAAGCTCTGCGACCTCAATTCTGCTGGACATTGAGTATCTTTCTTCCAACTTGCATTGTCAATGGAAGTTTCCAGTACTGAAATGTTGAGTCCTTCATCCCCTGCAAAAGGAGATGTATAAATAAGAAGATTCTTACATCTGGGTTGAGATTTTTGAACCGAACATGTTTGCTATTTTAAAAAACCTGCCATAATGGGTTGCTGTCATTAGTTTTCTCTGGTGATGGAGCAGGTTACGAAATACGTTACATTCACCTCATCTGTGGTGGATGTCAGGTATTTGCTAAACTGACAATCAACCGGATTTATTAGGAAGGCCCGGGCTTCTGTGGCACTGGCTTCACATCTGTAGCGCTTGCTGTGCTGGCCCAAATAGGAATTTCTCAGACCAGGAGCTGTGGGATCTTGAGCTCAAGCAGTGCTCAAGCAGTGAGTGAGAGATCTAGGCAATAAGTGTTTCAGCTAAACAGGCAACGAGAAGCTGCTCTCTTATTAGCCTTGCTTTCTCCCTGCTCACATGCCATCTCGGAGCTAGGGAAGAATTCTGCTGATGACATTCTCTCTGGATTTTTCACTAAGTAATGGCTCATCCTGAAGCCTCATGTGAGGAGAGAACTCAATTATCTGAGGAATGCACAATAAAACACAAAGTAAAGAGGTGGGAAGGTGCTTCTATTCAACCATGTCATATAACTACAAGAAAGACTTAGAAGCGTATTTAGAGATTGCATTTTGCTTCAACATTTGCATAAAACTGAAAAGAAAAGGCATTAAGTGCATATGTGTCAAAATTAAAAAGAAAAGTGACATTTACAGCTGCTTAAAGTGACGGGTAAACATGGTGTGGGGGATGCATTACAGTTTTGTACTGTTCTGGAAATTCTTTTCTTTCAGCTTTATAAAACATTGAATTGTGTGTTTTAATTTTAAGCCGTTAGGAATCTAGGACTAGTAATAGTTATGTATAGAGCAAATGCTAGAGGTAGCAAATGTCTTGAGGTTTAATTCTTGTTTTATATTGTGTAATGGCTTTTTCTCAACAAAAGACGTTTCAGGGAGGGAAGTAAACACCTGAGGCTGAAGTTGTGAGACCTGGGTGAGAGACCCTGTGGAAGAGTACAGCTCAAACACAACCTCTCCAGCCAAAGCCAAGTCAAGTCTGCATCTCTGGGTAACGTTTAAAACACAGTTTCTAGTGATGAGGGGATGTTATCAATCCTAATAAATACTCAAGGGGAAACAGGATGGGGCCTGACTCTTCTCAGCAGTGCCCAGTGACAGGACAAGGGGCAACAGGTACAGGCTGGAACACAGGCAGTTTTCATCTGAATATGAAAAAAAACATTTTTACTGTGAGGTTGACAGAGCCCTCGAACAGGCTGCCCAGGGAAGCTGAGGGGTCTCCTTCTCTGGAGATCTGCAAAACCTGCCTGGATGTGTTCCTGCGCCACCTGCCCCAGGTGATCCTCCTTTGGCAGGGTGGGTTGAACTAGATGATCTCCAGAGGTCCCTTCCAACCCCTACCGTTCTGTGACTCTGTGATGTGCGCAGACAGTGAAAAACAGCTTCCCAAGCTGCCTTTTCATAGCAGTGCCTCTCCTGTCTGCAATACTGGCTCCTCCCATGTTCCCCACTGGAGTCTTAATTTTATGGTCCTTCTCTGATCTACCTGTGGCAAATGAAGAGTGTGCTATTGCACCTTTCAGTTTTCTCTGCCAGTGGTGACTGCATTAAAAAGCATGTCTTCAGATGTTACAGAGCATTGCACAGGGATTTGAATGGCCCCTGATTTCAGTTTGTATTAACTCGCTAGGCCAAGAACTGAGGCAGCACAGGGCTGACTAAAAATGCGTATCGGATCTCACTGCACTGGTCTGAAATGTTACCAAACTCAGAGCTAGAGAAGGAACAGAAAAGTTCAAGGAAGTTAAAAAACCAGACTTTAGGATAAGAGCCTGGTGAGCTCACCACTGAAGAGGAGGGTAAAGGATGAGTACTCGGCGTTCACCTTCATGGAGGTTGATTGCCCATTCAGCAGGAATTGAACGCTCTACCCTGCCCTCTTTTGAACTGTTCCTCGCTAGACGACCCAGAATATTTCTATTACAATGTGTCTATTCCCACCTTTTACTCTTTTCTGATATAAACACCTTTTTTCTAGCTTGTTCTTTCCAAAAATCTGAAGAAAAATTATAACTTGACTGAAGCAGTTTATTGGCATGTAAGAGAGGAAGCAACTTTCTAGAAATGATCATGTACAAGCTTGCAGTGGTTTAGTTAACTGGCTCAAACATGCTCCCACTGTTCCTCCAAAGTCTCCAAAGGCACTAGTAGGTTTGTTTTAAGCAGTACCTTGAACTGGTGCCACTGAGCAGCTCTACATGTAGACCAGTTTCTCCCTTTTCTCTCCTGCATCTGCAGAATTAACACCCTGAGTTAAGAGCTATTATAATTGTAAAATATCCTGCTCTGACAAATTTTATCAAGCTTTCAAAACAGATTAGCATAACCGAACAGAGGTGATCTCGTTCTTACTTTTAGGGAGAGTGAGAACAATGCCTTAAGAAAACCAGGTCCCCTGCTCCTTGGACCCACTTCCATGAGGGTGTCTGTTCCTCTCTCTGATGCAGTGTATTTAACAGGAACATTGATCCCTATGAGCATTTGCCTCTCACCCTTGGTGACTAAATGCACACTAGTGGGTACTGTGGGTGAAGCATCATTATGTAATTGTGCTTGTGCAGACATTGAACCTCCCGTGACGTAACAGCTCCTGTATTAAAGACAGAAGCAGCTTTATCCTACATGTTATTGCTCCTGTGAACAGATCCAAATATGAGCAGATTGATGCACTGCTGCTACGTGCCATGTTATGCCACTATGCTATTAATTATTTTCAATTTAAAAAAACGTATAGTTTAATTTGGTAACAGAGAAAAAAACCCCAGATCTTTAGGTTATGAAGATTTTGTAGTTTAACATCTGTGGTGTTACAAAGTCGGTATTAGATAATTTTAAGACGCATGTTAAACAATATATTTTGACCTTGGGTGCTCAGACCTTAATTATACAACCCTTCCAGTTATGATAAAAGGAGTCAGGTCCTCTGATGACTACTGATTAAAATGAAAAATGAAAATGTTCCAAATTTGTCTGAAACCTCAAAACATATTTAGCATACCAGCAGAGAGAAAAAGATTAAAAATGCAGAAAGGGAGGAGGGATAAGCAAAAGGAGGGCCAGATTCATCAGAATACTATTGATTTTGACACTGAATTGTTGGAGGACATTCCAATATTTTAAACAATACATGAAGCTTTGTGGTCAGTCTACAGGACTAAGATTGGAAGAAGCTCGAAAGGCAGGCTGCTCTGGCCTACCAAGTGACTCTGCCTCCCTGTGGCTTTGTGTTCTGCACAGAGTAACACTGACAAAACCCTTATGCCCACCCCAAACCCAAACGAGCTATTTTCTGCTAGCACAACACTCTGAATTACCTTGTGGAGGGATCAAACAAACACCAGATTCAGTGATTCTGTCTAAAGTGAAACTCCACAGTCTAGGTAACAGAACAGTTTCCCGTTGGATGTGACCAATACGACATTCACCTCGGAAACACAGGACTAACAACTCTGTTTTGAGTGAAGTTTGAACTGGGGTCCTGCACCTTGTGGCATGTCTTGTAGGCTTCTCCTGTCCTTGTTGCATGTCCCATGCGACCACAATCTGTCTCTGATCTTCTAGACACCGATAACTCATTTTCACTCAAAATTGCACGTTATCTTACTTTTATTATCACTCCAGTACACCAGTACTGTTCAATCAATGAATATTAGAGGACATTGCTACTCTTTACGAGTAGTAGAATGACAGACAGCTAAAGCACCAATCTTCATCAGAGTTTTTCATTTAAAAAATGAAACCTTTCGTGGAGCTGACTAAGCTCTCTGTGTGAGTCAACAGGCAACAGGATTGATTAATTCCACAGGGACTGTGCAGAATTCAGTCATCTGTACCGCTGAGAAGCACAGAGCAAATGGTCACACTGTTACTCAAGTTACTGAATTAAAGCTGTTGGTTTAGAGCAACGCAGGCCAGCACATCTTAAGCAGGAGAATTCAGAGCCATTTCTTATTAATTAGGAGTCAAATAATAACTATATGGGATATTTTTCCATTAAAGACATTAAGAAAGGCCTACTGGGAAAAGAAATGTATTTTACTAGACTGAATAATAGATACTGTCTCTTCCTACGGTCTTGCCTGAGTCATATCTGTGTAGCTGCAACAATCTACAGAAGGTTAAGCATCCATTTTTACATTCTTTGACACAATAAGTAGCAGCAAAGCAAGCATGAAACTTCCAGGAAGTGTGTTGCAGGGTATGTCTAAGCTGAACATGTAAGGAAGTGATTGAACGGTAATTTCTAACAGACATACTAATGTAAGAGAAAGAAGAGATTATAGTGGTTTGCACCCTAAAAAGCTCATGATAAAAGTCTAACGTCCATTTAAATTGTATCCTTACTCCTTTGTTTCTGAGGTGAGTCATTGGTCACATCCAGCTGGAGACACTAACCTGTTGCTTAACTTCCACCAACAATGTATTGGGTTTGGGTGAGCTGGAGTTAATGTTCCCCAGAGCAGCTCTTAGGGTGCTGGGCTTTGTATTGGGAAGCCCATAAGATGCCGGTGTGGTGGCTGCTGCTGAGCAGCGCTCGCACAGCACCGAGGCTGGCTTTCCAACATTTCCCCCCCAACCCAGTGAGATGGGGTGGGCAAGACCTCAGGAGGGGACACATTCAGGACAGCTGACCCAACCTGACCAAAGAGATTCCACACCATGTGGCGCAGCTCAAGTATAAATGGGAGAGAAAGGAGGAGGAGGACGGGGTCATGTTTGTGAAGACGCTTGTCCTGTGAGCAACCGCTACGTGTACCAGAGCCCTGCTTCCTGGGAGAGGCCAGACATCGCCTGCTGGTGGGAAGTAGAGAAGAAAATCTTGTTTTGCTTCGCTTTGGCACACGCAGCTTGCTTTTTGCTCTTTCCATTTTCCTATTAAACTGCCTTTATCATACCCTACAGGCTCTTCCCATCTTATTCTCTCTCCTTTCTTCGTGCTGAGGGAAGTAGCGGGTAGTGATAGAGCGACTTGGTGAGTACCTGGTGCTCAGCCAAGGTCTCCCCACCACAACAACATTTGTCCATCGACTGACGTTAATTGAGGTAAGTAACATCTTTACTCCTATGAGGCTTCCACAGTAACAGCTGTAGGCCTTGCTGGGTCTGCCTGTTAGTTTAGGTAAAAGCATACTCAGAAAAAAATCTGAATTTACGTACGACTTCCCTGTCTATACCAACATTGTAAGCACAAGTGGTGCACTGTAATTCTCCTAAAGAGTGAGATGTATTAACTATTTGGACTGTCTGCAGTTAGCCAGGGTAAAGAACAGGCTGTTTCCTGTACTTTGACCTACACTCTTTCATCGGGCTGTAGCTTAATGGAATACTGATCTTAAGACTGAAAAGCTAGAGTCAGTTGTAACAAAGGACAGCTCTAAAGTTAGGCTCAATAGTTTACATTTTTCAAGGCATTAGAAATGTCGTTTATCCATATATGACATTTTTCATTATGAAATTTATAGACAAAATGACGTGCTCCATCGTATTAGCAATTTGCAATAAAATATGTTATAGGAATGTTGGATTATCCCAAAACCAAAAGATTCTAAAATCTAGAATGATTATATTAAGATAGGAGGTAATTAAATGCTGATCTGTGTCAGGAAAAGGATTCAGGCCTGTAATGACAACATAGGGAAATCATCTTTAAAACATGAAAATGCCTTTAGAGTATTGTATTGCATTTTATTACCATAAAGAGGTTTTCTGGGAGTCTTGATATTGCATTTCCATCCCACTCATTAGGGACTGGAGAAACATCTCCAGTTTCCTAAGGAGAGATGATTCTGGGGGTTGCTCCATCTGTTGTTATCCTGCCCCGTGGCTTTTGGGCCTATTGGCCATACTCAGCTGTAGCTAAATCATGTAGAAGTTTCACATGTAATCCTAAGGGGTTTGGTTTTTTTACTGAAAAATTGCTGGTACATGGAGGGCAGACTCCCCAGCTTAATGACCCCCATGAGAAAAGAATAGCCAGAAAACAAGCATTTTATATCACCCGTTCAGCTGGCTAAGCGTGGGCGGCTGCGCAGTAACTGTAACAGGTACTGTCTATGCTCCGTGGGCATTTTGGGGGAACGTGCAGCGGAGCTACTGTTACGGGGTGGGAAGCAGACTTTAGGAGACCAAGAACTCGGATCTGTAGGAATTCAACATTCATTACTCTGTTGCTCATAGAACAGCTTGAGAGGATTTATCATCTACATTTCTGCGAGGAATAATTCTCAGCTTGTGCAATAAATTACTACAGGATAAATGTACGAGAGTGTTAATAATGAAAGAATCTTGTTCTTCCGTGCTGCACCCTATTAAAAGATCAAAATCTTGATTGCTACCTGTCTCCTGTGGAGTTGGTAGCAGAGCTCATTTCTTTCCACAAAAACAGGTGACACACAGCCACTGTGCCTGACTTGCCCATGGCTGTGCAGCAAAACCAACTGGGAGGGTTTCGGGAAAACCCAGCCTCACCATTTTTAGCAGCAGTGTGTGGATAACTGACATTCCTGTTGTCCTTGGGTAAAGGATAGGAAGGACTTACTCAAAACTGGAGCTAGATGACCATAATCTGATTGTAGTCTACTGAAATATTTATTACCTGGAAGTAGCAAATATGTTGCTTGTTAGACCAAATAGGCGATTCTGCTATTTATATAGAAGTTGCATTTACAGAAGACCCCTGAAATCACCTTGTTTCCTGAAGCTTTTTGAGTATCATAAACTGATTTTTATAGATGTCCTTTTCTTCTAGTCACTCTGGTACAGGGCTAGTTACTAAAATAAGCCTACACTAGCTATTCGGAGCGAACCACCTGTTGACTTTGAACAGAGCTGAGACTTTGTGTTAATACCTTAGACCAGCATAAAGTTCTGATTTTACAAACTCAGCTGTTAAGATATTAAAGGTTCAGGAAATTTCTTTCATTATCTGAATAGGAACTTGTCCATATTGTTTGTAAAGATATGAACAGCCCTAAAATGTTTTCTGAGTTAACAGGAGCTTATCAGGGCAATGAGTTAGGAGCAGATCAGGCCAAGGCCTATTCTTCCCAACCCTCTTACCTGCCACTCCCTTGCTTTTAATGCCTATCCTCACAGACAATGGCATTTTTGCCATGTGTGGGTTTCTTTCGTGGCCAACTCCAGCATCAGTCTCCACAGGAAGGTCACAAAATTAGGTACAGCAGCCTGGGATCAAGGAGAGGCCAGCTCTGAGAAACTGGCCGTGAGCCTGGAGCAGCTCTGTGCTATGGTTTCTCTGGTTATTTTTAAAGAGTCGGTGGCATACATCTCTCTGCTGGGCAGGGGTGTCTGGCGTGGTAGGAGCCATGGCAGGAAGGTTGAAATCATGTTTCTTTTTAGAGAGAAGAAGAGAAGACAAAGGGAAGTGAAGCTATTTTGAGCAGAGTCTAAAGAGACTGCAGTTTGGTTTTCCTCACCCTAGGCCATTCATTATTTCAGGACATTGCTCTCATGCTCAGGGTTTCAGGACTTAAATTACCATGTATTAACACATCAAACCATTGTAGATAGGGAGAGGATCCACTCTGATACTGTGTAGGAATTGTAACCAGTAGTGTCTGGTTTTATGATCATATTCATCTTAATGCCGTTCATTTTGCATTGAAATCAGCGTTAGAAAGAAAGGAATTACGCGTATTTTAAAAAAACAACCAACCCAATCTGTACTGCTTTCCCTAGCTATACGCACATCCTTTCACTGTCAGTTTTGTTTGGGCTATGGAAAAAGATCCAAAAAGAAAATAAAAAGTTTTCCTGTTTCCTGATGGAAACAGCCTTAGGCATCCTATGATTTGGGCAAGGTGTTGGACCACGTGAGCTCAAAAAATCCATTCCAGCCAAAACCAGTCTACGATTCTGTGGCTGTCTCTGGTTTAGAAGGAATTGCCACTTTCCACGGGCACGTGTGCGTTATGTATTTTGTAGCCCCATGCTGATTGTTTTCTATCTCTAAGCTAGAGCTGCAGGTTTGTGGGACTTTAAGGCTCTTGTATCCACCGAGGCGTCAAGTCCAAAGTTGCTGCTCTGCCTAGACAGCAGCGTACGTGTGTACGCATTGTCTGTGGGCTTGCCTACTGTTCAGAGATCCCTTGTAACACCAAAGCTTGTGGGTAGGATGGGTGAAACGAGGACAGGATGACAATGTTCATAGCAGAAATACCTCACAGTAATAGTTGTCATCTCCATTACTGTCAAATTAATTCTGAATTGTTGCCCATCGTACACTGTTTAGCTTGAGGGAAGTGAAACGGTGCCTTTGGTTCCGTGGCAGAAATGAGAGTTCAGCTTCCTAAGGAGCCTTGCAGACCGGCAAAGGAAATGCCAAATATCATTCAGTCAAAGAGTGTTTTCAAAGTAGTCTGAGGAACAGTCCTTGCTCTATATGCTTGATCTCCACTACATATATAAAACACAGAAACAGAGGGAGCTTTTTATTTAAGGAAGTATCAGCTTTCAAAGAAAGCTGGGGATGTTTGGAGTTGAGGCTACATTTGGACTGAGAAATGAGTTTTCCAGAGCAAATCTGTGCCTTCAAGCAGCTATATTTTGAGAGCTGCAAAAAAGAATAGATGGGACAAAAGGCTGAAGTTGAGCATTAGCAGGCTCTATTTCTGGATCAACAATGAACTTGTCATGTGACACCAGGCAGGTTCATGACATTATCACTACTCCTTCTTTAATCCAGCACCGTGAGAATCAGTGCAGCAGACCTTCTAGTCCAAACTATATCTTAATGTTCAAAATCTTAGACAAAATGTAGACGTACGTCTAGGCACTCCAATAAAGGGGATTGTATGACAATGAGCCTTAACTATTTCAGTAAATGAATGAACATTTATTTAGATGCCTAGCTAGAATTAAAATCCCCAGAGAGGTTTGTTTCTACCGTTGAAATGTTATGTCTAGAGAAAGGAAAAGATGAGGATATGCTAAAGAGAAAACAAGGGAAACTGATGCCTCAGTGAACCTTTATCCATTTTTTGCCCTGGATGCCTCTCTATCAAGTTGCTGGTTCATTTAAGTTTTTTCTTCTTTCACTTGAAGATATACACGAGCTCCTCTTGCATCCCTCATTTTACCATACTGAGATTTGGCAGAAACATATTGAAGAAGAAAATGGGAAAGTGCAGTGCAGGTCCTGTCTCTAAGAGCCAGTTTGAGGTCCTGAGGAAGAAACTAATGGTGCTGAGTTAGTTTAATGTGATGGTCTTGTCTAGAAAGCACTATGAAGCTGAGTGCTACCAGACCAGAAATGTCTTAGATGTATGGAGTGTGAAATAATGATTGGACCTTCTGGTCTATGATGCTACTGGTGTGCTGTGCTGCGAGAATTAAGTGTTTTAAGAGTCACACACTTGGGGTGATCACACAAAACCTGGATTATTCTCCGTGGTCAAGCAACAGCTATTGTTGTTTAAGGCTTCACAGATTAATGGTCGTCCTCTGTCTTGCAAAGTGACCTTAAAATTGCAGCCAAAAGGGAACTTAGAAATGATGATGGCAGTCCGCACTAATTACTCTGTGTGCGAGTAAGTACAAGTAGTTTGCTACATGTGCATTCTAGATGCCTGATTAAAAAACAATGCAAGACTCTCAGCAGGAGCTGGTAAGAAAACAGCTAAGGGGAGCCCAGGTGGTAGGGTCACCCCAAGGAGAGAGCAACTCCTGTAATTCCTGGCACAGAGTTTAGAGACTCTACGGATTTTGCCCTCTCTGTTGCTTTCTTCCCTGGCATCATAACGGTAGCTGTGTGGCTCCCTGTGGCCAGAAGGAGAATCACTTTTTCTGTGATGGGCAACTCCCACGAAGATTTTATCTGTGGGGTCAATTTGACATAAATCTAGGAGGTGGCATTGCAACTTTTGGCTGTTAAATGCTTCAGTCTATTCCATGGAAAGCTTTGGAGCATGACTAATTAATATAATAATCACCTCTAGCAGAGAACACATTAACTGCCTGAACTCTCAGGATTGAGAAGAACACAGAGAACGAGTTGGAAGATGCTGAGAAATTGAATTAGCAGATTCTCAGGCCGGCAGCCAGTAAGGGACTTCATGCACTCGTGTGTGCTAAGGGATGAGCTCCGTACCCTGGGGACCCAGACGAAGCTGCTGTCTTCTCTGAGAATTACACAACGTGGGTACCTCCCTGAGGACAAAAGGGAATGAGCGCCGGAGTGCTCTGGAGCTCTGTATTTATTCAGAGTAATATTCTGTGAATCAAATGATCTAATTAACTAAACATGCATTTGACCACAAAAAATGTTATGTTATTTTTAGCTAACATTGCAAACCTACATCAGGGTTGCATCTGTTTTCTCACTGAAACTCTGCATCTATTTTCTAGAAAATTCCCCTATTTTTCTGATTTAAATCATCAGTAACCTGTACGGCTGCTCATGAATTTTGATCCTCAGAGTCTGTTATGTCTCTTCAAACTTTTAAATGACAAGATAAGCTTCTAACAGAAAGACAGACAGAAATAATCAGGCTCCTTAAAACAAGGTGTAACCAACAATACAGGTACAAGTAAAGTTTTCTTTCTGTTTTTAGGTAGAAAAAGAAAGGACAATTACAGATCAGTGTGATCCATAAAATTACATCAAAATTTGGATTTTTAATTACAGATTTCCAGGCTTCAGGCTAAGTTTGAGATGATACTGAAATCACCAAAATGGATACAAACATAATAGTCTCAGAGTCTCAGCTTGTGCCCCTCCAAAATTGAATGAGGTATGGTAGGAATCAGTTTTCACATTCAGAGAAAGTCTCAGTGGTTTTAAGATTTAGCCTGTTGCATACCACAATAACTGGTAACATTAATTTTGCAGACTTGGGAACTGTGGACCGCCTGAGGTGTCAGCAGCCACTAAACTGTTTCTTTTATACTGTACCCACTAACAATATATCACCGTCCTGTGTAACATCTCTGCAACATTTTGTCCCATTCTCAGTTTCCAGAAGGATGATAGCAAACTGAAAGAAAACAACCCAACTGAAAGAACAAAACCCAAGGTGATCAAACGCTGCACAGATGGTTCTGTAACAGCTGACAGGTAGCTGTGGCTGTTGACGAGCACTTTGGAGGTGACAGACGGTAAAGGCAAAGAACTACCGCCAGTATTTAAAGGGACTCTGTCAGGCCACAAAATCCTGATGAAAAAAATGCTTAAAAAAAAAAAAGTTCAGCACTGAGAATTATTAAATGGCAATAAATTCCCCCAAAGACAGAGACATCTTTTTCTCTCTTTTTTCTTTTTCTTTTTTTTTTTTTTTTAAGACAATGTAAAACTGTGCTGTGCAGTAACTTTCAGAAAATAAATCTTACCCTGGGAATAGAGATAGCTTAAATGTCTTGCATAAGCTATTTGCTGTGTGCTGCTGTGAACAGTTACAGAATTACCTTCTTTTGTAACGTGCTGTGTAGGAAAGAGCTCAGGTTGTCACAAGTAATAACCACAGCTCCTGTCAAGTTGACTTTTGACAGAGTACCAGTCATACAGCACTGCAAAGTGCAGAGGGGCTTACTAAGGAGGCTCTTTGATACAGCAGGTAGACCTTCAGGGTCCTTTAAGAAAAGCCTTGATAGGCACCATGAGGCCAAATCCATCAGCTACTGACTCTGTTCACACCCAGGAGTGCTCCTGGGTCGAGGCCCAGTCAGTCAGGCTGAGATTGCAAGCTGTAAGCATGCCCAGTAGCTGAGAATGGTGCCCAAGGCATCGTGACACGTGCGGCAGATGCTCAGGAGCCCACAGCTACTCAAAGTCCTCTGGGAAGAGTGTTACACAACCCTGGTCTGAGCCTGCAGATGGCACCTCTCTGCTACGCTACCGCATATAAAATCTCAGCCGTGCAACTCTCTCATTTTCTGCTGCAATGTATGTCAGCAGCAGTAGCAGGAGGCTACATACCACCTGGGCATGCTAAACAGCTAAAACATCCCAGATTATCGGATGTTTGATTAGACAGTTGTCATGGAAGATCAAGTGTCGTTTCGGTCTTGGATATGTGTGAAAAAAAGCAGGTTTGTATAACTTCAACATGAGCACATAGGACCTGATTAGCAGCAGTCAGAGAGACATTCTCTTGGACCTTGATATATCCAAGACCACGGCCTTTCCCATTGTCCTGGTTTGAGTTAGAACAGAACAATTCTGTTCAGTGATTTTTACTTTCCAGCTCAGTTCCTTTAACTAACTGCACTTTCTGAAGTTNATTCCTTTCCTCTTCCCCTTTGGGAAGGGAGGGAAGTGGTTAATAGAGACCGTCTGTTATAGGTTTTAGGGCTGCCCTGACCCTAAACCACAACACCCATGAACCCAGCAGGTTGACAGGATGACTGTCAGGTTGAAGGACGAGAGGTTTCTGAATACAAAGACATCCTTCAAGAACAAAATCCTTCTGCTCTACCTCCAGAAGCCTGCCATCCAGTAGAGGTTTTAAAGGCAACTGGGCCTTTCAGCAGCCTGAGGTCGCCACTCACCGGAAGATATCTAGGCAGTCAGCATCTTTTACACAGATGTCTCACCAGCTTGGAGGCTTTCGTGATGCACCTTGGAGTCTTCCAGGTAGGTGAGTCATTCCATTAACTTTCATCTCTCTAGGGAGGAGGCGGAGGAGGCCCTCCTCAGAAACAATCTCAGAATTCTAAGACAACTTCAGGAAGTGAAAGTGAAATACTGGTGAGCCACTTTTCGTGTTTCCCAGTCAAACTCAGCAGTGGGTTTAGAGTGTGAGATGATAACCAGAGATGATTCTGAAATAATGATCTCAAACATTAAGCTACGAATGACAAGGACTGATGTTGGTTTAGGATGCTGTCTTAGGAGCTCACCCTCACTGCAAACTTCACACAGTCATTGGCCTCTTTAGACAATTCTGCTCTTTTTATAGGTGCCCTTGCTCTGTTTGAGGGCCCACTCTATGCACGGACAATTGAAGCATATCCATCTGCCAAGTGTAGTGAATATGTCCCTACCAGACATTTTACTTCAGCACTCTGAGCTGCCCCTAATTTCTGATGCTGTAGTCAGCCTTTTCAGGAAAGCCTGACAATAAGTGTTTTTATTTGGATATAAAACTACTCAGTCATGCAGTGACTTTTTTTTTTTTTCTCCTGTGGTCTGTCACAGAGCTGAAGGCAAATAATCCTACTTAATAGGTAATCCCCCAGAAACTGATATCGGCCCTGAGTAGAGATCTTTCATGCAGCAGGATCTCCCTCCAGTCCCAGATATTTCCAGGTAGCTTTTGACAATTTCTATTGTTGGATTTGCTGGATGCCAAGATAGCTCCCCTCTGAATGCGACAGGCACAGCTTCATTGACCTGGAAAACTATGACCTGTTTCTTCTCTTCCACTTGGAAGATTAACCTTGAAATTCTGATGCCTGCCACCAGCAGCTAAGTGTCACTGTTTGGCAAGTGGGTAGCATGAGTCATAGTGCTATGACCTTAGTGCTGAGCCTGCTTGATGCCTCTGGATATATAGAAACTGCAAAAGTTCTCCCATCTATGATCATAGGTGTCCTTAACTCACTCACTGAACAGTGACAGCATTTTGAGCCTGATTTTCTGTTCTAGCATGAGGTCATCTCCACAGTGAGCTTAATGTATGTCTAGGCAACATATCAGTGTGGAGTCTGAGAGGATAAACCAGGCTGTTGTTACAGGATGGCACTCAGGATCCTGGGTGAAGTACAAAAAAGTTTACTACACTGCGAGTACTGCAGAATCCTACATGAACCACTGGCTTTTAAACCTTTGCAATGGGAAAGGCCACTCCAGGTGGCTGCATTTGAACTGTCTTGTTTGCAAGATCTTTGGAGTTTTTTTTGTTATCACCATTGGGAAACCGACGTACCAGGAACCCCGCTAAGGCAATGGGTACTACAGTTGTACAGCAGTTCCAACACTCAAATCTTTACTGTTGAAAATCAGGCAGCCAGTTTCTTGTAACTTGAGCTTAGGGTCACCAGGGAGTTCTGTACCATATGGTACCAGAATATTCGTCTTCTGCCAAAAGTCTCTGTCTCCACATCCTCTGCTCCAACCACACGGTCTTTTTTTTTTTTTTCTGTAATAGTCAATTACATCAGATATAACTGATATTCTTGGCACAGGAGTTTATTTATCTCCTCAAAGCAAAGGACTGTTATGAGATTTCTGGTTGTTTGTCTAGGGGGCTACAGCAGGTCATGTACTCGTACTGTCAAGAGTCCCAACAGTGACAGGTGCCACCTGTTAAAACACTGCCACAACTGGTTATGGAAAATACTGTCTCTAACCCATCTATCTAACGCACTTGTAACCTTTAACATTACAAAATCTGACAGTGCATTATGGGCACTGCCCAAATAAGAGTAGGTGCAATTTGAGATCAGTGTGCTATGCAAAGTGCTTCCTCTGGTATCTGCTACAAAAAAAGAAAATACAAACAAAATACCTGAAGCAGGTATTCTACTTGTAATGGAGAACTAGGGTTTTCTCCATTTGTTACTAAATAAGCAAAATGTAGCATTGATAGGGACTAAACTCTACTTTTTTTCTAAACAGAATTGGAATGGGGTAGCACTATTCCTCTGCTGGCAGGCAGTTTTAAAAATTTGGTCAGTGAGTGTGTGCTACAGCCAAAGGAAGTGTGGTGTGAATGAAGCTGGAGAGGGCTTGGCTGTCCTCCAAGGTTAAAAGCTGACTTATCAAGACTTTGCAGAAGCTGTTGTGTCATTAAAGAGTGCTCCAAAGGATATCGGAGCCTTCCATTTGAAAGCTCTGCTGCCTATCTTTCCTGGGCTGGTGGCTTATAAGGCAGGAGACATTTAACAGCAACTGCACGCTATCTTACTGTCTTGCTATCTTCTGGGTGTACAGAACAGTGCTGGATTCAGAGCAAGCCTGCACTGCAGGACATTTTGCAGGTGTGATGACCTGAGAGAGAATGTTGAAGAAATTTTGCAATCATTATTAGTGATATCACTTTAATGTTGAATGCTAGTTTTGTGCATTCTTCTCCTATGGGAGAAAGAAGGTAGAGAAAAATGTATTATTCCGATCACAGCATGGGCCTATAGACATGGTGGGGTTAGAGAAAAAAATGACTGGCTTGGTAATGAAAACACCTGTGACAATAATTGTGCACGTAGATCTGGTGATGGCTGCACTTGAAAACATTTCAGCCAATAAATCTGAAAGGACTCTAAGTACAAACAAACTCACAGAAAAACATGTGAGACTGGCTGTTCCACAATAAGAAGCACTGATATTGTTGCTTTTTTAAAAATAAGGCAGCTCATCAGCAAACTATTTACTTACTGTATCATTTAAAGCATTTTTTTATCAAATATTTTGAGAGGTACTGCCTATAAACTTCAATCTGGATGGTAAGTATACTACCGCCCTGTCAAAAGAGAAGAAATTGAAGCATAGATCCTAAATTTGTCTGCTTTCCTGGGAATGAGTTAGTAAGCAAGATCAGAACAGAAATCACAGATTGTCACACTAGAGTTCTTGTGTAGAAACAATTCCAATTTTTCAGATTAAGATTAGTTTAGGATTTAAGGTTACTCAGGAATTTCACTTTTGAAGTTTCAGGCGCCTCAAAAAACGGATCTCTGCAAAAATATATCTTTTATACTCTCTTCAGTCTCCTCCTCTTCAATTCCCAGGTTATTACTATTTTTTTTTTCTTCTTCAGTGCTTCCTATAAAACTTAACCTTCTGCTGCTGAATTTATTTCATGTGGGATTATGTTTTCCTCATTTAATTGTAATGCAAAACCCTAAAGGCACAGCTGCTGCAACAAACCCTTACTGAAGCTCGCCTGCAGCACACGTTGCTTTTGGAGTCCAACTTGGCTTTGAATCCTAACAGTACAAAAAAATGGAAAGTTGCATGGTCTTAAGCGCTATAATTAATGCTTCTAAATTTTGTTCCTTTGCTGTCCTTGTCCACAGCTGTGTTGTGCAGAATTTCTTCAATGAATATGTTCTTTGTTTCCCTCCCAAACCAACAGAGGAAAAAAATACTAGGAAATGTTACCCTCTGGTACTTTTTAGACAGTGCTTCTGTCTCATATCCCAGCATTTTATAGTTTTTGTTAATTCTAGATAGAATTTCAACAATAAAGTCAGCAAGGAGAAAATCGGGAAAAAATCGTGTCAACCGTGTACCATAGTCCTGGGTAAATGTAAAATTTCTGTGCATGGACAAAGCGAGAGAACGTATGAAAAGAAAAAATCCAACAGTGTGCCTAAAGACACGTAAGGACAAATGCAACTGAATATTAAAAAAAAAAAACCAAACTACATATGCGATAAAAATGAACTAAAATTAAAAAATAATGTCTCAGTCACTCCAATTATTTGTAATTCCTCTTATCATCATTTAAAAGCATTCTTAAGATCTCTTACCTTGTTAAAATTAGGTACTTAGTTCCTCCTTTTTTTTTGCAAGAAGACAGTGACAGTTTTTTGAGATCCTGGGATATGATTTTACATCTTTCATGTCTTTGAAGAGAAAAGACAAGATTTTTCTCAGATGTTTTTCTAATTATTTTTACAAAGTACATTTATTTTTCACTATTTATCTTCTTTCTGTGTTTATTTTCAGTACTCCTCTTAATGAGGTTCTTTCCTGTTTCTGAACCTGTACTTCCACACGATTTTCTTTGACTGGCTAACAAAAAAAAAAGTTGCCAGAAACACAATTTAACGCTTTAATTATTTTTTTTTTGCTATTAATCTGTATAATTAATTGGGTTAGACTCCCACAACAAAGTGTTAGTCATTTATTTTTATTTATTTCCATGCATAATAAAATAAAATATCTAAGAAAAAAAATCAAATTACCTATGATGTTATTCATCCTTAGCATCTAATGTTTTGTCGGATATCTAGACCCTAGGGTCAGGCAAAAGGTACTCCTTACAGCACAAATGACAGATGTCACAAAAATTGACAAACTTTGGTGAACTATGGAATCATTTCTGCGTGTGTGTGTGTGTGTGTCTGTGTCAAGTTTTAGGACATTATTAATGAAATTTGATGTAAAAAAACCCAAACAAACGAACCAAAAAACCCAAACCCAAACCAAATAAAATATTAGAAGCAATATTATAGATTATTAAAAACTATTTGGTAGCTTTCAAAGACCTGAAGTTAGTACATGTATATGCAAGACTAGAAATCTAAGTTGCTCCTGAACTAGAGAGAAGAATTGAAAACACAATACCTGCCTTGTAGAGACCCCCATTTAAAACTTGATATACACATTTTGGAATCATTGAACTCTGGGTTCTCTTATATGGCCAGCGTGAAAATCAGAAAGAAAACAGAGTACCTACTGAAAATTTTAATGACCACTTTTAGAAATGGATTTTTCTCAAAACTACCCAGCTATTAAAAAAAAAAAAAGTATAATCGAAAGTGAAGTGACTGCACTACTGAGGTTTAGAGCATGACATTTTGACATTTCTCTGATTCAAACCAACATTTCAAAAGAAACTTTTAAGATAGTCCCTAGACAAAACACAGTGTTGAAAAATTACTCTATTTCTTTTAAAACAGAAATAGAAAGACTCCCATTAATAACAGCGGGAAAGCATCATGACCTTTTGCTAATTTGAAAGCACAGAAGTTTGAGACAGAGGTATTTGAAACCAGCAATGAAGCTTACAGCCTGAAGAAGACAGGCTGTACATTTTGTAATTTTCACTGGATATGCCATAATTTATTTACTATGCTAATGGGGTGTGCAAGGATTTTCTTTGAAGGTAATTAAAATCAGTAATAAACCCAAACAATTTAGAACACCCTGTTACTAACAGAACTAAAATGTCTTTATACTGTATAATCCATTTGCTCATTTTTTTGCTGTAATGAATAATTATCTATAAAGTTATAGGCTTTTAATAATAGATAGTAAGAGCTGTTGCGCCTCCTGATGATGAAAGTAAAGGCTTTGATTTTCCGAACGACTAATATAAGAATATTTCATAAATATTCAGGCATAGCACGACACCTATCTCCCCTCAAACTTTTTTTCAAAGCCCGAAACAAACTGGGGAAATGATTAATGAGACCATGTGGAGATGCAATACGAGAAACTACTCTGTCCTATTGCTGAATTTCTAGGTCAACAGATACAGCTGTTCTCTTTTGACCTGATTTAGGCATTATGCAAGCATATTACAATTCTTTGCTGAAGAACTAGTTCTTCTGTCCGTCATAGCCACTTTCACATGGAGAGAGCTTAAACTGAATGCAGAGCTGCACTCTGGTATCACTTCAGAATTATCCTAAACGATGCCAGAAAAACACACTACACACTTTAAATTTTCTGTGCTGTTATTTAGCATATGGTGGTGTTATTTAGTGTCATTTAATGTGACTATAACAATTGCTGGCTTATCATTTGGATATAGAACCATGCATTCCTGGGTTCAAATTTGCGCTTTAAGTTGTTACGTTATTTGGTTTGTTTTCAAAAGCTGTTTGTGTATGGTATAACATAGGTGGTCATATATAGTGTAACGCTAATAATTTATTGACAAGTCATGAGGCATTTTCCTCATTGGTTTTGGAGGACAATTTTCCAGAAAAAAAAAATTTAAATAATAGATTATTTTAAATAGCTTGAGGATTTTTAACACTTCTCAGTATCAGAAGACTGTTACGATCGTGTGATTTTCTAACAGTATCTGTTCCATAGAAACATTTCAGGAAAGGGGATTATCTAGTGCTACTTTTACTAGGAAAAAACCCCGTCTCTTCTTGAGGAGCTACGAGTACGTTGCTTATTTATACCTCCACGATGGTTTACCCAGCCCCGCAGGTGCCGACCGCCCTTTTTGGAATGGCGCTGACACAGCAGGTGGTGAGGGGAGGGACAAGGGCAGGGGCAGCCCTGAAGCAGACGCGGGTCTAGATCTGCTGCTGGGAGGCTCGCGGTGGCAGTGAAGAGGGGAACCCCAGAAGTTCGTTTACTGGTAATTTCAGAGCTTGTTCTCCTCAGGAAACCTGAAGAAAGGAGAACCAAAAGCCGTTGAGCTGGCGGAACCCCGAGAGGCCGCCTAGCGCCTCACCCGGCCTGCGAGGAAGAACGGACACGCACGGCCCGCCTCTCTCTGCGAGATCGCCCGGGGAAAGGGACCGCCCCGCCTCCGGGGTGCTCCCCCCTGCCGCCATGATGTGCCTTGTCCTGCCGTGCCCTGTCCCGCCCTGCCCACCGGGGAGGCCGCCCCGGCAGCCCCGCCGCCATCCCCACCCTCAGGCTGCGTCCCCTCAGCCGCCGGCCAGGCG
>VWZK01011257.1:37131-64699 GCA_013396935.1 Baryphthengus martii
AAGGCGGCCCCGCGCGGGCGCAGCTGGGCTCCCCGGCCAATGGGAGGGAGGGGCGGCGCGTTTAAACAGTGCGGGTGGGGAGAGACCGCGTCCCCGGCCGGTCTGCAGCGGCCGCCTCGCCATGCCCGGCCGCCCCGACGACTACGAGGTGCTGCTCACTATCGGTACCGGCTCCTACGGCAAGTGCCGCAAGGTGCGCCGGAAGGCTGACGGCAAGGTGAGGTAGGGGTGGGGGTCTGCGACGCCGTAGCGTACCGTTGCTGTCGGTTTCAGCTGGGTGCCGGCGGCTTTCCGAGAGAAGCGAGTGGCTTTGGAAAGCCCTTCTTCCCCCTGCAGGGTTCTGGCTTGCATAGGAGTTCCTCCCTAAGGTGTTTTGGTTTTTTTTCCTCGCTAGATCCTGGTGTGGAAGGAGCTTGACTATGGCTCAATGACGGAGGCAGAGAAGCAGATGCTTGTTTCGGAAGTGAATTTGCTTCGTGAGCTGAGGCATCCCAATATCGTCCGGTATTACGATCGGATCATCGACAGAAGCAGCACGACTCTGTACATCGTGATGGAGTACTGTGATGGTGGTGACCTGGCTACCTTAATTGCGAAGTGCACGAAAGAAAGGCACGTGAAATGTGTTTTTAGCAATTTTGGAGTATTTAATATGAGGAGTCTTGACCAATCAGAAGCGAAATGTGTCTCTTCTTAACTTCTGAGCAATTTTAGCTTTAATCCTCTGGACCCAGCAACTCTTCTGAAGTGTGGAAAGTTTTGTGTTAATATTACAACACCGACAGGAACTGTGCTGATGAATGTGCCAACTGATTTGATGTTTATGTTGAAATAGTAAAAAAAAAAAAAAAAGCTCCCTTGTGAAGCAGAAGCTGTTGAAGGGTTTCTGGATGCAATGCTATACATGGAGTCTGAAAACAGAAACCAGGAAGTCATAGCTCTTGCAGAGGCTGCCCAGAGAGGTTGTGGAGTCTCCTTCTCTGGAGACATTCCAAACCCCCCTGGACATGTTCCTGTGACCTACTCTAGGTGATCCTGCTCTGGCAGAGGGGTTGGACTTGATCTTTTGAGGTCTCTTCCAGCCCCTAACATTCTATGATAGGTTGCTTGATCTGTGGGTTCTTCTGGCTTGCCTATCAGTAAAAACTTATACCCTATTTCTTTGTTATAACATTGAAGTACACGAAAGGGAAAAGTGATTTTGAACGTGCTGTTAAAAGCTACTTTATGTGACTGCATATAAAGTTTGTGGAGATACCAAGTTGGTAAGACTACCTTGGTCTAATCTTAGACTTAGCAGCCTGTTTCTTACATCTAATACCAGTTTTCACATTCTTAGATTGAACAAGTATATGATGCCACCTGTGTTTCTTTGTGAGAATGGTCTAGAATGGTACTGCAGCTGTCCCCAAACATCAACGTTTTCATTTAAGGAAGGTTTGATTGAAAATCAGTCCTGTCTTGGCTCTATTGTATGTTGCCTGTTATAAACAACTGACAACGTGCTACTATCCTGAGTGATCAAAGGGACAGCTCTCATCAAATTGATATTTGTATTGTAATGAGGTTTTCAAGAAATAGAAATACTATATATTTGTTAGGCTTATTTGTTAGACTCATTGAGGGAGGAAGGAAATACTACAGAGATTCTGCAACAAAAGTCTAGATGTCCTCCAACATATTTGAAGTGATTTTTTTCTTCATTTCCATTTTTAGAATGGCATCTGTAGATGCCTGTTGCTGTTAGCTTTCTAAAAAGGTGCTGGTACTGATTCAGTGATGTTTTATAATAGTTCTGTAACTTGATTTAGTACTGCTAAGACTAGCAGCAACTACTGCAACTGATGTATACTTAGAGCACACCTTTGTTAACCAACGTGTTCATCTTTCAGGCATTACTTGGAGGAAAGCTTTGTTCTCCGAGTATTGACTCAATTGACATTGGCCTTGAAGGAATGTCACAGACGGAGTGATGGTGGAGTAACTGTGCATCGTGACCTAAAACCAGCAAATGTCTTTCTAGATGGCAAGCAGAATGTGAAACTTGGAGATTTTGGACTGGCTAGGATTTTGCACCATGACACCAGCTTTGCCAAAACATTTGTTGGAACTCCATATTATATGTCTCCAGTAAGACCTCCCTTCTACGCATTTTCTTCCTTTTTGTCCCTCCAAGGTCTGTTTTCTCCAGTGTTGGTCTCAGAGTCCATGAATGTTTGGGAGATTTTAATGAAGAGTTACTAGTCTTAAATCCAGGTGACTTTTTTTCATAGAGTGTGTATGTTCTGGAGAAGGCTATTTTTACAGTTATTTTCATCTCCTTTCTTCCTCACACCATCACTGCCTAGGATTTTAATTTGTACTGGAGATGAGTAAGAATGTGTTATTACCCTGATATGGTGCATTTTGTGTGGGAAAGATTAATGTGGACTGAAATCTGAAATTGTATTGGCTGAAGACTAGTGCAACATTTCACCATTGTAGTACTGCCATAACTTGTTAACATCCTGCTAATAAGTGTGTGAAGATTAATTAAGATGAAATCTTAAAAGTAACCCTGGCAAGTACAGTTTAATTCAGGTTTGAACCATAGGTGATTATCCTTCAATAGTAGAACACTTAGTTAATAAACCTAAGATTGTTCTCTTTCTTTAGGAACAAATGAACCTCATGTCATACAATGAAAAATCTGACATCTGGTCTCTAGGATGTCTCCTGTATGAATTATGTGCTCTCACGTAAGTATAGTAGTGTGGCAATGAATGTGGAAATGCAGGTATGATTAAATTTTGTACAGATGAAAGCTAAAGGTTTTGAGGCTAGTCCTAGATTTTTATTTCCGTATTGATCTTGAAATTAGGCTGGTCAAAACAAACATTTGATGGCAACTTTTTTCTTAGTCTGAGATTTTTTTAATGAAAATAAGTCCTGCAAAACTAATGAAAGTATCCAAGAAAAATGTTCTTTTCAGGCCTCCATTTAGAGCTTACAACCAAAAGGAGTTGGCAGAAAAGATAAGGGAAGGGAAGTTTAGGCGAATACCGTATCGTTACTCGGAGCAGCTGAATGGACTTCTCAAAGAGATGCTGAACGTAAAGGTAAGAATTACTATTTTTTCCACCTATAATTTGAACTAGTACTGAAATACTATTTTTTTCTTCTCAATTATGAAACAAACTGATCCAAAGTAGTGGCTGCTATCACCTTGTCACTGGCAATATCACTTATAGGGAAGGAGGGAGGAACTGTGCTTTGAGCCTATTAAACAAAGGCAACAGCTCAAATGTTATGCCAGCTTCTCAGTATTGACTTACACAATACTGTCTCAGTACTGACTTACACAAAATTTCCTAGCAGTGTGCTTAACAAGGTCTTAAAACTTCTGGGTTCAAATGGTTCCAGTGTGTTTGGAAGTTGGTGTTTTGTCTTCATCTTGGATTTTGCTTTCCATGACTAATGTGCTTGGCTAATGTATAATGTGGCTGGCATGGTGTTAAGAATACTGCATGGGACAAGAAAACTGCAACAAGAACCCAAGTCTCCAACAGGTATGGATCCTTCAGCAATCAAATAACAGGTAGAGATGCAGGGCATTAGCTCCAGAATCTACTGACAATTGCCTCTGTAAGCTCACCACCTCATTCTGGCTCTGAAAGGAGTGGGTGCCTAAGCTGGGAGAGCCAGACTTGCAGCTTCTTGAGCTGAAGGTTGGTAACAGCCTCCTGCCTTAGCTTTTGTCATCTGCTTGTGCTACCCCTTCCTAACTCCATTTTTCTCCAACTTTTTCACTGTTTAGCACTTCAGCTGGTTTCTACCTATGGTGGAAATTCCCTTACTTGGGAATCCCTGGCCTTAATGTTTTTTGGTCACAGATGAAACTTGTTGGTAATGTCTTTCCTTTAGGATTATTGCCGACCTTCCGTTGAAGATATTCTGCAGCACCCCTTGATAGCAGACTTGGTGACAGAAGAACAAAGACAAAATTGTGATAAAAGAGGCCGGAGATCATGGGAACCAGAAAGGCTGCAGCATTCGGATGCTGCAGCGAGTGAACTGAAACGGAAAGAACAGCAATTACAGGAGCGAGAACAAGCCATTAAAGAGAGAGAACAACTTCTGGAGCGTATGCTATTCCACTTTGGGAAGGGGGTGGCAATGGGGTTCTGATTCAAAAGAATAAGTGCAGAGGCAGGAAAGGTAGACAATTTCAAACCCCTCATTTTGACGCACTAGGATATTGTTCCCCTGCATTCACTACTAGAATTCTGTCTAAAGAATAAAACAAGAATGTTTGGGCTTACTCATCTACTCTAGTTCTTGTTTTAAGTTACTAAGATGCAGTTGGCAGTTTGGGTCTAGAAGTCTGATTTGGGAAGATTATCAAACATGAGTGGTAACTAAAAAGTACAGAAAAAGATAGGGTTGGAATATATTGTTCTACACTGTGTAGTGTAGGTTGCTTTTCACCTACTCTGTGTAAGTTAACATTGACTAATGTGTCATCTAAGGTGAGCCTGATGCTGGAGTGAAAAATCTGCTTTTATAAAAGCTGTGCCCTCCAGGTAGTTTACCTGTGAAACTGATGGTTGGTCCTCAGGTGTTAAGATTCCCTGCCCAAATAAAATACTTCTTTGCATATACAGGAGGCTCTGTATACAGATTTTCAACCATATATTGTCTTCTGGGTCTGAATAACAGCTGCTGCTGTAAACAAGGTGTTTAGCCACAGCTGAACTATAGTATCAGTTATCTAAATATTTAGATTTGATGTTGTGTGCTATGAGTTTATGTGCAGAATAGAAAGCTGCTATAGCTTCACTGTTGCAAATGTGGTAGAGTTTGAGAAGGAATAACAGAGTATTTGTCCAGTGCTTTATCAGTGCATTGATAAAGGTGTATCTACACAGCAGTTATCTTTGTTTAGAGCCATAGAAGCAGAAATATGGGTGCAGCTGACAGACTCTTACTACTGTCTTCTCTGCAAGAAAATCCATCATGCATAACTACACTAACTTTACATTTTAACACTTCATACTACCTTATTTCTACTTGCAGAGAGAGAACGGGAACTCTGTGTTCGAGAGAGACTGGCAGAGGACAAGCTTGCTAGGTATCTTACTAACCCATAATTGCCTACATTAGAAACTCTACAGTCTTACATCAAAAAGCTTCAACTCCTTCTCTTTTCAAAACAGAGCTGAAAACTTGATGAGGAACTACAGTCTCTACAAACAGCAGAAGACATTAGCTTGTGCAGATGGTCCAGGTATGAACATACACAAGAAGCCGCTTGCACTGATAAATATAGACTGGTATGACCAGAAGAATGTCCCTGATGCTCAGCATGCTGTACTTAGCCCAGTTGTAGCTATACAAAGCCCAGTTATCCCTGCGTGGTTGGGAAGAGACTATTGATTTTCTACTTTGCAAAAAAAGACTTAATGAATGATGCTCAGCCATGAGTAGGAGTTACTGCTGTCAGCACTGCAGTCTTGTGCTGTTTAGAAAATTAGTTTCTTGTGGTCAGCTAATGGAAGTGTGGACTCGTAACCCAAACTCTTCTCAGAGTTGCACTTATTTTATATATGAATGTCTTTTTATAGACTTTCGATTTAGCTAATTTTAATAAAGTTGCACATGTCTAATCACTTCAGCTTTTATTCAACTTCCAAAAACTTGAAGGTGGAAAAGATCTGTTGCAAGTGACCCAGCTGTAATTAGTGCATTGTATAAGCTCTGAAAAATGAAACTGCTATTATCATGCTCCAGTTTAACCCACTTGGGGGAAGAAACCAAAACAGGAAAAAAACCCCAACACAGCAGCTATAATGCTTCCTGACTACCTGTAGTCAAATCTGTTTTACATACAGTAGTTATTACCCTGTAAGTATTTGACACTCACTTTGGTCTTGGTTTAGTCCTCACTGTCATAAGAGGTAGTATCATCTGTTCATTACACCCCTCTTAATAGTAAAACCAATTTGAGTATCTATATGCATTTTTAACTAGTGGTAGAATATTAAGTGGCTGGGTCCTAAATAGTACTGTAGAAGGAACAAATGTGAACACCACCCTTTAACATGCACCAGCAATTCACTTAGTTTTGGCCAGCTAAAGCAAGATAAGCAACACACTGCCTCTACTAGAAGTAAGACTGATGTTGCACTTCCTTCAAGAGATGCCTATCACAGCAGGAAAGAACATAAGTAAAATGCCACCAGAAGTTGGTGGTACTCGAGCTATTTCTAACATTCCTTTCAATTTTGAGAATTCCACTTGTGTCTCAATGTATTGTCTGACTTTGATACAATAAATAATATGAAATTAAATATGAAAGAATACAGAAAGCCCAAGAAATTTATTCTTTTGATGCTGCATCTAATGTGGGATAACTGAAGGTCAGTGAGCTTTAACACTTGCTTCTGTTCTTTTCTGCATCTCCCATCTCTTTACATGATTTTTTTTGACCTTAACAGGGATATTAGTTTTTGAAGATGGGCAAAATCACTCTGAGTACTTAATATCTCAAGACAGACAATGCAGAAAAGTGAATATAGTGCAAGATTTGGGCAGTCTTGTAATAACTATCTGTAGATCAGTTGAGTAAATATTTGTTGCAGTGTTTGCTACTCTTCCAACTCATTTCCTGGTACTCTTCTAACAGTTTCTAAAATACTCCCTGTTCTGATGTAAGGGGACTAAGAGTTTCTCCAGCATGTTACCAAAATCACTCGCTTCTGTTATCTTTAGTTGCTCAAATATTACTGTATTTTTCACAACTGCATTGCATCTTGCAAATCATTTAGATCCCTACTTTCTCCTCAAAGTCAGCTGTGTGGTTCACAGTAAACTGGAATACCAAAAATCCTGTTTTGTAGGACAGTGTCCTATATACTACCCTGTTTTTTTGCAGGTATTTTCTGATTCTTAGGGAAGGATTTACTGTTAAAACAGATACAGCTTACTGATAGGAAGCTACAAAACACTGAAACATTCACTAGCCTCTTTACGTTGCTCCTTCTCATTCTTTTGTGCTTATTGCATCCTTGCTCTAGCCTAATGAATTGAAAATTAAGGCTTCAGTAGTGTTAAGATTAGAACAGTTAGACCTTTGGTTTAAAAAACAAAAATCACACTTCAAGTTGAGCCTTGTGAGCCTCTTATGAAAGACAACGTAGATGTCTTATTAACTTTTGATGGTGGTTTTTGTTTAATTTTAATGACTCAAGGTACAAAGTAATTGCCTTTTGATGGTGGCAGTTTTATACAGCTAAAACATAGCTATGCTATGAAAATCCCTGTTCTGTGGTCTGCAGTGAAAGTAACTTGTTAATTTTTAATGCACCTAGGCTCTGTGTTGATGAATAATGAGCTTAGTTTGTAACCTGTTGTCTTACTACAAGGATAGAGTTGGAACAATGCAGAAAGACCACTGGATGGGTTGGGTCTTCCCCTGCTATGAAGGAAAGACAAGCTTTTTCAGTAGTCAAGAGACTAACTCTCCGTTTCCCTTTGAAAGTAGATTATGTTACTGTTTAACTTCTGTCCCTCAGAAGAAGCTCTGTGTTTTCTCTCCTTCTGTCAACTAATATTTCCATAAGTGTTGGGAGGTGCACCCTAGAAACTACAATGGCATATATCCTTTTATCTCAATAATTTAAAACCCCTGTTTTCAATTTTTCCTCAAAAAATGGAGAAAAAATATAGTTGTTATAAACTGAAGTGCATTCAGCTAGATCACATAAAGCCATGGGTAGGTAGCGAAATGGCTAACACAGTTAAAAGACATAAGCTAAACAAAAAATACTGAAAGATGCACTAATTCAGTGCTTATTTTTTTATTTCTTAAGATCATGAACTCCTGCTCCCCTTTTCTACAACCAAGAAGAAAGTACACTTTGATGGAGTTGAAGAGAATGCTGCGCCTCCTGTTAATTTGGAAAACTATCCCATTTCTAAAGGGAAATGCTCTGATCTCAAAAAACGTCTACATGCTGCAAATCTACGGGCTAAAGCACTGTCTGAACTGGAAAAAAACTATCAACTGAAGAGCAGACAAATCTTGGGCATGCGCTGAAACTGTAACGTAGATGTAAAGTATTTAACTTTTAAAATTTGATTAAATGTATAGGAAGATACTTGTGCCTCCCTCTTTTAAACCGATACCTACTGAAAATTTAACAGTTGTTACACAAGCTCTTTATGACATATAGTTCATGCTAAAGGCATAAGAGAATATATTATGAAAGCAGGTGGTTTTGATACCAAATCAAACTGAATGAATTGTATTATTGAAGAAAAAATATTTTGATCCTCTTTCTGTTTACCATACATTACTCTTCTGAAAATATGAAGAATTAATATTGTAAAGCAGATTTCTTTTAAATCAAAGGGAGGAATTTTTTTCAAAGTTATGTTAAAATGATGCTGTATGTAATGTACAGGACTTGGGGAAAAAAAAAAGCATTGATAACTTGTATATGTGGAAGAACAGTGGCTTTTTGTCTGTGCTTGGAAATAATTTTTTAACTAGCAAAGAAGCAAAAAGAGATTTTATGCTTTCTCTTCCTACTAAGTAGGTGACTTAGCAAAGCAGGCTACTTGTAGTTTAATGTCTTTGACTAAAGAGTAGATTGGTTTAGCATAACTGATGTACTCCTTTCTACCTGGGCAGATGAATGGCTTGTCCATGGCTAGTTCCTGAAAGGTCTGTTTCAGGACATAGCATTTGAAATAACACCTTCTTTGGTGTTAGAAGCTGATCCCCTGAGACTGCTATCCTGAGCAGGACACCATCCATGCGTGCTATTACCACCTTCGCCCTGGGGAGGGGCAATTGTACTTAGAATAACATTTTTTTTTATTTTCTTGAAGCTTATGAAGTATCTTTGTCTTTCTCTTCACAGTTCTCTGCTAGAGTAGGAGTTGCTCCCTTAAGGTGATGTAAGTTTCATGACCTTATCTAAGAAGGTACTCTAGATAGTTTTTGCTTGAAAAAAAAGATAATTCTTATTTTAAACATCAATTTCATTTGACCTATTTGCTGATAGACAAGATTTTTGTCACCAAACAATAGTTCTGCTCTAGCAGATTCTTAATCACTCAGCAGAGCTCATCATATTTGCTTGCACAGTGGTTACTGGTTTCACCACAACCTTTGCTTAAAAGAATTAGAATATGACCATTTGGTCTCCTAGTCTAAAACTACCACTACTCTGGTGGTCATTGTGTGTGGTCAAAATCTCTGGGTTTTTTTGAGATCATTTTTAATATCTGTGACTTAAAAATTTTAACATCTGTCATTTAATATCTGAGCAGTTTTTAATATCTGTTAGGCGTGGTCAAAATATCTGGCAGGTAGGAACAGCCAAAGTGGCTGTGCCATACGGATCGGTGCAGCCTTCCTTCTGCATCCTTGCATATCGTTGAAGATTCTCACACATTTGGAGGGTGAATACCTGCTTTCTCACTGTGTTTGTACATTCAGATTTTTCTCTTCCGTGCCTCAACCAGAAAACCTGCAATGCAGTTCTATTTGCCTTCGTGTGAATCTTCAATGTCTAGCCCATAAAACATTAAAGGCTGTACTATACAGGAATCTTAGTCTAATCTGAAAAAAATATGCAGGATGCAATAATCTTGTTGTATGCTTTTTCATTCACAAGATGCAAGCACCGATTAGTGAAAGGAAACCAAGCAACCTAGAAAAGAAATTAGTAATTAATGATTCAGGAAAGACTGTATTGTGAAATGGCTGGTATTTGCAAAAGCGAGCTAAGACAATGGCTTGAGAGTTGTTTTTTGGTTGGTTGGTTTGGTTTGTTTTTTCTTAGAAAATAGAGTGAACAATTTCTGTATTGAAAAGTAAAATACTTTCAGAGCATACCTGCAGTTTCCCTCTTCCTTTTTAATTCTCTACTGACCTCAAGATGGCACTATTGCCCTGTAATTATTGGGAATTTCCTTTAGTCTATTAATATATTCATACAAAATTTAAGATCTGATTTAAATATATTTTTACCTGGTTTATTTCAGAAAATCGTGTGTTGCTGCGAGATGCTGATTTTCTTAGGCTACAGGTGCTTTAGTACTTGCTACCTATCTCCGATTTGTTGGTTTGCATCTTTTATGCATGTTTTATAAAAAATAGTTGATTCAAAGCCCTAGTGAACAGCTACACTATTATGAATAAGAAATGCTACGGAGAGTGCAAATGGTGTCAATCACAATGGCAGTAATAAATGTGAACAGCTTAAGTTACAGCTGTAGCTTTGAGCTCTTTAAGCTACGTTACTCAGCATGTCATCTTGAAGCATTATCACTCTAATATGATAAATGCAGTGTTTCTGGAGGTTTTTGAAATATGAGCTTCCTATCAGCATTTGTCAAGCGGAGGGGAATGCATCCTGGAGAGGGTGTTCGCTCTCTCTCAGGGTTTTTCTTTGGAATCCTGAAATTCACATTTTCCTACAAAGGCGTAATTGTTTCTTCAGGAGCACGTGTGTAGCATTGGAATCGCATGCAGGGTGTAACTTTCAAATGTATTCAGGAAAACAAATAGAACATTTGTGGGAATAGTGACTGCTTATAGAGTGCTTGCAAAATATTGCTGCCATGCTGATGGGTATACTGACCTCACATAAGCAAAGGTTATATATATATATGGTACAGCTCAAGCCTTACAGGATGATAATAGTGGTGTACGCTGTTGAATGTTGTGAGATAAAATCATTAATGTTTAATATGATTATCAGAAGTTTTAATAATATGTATAGTTGTGGGCACACAAATGATACATAGAAGTCACCTCTGACATCACAGAAGTTTTACATGCATAGATCACAATTTAGATCAGGGGTAGACAAACAGGAAATTGCATCATTTTTGAAAAATGCTGTCAAGATCTCTAATTTTCAGCCTTCGTGTGTGACTTTGATCAAAACCCTGTCCTGGGCTTTAGGTTCCCATCTGTAACAGGCTCATCACAGCGGGGTGCTCAGGGACAACACTGGGATACTATACAGGTCTGCACTTTGGGCAGACTTTTGGTGGCAGTGGTGCAACTACTTTGGTCTCCTACTTTGGGCAGCTGTACATGTACCAGTGAATGGAATTTATAGGGAAAACAGTGGTGAGTTACCAAAGTAATTTATTTCATGATTAGCCTGGTCAGCTGTCCCCTCTGCAGCCAGTTGACTGGGCTGTTCCCTGTGTGACTACAGCAGTTAAGCGGTGTGAAAGCTTTGGTGAGCTGGGCAGCTAAAACGCTTAGAGGAAATCAGTCTTAAGTATAGAAGACCATCAAGCTTCTTCCTGGACATAAATATCAGTAGTTCATTTAATTGGTACTATATCATTGAAGAGGTGGAGAGATAAATCTCTCTGGAACAAATTTTAAAATATCAGGGAATTTCATATTTTTGCTTTTACTGTCGGCAAGTAACCCAGGAGGAAGTGATCTGGTCCTAATAATGGCACAAGCTGATTCACAGGCACTGGCTGCAAAACTCAGATCTGCAGGTATGTGAAACAGTGCAGAGCAGAAGCTCCCTGCTGTTGCTCATTTTCATCCAAAAAAAGAGAGATTGCTCCTCACTTATGCTGCTCGTCATCCTAGCGCCTGTGTGCACCTCTTGCTGTGCTGAAGATGAAGTCCAGTTCCCAGTAAGCAGCGCTTCTAACATTCATAGTCCAAAATACAGTAATGGTACAGTGATGGCCTTTGGGCCATGTCTTTGTCTTATTCTTCCCTTGTGTGATTCCTGTGAATCCAAAGGAATCTCAGTAGCTGTAAAGCTGATGTATTGGGAGTAGAAGCCGAAGCGTGCCCTGGGAATCTGCTTAATAAGCATTTCAGCGCCGCGAAAGACTTTGGCCTGATTAAGGCTCCGTTTAGTATAATCCATACTCAGTATTAGAATTAAGTTTTATTTATATATTTACCTTAAAAGTTACCTGAAAGTTAAACATTAATCTTTACAACGTTAAAAAAAGCTCCGCAGACTGATAGCGTAACGCCACGTTATATTGTTCTCCTGCTTTTCCATTTAATCTTGCTTTCAGCCAGATCAGCAATGCTGAGAAGTCACTATATTAGAGGCAACAGTGCCTTTATCTGGTGTATTATTTTGAAGGCAAAGTGTACTTCTGAGGCTCAGCTGCCATGGAAGGATGAAGCTTTGTTGGGAAAAAAAAATGCTTTGTATTCTACAAGATGGACCTATTCCAGAGTTTTATTATATAGAAGACAGACTACAGGAACACCTAGAATTGACTAGTTCCAGATAATCTTGGTTTCCAACGTAGGCTCTTTCTGGGTAAGAAAACGTAACGTATTTATGAAAACTTTTGGCTAATTAACTTTCATTTTTGACTGGTTTAATTTTTGACTGATGGATGACACGTGTTGCTGGGCTACCTGACTTGAGCAGAGGTAATTTATGGGCCCAGTTATTACTGTATTGTTGTCTACTGAGAACATATTACTGGCCTCAGTGCATCATGTACTTCCTTCACAACTGAAACTCTGACTTGGATGTCACGTGCGGTGAGTGATAACCAGTCATGCAGATTCCACCATCAACTTTCATACATAGGTTTTTTTTTGTAGTAAAATTAATGCAACATACAGATTTAGGAGGAATACAGCAGGTACTTAGCAAGTGCTTGAATACCTGGGTAGAGCTAGTTGTTTTTTTTCCATTGTTCATACTAATCTGAAAAACGTTTTTATTTGCAGAGATAACTGCTAAATACTTTTCTACTGTTTAATTAACACTTTTAGCAGGTCCTGCTCTTGCAAGATCAGCGGAAGCAAGCGTATACATAATACAAATTTTTGCACATGTTGGTGCCAGCTGAATTTCCAAGGACACAAGAGAAGCCCAGTAAAACCAATTACAAGCTTTCCTTCAAATTCAGTGAACCCTTGGCTGGACTTCAACTTCATTAGCATTAGACATACTAGACATTTGTAAATACTTACACTTGTTTGCTATTTGGGGAGGAAGATCATTGCCAAAGACACAGCAGGAACAAGCGATCCGTCTTCCTCAACAGAAGTTAAGATGAGCCCTGTTAGGTATAGCTCTCTATCTTGGCTTCTACCAAATCGGACTTTTCTTGACAAGAATTGAATCAATAGCCCCCTGGCAAGCTTGGGCATCACACAGAGCTCTCTGGAATTGTAGGTAGTATTAGGGAAAAGTGAATGTGTATTTCTTTGCTCATAATGCATTTTATCGTCCAATTGCGAATAGAAGCAATATTATCCACTTGATCTCTCATCTCTTCCTAGACCATCAGGGAACACTTCAGTGATCTCAGAGCTAGATGGTTATTTAGGTCATCCAGGAGGTTTAGAAAATCCTTCACGACAAATGCAAGTGCTAAAGTCACTGATCGACTTGAGTGCTAATTGCCCTGCAAAGTTTTTTTTCTGACTACTACTAATCAATCTTTAGATGCCACGAGGGAAAGATAATATGGACTTTCTGGGACCTGGATGATAACATAAAACAAAGGCATCAGGGCAAACGGCAGATCATGACAGATAATGATTTCCTGGGAGGTGAAGCAAATACCTCCTATGGCAATGATCCACGTAATTATCTTGTACCGGATTAAAAGTACTTTGTGGTTGCAACTAAAAGCAGGAGGAGGCATTAGCATTAAAGAAAATGATATCATCAAGGAAGTATTCAGTTGATAGGAAAAAGAATGTATTTTTATGAGAATTATTACAGACTTACCTTTAGGGCGCTTTTTAAATATTTCTCCCTAGATAAACTGAAAGCGAGGAAAATCTCACCATTGTGCCAGTTTCTAGAGAGGCAAGCGTGATCAGAAAACTGCTGCTGTAAAATGCGCTCCGTCTGCCTTTAAGGTAGGCTGGGGCCTCACTCTTATCAGGTGTAAGATCATTTTTCACCAATTTTAATTCAGTTAACTTCAGCACATGTGATGGGCACAGATCAGCAATTTGATAAATACAGGTAAGCAACCAAGAATGTGTCACTAAATCTCTGTGTAAGATGCAGTGAGTAAAACCGCTTGTTTTAAATCTCCCACTCTTTATCAAATTCCTGTCTCAGTGCTTGAAGTTTCAAGATAAAACCGGAGGCTTCGGGGGGACCTCACTCCTGTGCAAAGCCACACTCAGTGGAGCTCCACGTGTTATCAAAAGGGAAAAGGCCATGAAACTATATTTTCTATTTTCTTAATGTTCTTGAGACCGAAATCTAGACCTTGCATTGCCTAATTTCAGGGAATTTTTCTGGATAGAGCCCTGGAAACCATGTTTCAGAGGCTTAGAACAGAATTTCTGTATGAATAACCACAGCCTTCACTTATGTGTGTTTTTAACCTCCTTCCATGTTCATTTTGCTGTCTCATGTACTGGCTAAAAGAATCCATGGCAGACTCATCTTGTAACTGCTGCTAATTTGCACTCGCTGCTGGCACGGTATTGGGTGCAAACCAGACAGTTAAGTGTTGGCAAGCAGCGGTGAGTTAATCACGGCCTTGGAAGCGTGGTCCTCTACTCGTGCTCCAGGGAATGAGCTCAACCAAATGGCAAAGTCCAGCCAGGGAACTCAGCCTTGGGTTTGTGCCAGGCAGTAACCATGAGTTTTGTTTTTCAAATCTGACTCCACAGTAACTTCTTATATAAAATTCTAGAATCTAACCCAAACTGACCAGATGTTCTAAGGGTCACTTGCTTTTTTTTAATCCTATTTTTTAACAGTTTAGATTCCATCTTCAAAGTAATTTCCTGAAAGTGAAATAGCACTTCCTACAGAGGTTGATTCTAAGCTCAGCATTACATTATTGCAACGATTTGCTGTGTTTGCTAGTGGCCTGCCCTATCAGCCTTGCCTAAGTTGTACCCAAAACATCCTGTCAGAAATGGGAGGTGTTTCTAGGTCCTGCCCTCACCCTCCTTATCAAGCTGTTTCTCCGTAACTTTAGCTTGAGCAAACAGCCAGCTTTCTCAAAAAAAAAACAAAACAAAAGAACTTACCTTTATAAAGGGGGATTGAAGAAATTACTGTGTTGTAGGGAAGTACTTTCAGATCTGTACAGGCTGAGTAATGCTATTTAAAGCTTCATAACTTGGGAGTTTTGAATGGATATGCAAAGATATACTGTATGTAACCAACCCACTTGGTGCAAAGTTGGAAGAAAAACTGCATATGTTTTGCATGGATTTATTATTTTCATTACTATACAAACATGTACTAACAAAGACATTGTCAGCTTTAGTCCTAATCAACTATCCCACAGTACCAGGCTGTAAACTACTATTTTTTAGTGATCCTACAGTAAACCCATCAATTGTTCTCTTACAGAAAATCAGAAGCAGCAAGAAGAGCAGCACTGAACAAGATCAAATTTTGCAATGGTAAGGTCAGCTTTCAGCATATGCAAACACCAAATTGTCTTCTGCTCTTCTTTTTAGTAACCAAACACAAAACAATTAGTCTCTTCCCTGATTTACAGGCTCATTCTCCCTGGTGACTCAGCCTTGAAGAATAGTAGCTGCTCACTCTAATGCCAGGAGAACTTCTGCTGTAAATCATCCTGTCCTGTTTCAGTCTCAGCAGTGCTGAGAAACAGCGTGTACCCATTCTCAGCACCACATGCCCCTAATCACATGCAATTCATAAAAGACCCCTGATTACCAGTGAGGTCCCTGCCTGCCCTCGGTAAATAACAAATAATAACAAATGCATGTAAAGAACACCAGAAATTTCTCAACCTGGGAGTTATTCTAAAGAAACTCATATTTGAGACTTGCATTACCTGGCAGTGAGGGTTTTGGTTTGTTTTAGGCATGTAAGTAGTAGAAACAAACCCACACTGATATGATGTGTTTGAACAGCTACTGAGTCCTTCACAACACACCAATGCAGGCCGCTAGGTAAACTGGAAATCTCTTTGTGGCAACATCTACGCTTCAAGTCTTATTACTTAATTTAATACCAGCCTTCTGATTGACGGCCCAGTAGCCTGACTTCTTCCTTTCACAGGAGAGGATGTTCACTCTGAATTAACAGGGTGAGCTTGTCTCTATACATGCCCAGTGCTCTGCTTTCTCATCAAAGTTGCTCAGAGTAGCGTCACTCTTGCTTATTTGCTTTAGGAAGTGGTTACTTCTTCAAAAAAGGGGAAGAATAATCTTAGGTAATTTTATAGACTACTGAGGAGGTATCAAATTGTAATTTTTATTATCTTTTCCCTTTTTTTAAATTTTGTCTGAGCTAATCATCCTTTGGCACAAATGTGAGAATGGCTATTTAAACAACAGTAGTTTATTTACAGCTAGTCGGGGTTTCATTGTCATTTCTCTGAGATGGTAGAAACATTAACCCTAATTCAGCATTGTTGAAAGCAAAGGATTTCCATGTAATTGTCTTTACAAGACACGTGTTATAAATGAGAATTCTCATTTAGGATCCATCACTTCTTCCTCTGTGAGTTATGGGGAAACATTTTTGCAAAATTTGACCCAAATATCATAGTAAGTCTACTGACCCCTTCAGCTGTTGTTTTATAGTCATGTCTTTGCTGCATACTACTCCCAGATTTTCTCTCATCTTGATCTTTATTAATGTTTTATTTATCTACTTCTGAAACATTCCCAATATGTGAACCCGAGTGATTGCGTCTGCTTCTGCCAGAAGACACTGGCAGTCAGGGGATAGCCAGACTGCAGGGCTAAGTTATTGTGGAATGAGACAGCTTCCCTGTGACCTGAAATCTCTCCCTCAGTGCTGGCTACATTTCAAAAAGACAGTATACAAATTCGGCAGGAGTCTTTGATGTGAGAATCTCCGAGTCAGGGTTTAAAGTCTTATCAGTGCTACAGCTCCCAAGGATCAACCTTTGAGCAACAACTTGAGAACGTGTCCTTGAAATTATCCGTACATTTTTTCTTCCATCTCCCTTAGAGCATATGTGAAAGACGGGGGATTCCCAAAGAAACCTGTCTTTTTTTTTTTTTTTTCTCAAAATATATCCCAATAAGAACTGTCTTACTAAAAGCTCCAGAGAAATGCTGAGTATTTCCCCCACTGACAAGTCTTCTATGTTTCAGGTCTGGGTGACATCAGAAGGATGATAGTGTGGGTGCTCAGCAGCTCTGGGAGACATCTGCCATACATCAGATGCTGATGAACCGACAGGTTTGCAAACACCTGAGGAAAGTTGCTGAGGTATGCAAAGCTAGGGCAAGATTATTAGGCTTTATCCTTTGATTGTAAACGCGGGAGGAATCCCAGGCCTGTGGGAGCCATTGGTGCTATTGTGGCCTGGGTTGCACTCAGAGTCCTGCCTTTCTGACTTAGAGTGTTTATTTGTTTCCAAACCTCTTTCCCCACCACCCCTCATTTCTACTCTCCCTGGGGATGATTCAGTGCAGTAAAGCCTCATGAGTATAAGACCCATCCAGCAAAAACGCTTGAGGACAGACTTTAAACTGAGCAAGCGTTTTATTACTTCCTGAAGAAGAATGTTTTTACAAAGTGATACCTTTATGTCTATTACAAATAATAATACATATTATTAATAAATCAGTTTAGCTAAAAAGAACCTGTAGGCACTCCCCGCACTGTTCAACAATCAAGTGAGGCTGGCAGAACAAAGCAAGAGCTTTGGAATTAGTAGAAATAATTAACTCTGACTCTGCCTATCATTTGCTTTTGATTTTTTTCCTCTCTTGCTGTCTTTGCTACATCTTTTCTGTCTGCTCTATTTCCTTTGTATTTTGGTTTTTTTTTTCACTAGAATAAATGAAGTCCAGAATATTACACTATTTGACCATTGTACTAGTTTCCAGCACAAGACAGCCAACAATGTCTTTCCAGGCCTTAGGAAAGCAGGGAACCTTGCTCTTAGCCTTCCTCCTGAAATGTGTCTATCCTGTGTGTGCACTAAACTGGTAACTCTAACAGTCACTCAAGGCAGATGACCGCATTTGTAATTGCCAAGACTGTGTGCAAACAGATGCTTGTGCACATTTTCTGCTACAGGTGTGATCACGTGAAATTCCCTAAACTGAGACCATCTTGCAAATGCAACTGCTTCCTCTTTCACTTTAAATTCAACAGCTCTGAGAATTTTTGAAAGGGCTGAAGAACTCACTGATCTCACTGAAACTGTGAGGGGAAGTAGATAGCAGCACAGAAATTAGCATGCTAAACGCAGGCCAGTATTTACCTTGAGTATCTGGATATTCTTTTGATGTAAAGGAGCATTGTATTCTCCCTAGCACTTTGCTACAGAAGTATTTCCCCAGCAGTAAAACCAAAAAAAGCAGGTTTAATTATTAGCTGCTTTGCCACCTTGGTGGCTTCAGCAGGCTACGTGCAGACTTTGCAGATAGTGGCTCTCAGGCCACCCAAAGGCTGCACAGGCAGCCTTGACAGAAAAAGCTGGAGGTGACCATTCCTCTCTAAAGGCTACATCTGTTTCAGATAAACAGCTGTACAGGAGGAGTATGAGGAGCTGGTTACAGTGCTGCTGCTGCTGTCAGCTGGCTGCGGACGGGAGGGTCCCCCAGCACATGTGCTATCCCGGCGGCCCAGAGGGACGGATCCATGCACGGTTCCCTTGCTGGACGGTGCAGATAATACAGTAACGTGAAACTGAGTTGCCTCCAAGTTTGGAGTAACACTAGGGCACATCAGTCAGAGGACACAGCACTGAGGTCCAGCTCTATAACCGGTTGTGCTCTGCCCAGGGCAGGGAGTATTGAAGGCTGAGCACCTGGCTTGGGCCTAGGACTCAGCACTGCTTGCAGCCCCCTGCCTATGGCTCTGCCTTTTGGGCAGCCCCGAGGAGGATTCTCACAGGCAGAATGCGATAAGGGATCAACACTCACTTTCTTTAACCAGGGTTGGATTGGGTGACATGAAAACTGTTGAGCTTGGTCTGCCAGAGGGTGATGTCCACGTGCAGGGACCTGCGTTATCATTCCAACCAACATAAACAGGCTGTGCGACACAGTTACAGCAGGTGAGGGACAGATTAAGGAGGTCAGGAGGACTTTATGGTATGCGGGACTAGGATGAATCATCTCAATAAAGAGCAGACTCAGTTGTGCTACATACCCTGTTAGGAAGCACTGGGCCACGTAGCACTGCCAGACTGCTCCAGTTGCCCTGACTGCTAGGTCAGGCCAAAGTCAATGCCAGGAAACCATCCCATATGACCATGGTGAATTCTAATGACAGAGATCAAACAGCTCCTCCACTCCCTCCCAGAACACTTCTCAGCCTACACATTACCTGCATTACACCATACTGAACATTTCAGGAGGGGCCGATTCCATGTTCACCCACAAAGAGTGTCCTGAAGTGTAATCCACTGTAGAGTTGTCTCCAACGGAGGACCATGTTGGCCCAGACTGCTACAAGCTCCTTGGGAAAACATGAACTCACAAATGCTATCAGCTGCCTTTCTGTGCACTTATAGGCTGCAACCAAGTGCCCAGGAATCTGAAATGTCTTGGGGGAAACATTTTTCCTGTTTAGGATTAGACATAAAGGTGTCAGCAATCATTATTAACAAGCACAGAAGCTCTGAAGACCAGCTTGAAAAAAGACCTACTAATTTACTGAGTTAGTGTCTCTCTCTCTATTGATAGTACTTACAGTGATTTGCACATAGTGTATTAACGACAATGCTGTGCTGTGATGCTGCTCATCAAATAAGCACATTTTGCTTATTTACATGTTCCCTTTTTTACAAGGACATTATCTTCCTATAGGGAAATTTCCAAGAAACAGATAGGCTCTGGTTTGCCTAGTTAGCAAAGGCACAAAGTGTGTCTATTATATGTGGCCAATAAAAAAACGAATAAGCATATTCCTAGAACTTCAGCTGGCACTGTTCATGATCCTAAGGTTATACACAGTTTAACTGCAGCTTTTTTTTTTCCCAAGAGCTTGATGTATGGCAGGAAAAAGACCTTTATCCCCACTGTTAACTAACCAGATAATATACATTATTAGTCAATAAGGGAGATGGAGCACGTGTTTCACAAACAGATTACTTGGAAACTTGATGGACAAGTCTTCCCTGGGACAACCACGGTAACTGCTGTATTCAATATTTGCTTCGTCATCTTAGCAGCGATAGAAATGGGTTCCCTCATTGGCTGCGCAGCCACCGTGGAACACCACTGAGTCCACCCATGCTGATGTGAAATTTTCTTTTCCCAAACATGAAGACAGAAACCCTTGGCTAGTTATAAAGCAGGTCAACACAAATAAAACTTTCAAGAAGCTATGTTCACCGTTGCTATTTCGCTATGTGACCAGCCATTCCTAAGGAGCGGTATAGCATTAGCTTGTAAGATTTAGCTAAAGTTTTCTTTTGAAAACTCATGCCTGAAGGGAGGCCCCTCCATGCTTCACCACCTACGTAAACGACCTGCTTTCCAAAAGCAGTCACTGCTGCTGTTTGCTTCTGAGGGAACTGTTGGCTGCCTAAGACTGATTAAATCAAAACACCTCCTTTGTGCCTGTGAATTTTAACTTGGAGACATAGCTTTGAACATCGCATTTCTAGTAAATTGGTATAAGTATTAGTATTAGCAGGACCGGCCACTGGATTCTATTCTTCCTTTCTGACATTTTTCAGTTTGTAACATTAAAGAACTCACTTAACTCACGCTATAATGTACGCATGAGGAAAAATCCTTGTTTTACAAAGGGCAGAACTACCACTTGGGGGCAGGAGTCACCTCATTGACCTAATCTCTTGAGCTTCTCACACCAGGCTTTCTTCATAGTCCACGACAGAAATGAGCACTCTAAGGGTGGGATTCATCTAATCAAGTACACACTACTGTAGGAGGAGATAAACCACGTTGTAGGCTCCACAGACAAAGCTGATTAGATCTCTGCTGACTCTAAAGGGAGACTCGTGATCTGAAGATGTTTGTGTGTCAGCTACCAATTCCCAGGGATGAATCCCTCCCTTATTGTCCAGTTGAGGCTGTGGTTTGATGATCAACATCAGCAACTACGAGCTGTTGGCAGTATACGGTCACAGACTTTTCCCTGCCCTAATCACATGGTCCTGTGGGTCAGCTCTAGCAATCCCACAGCCCTAGGTAAATAGGATTAACTTGCTGAACTGGCTGAAAACTAATGCTGAAGAAAAAGAATTTGGTTTTGGTTGCACTGGCAGGCAAAGCTGATGCCCCTCATGCCATCACATGTCCTAATTTAATTGCTAGATCTGAGGCCTGCTTGGGGGCAGGAATGTAATTTCTGAAGGGGAATTGTAACTGCCCTTTTTGGAACCAGCTTTTAGCTGGACCAGCTTAAGCTGACCACAAAATGGCCTCTGTGGAAGGCAGTTCTGAAAATGAATAGATTTAGTTACAGAACATAAAGTTAACATATTTATGCTTACTGTCTTGGGATGTGGTTTGACAAACAAATCAAGGATCAAATACAATTGATCCTTGAAAAGAGGTGATGAGACATAGCACAGACCTTCACGTCTCCAAGAAGTCCACATTTGGTGCGTGGGGAAAGGAACAGTGTTCACCAGGTCTCAGAATTGAGATCACAGCACATTCCAAATCACAGCAGCAGCTCTGGGGAGAGGCGATGTTAAATGATCAGAACTGAAAACAATGTTCCTTCTGCTTTGGGCAAAGATGCTTTTCAAACAGCTCTCAAAAACTTATCTGCTGAAAATGTTTATAGTGGGAGCAAACTTGCTTTTAGTGGATCACAACTGTATGACATCATTTGCTAGAATGGCAAATGGCTTCCTTCTAAAGATCTGCAGTTTAGAAAAGGCAGACTGTGTCAGGAGCTTGGCTAAAGGCTATTAGCTGCTAATTAATGGGATCTAACAAAAACACGTCAAGCAGCAAGATAAATGGAGTTTTTACATGATTTTTACACAGATACATCCACTTGTGTAACAGGGAAATTCCCCCATCTCAAGTTGATACAACTAATATCTAATCTATAGATGGTAACGTGACGAGCCAGCTAGAGCTCAGCCACTTGAAGGACTTTACATAAAAACGAGCAGCAGAGATGTGTGGGGAGCCGAGCTGGCTGGAAACACCAGGTGCACCTGGGTTGCCTACTGAGGATGAGCCTGAGGCCACCCTCCAGATCAGACCTGTTGGTGCTGGGTCAGAGTGGGAGCCTGTGAACATGTGCTGGACAGGGCCCCCCATGCCCAAGCATGCCCAGCTACTCCTGTGCCACCAGGCTGTTTGATGTGCTGCAGGCGGGCCTGCCTTGCAGAGCAGAAGCGATAGGATGTGCCATATCCTGCGCTCACGGCTGTTCCAGGAACCACGCGGCCAACGTGACGGCTTTCGTTCCAATTTGCCTGGAGATCTTCCTCTTCTCAGTTAATCCTATTCTCGTACTAAATTCTTACATTGCCTAGTTCAGGCCCTGGGACTGAAATCAGATCTTTGCGCAGTGTGCCCCCGATGTCACTGAGCTCTTAGGAGACGTGGAAGTGTACCAGCGTAGTGCCCACCACAGGGCATTTCTTCTTTGGCAGCATTACGCAGAGGTGTTCTGCAGCCTCACGTGATTCAAAGTAGCGCTTGTTGAACTAATTTTGACTTTTCAAATGCCAGAACATGCATGTTTATGATTTCCCTACAGTATTGGCTGTTCTTTTAGGAACTTCTAAGGACTTACCTCAAAGGACCTTCTTCCAGCAAGAGACCTTTAGAAATCCTACAGCAATGAAATTTAGCATCCTATAGTGACAGTGGATAGCCCTGCCCCCAAATAACTAACTTGACACCAAAAAACATGTCATGTTTTCTGACAGGGCCTGGTACTGTACTTTGGGTGGAGGTAGGCACCACAGTGATTAGCGTGTACCTCTCTCAACGTCCGTCCTCAGCAAATACACATTGATTCATTGACACTCATTGCCACAGGTCCAAGAGAACTGGCTTAGATTAGAGCTAGTGATCTAACATTTCTTTCTAAAGATAATAAAAGACAGAGTTTAAGAATTATAAACAATGAAGAATTAACAAGGAGTTATTAAAAATGCTGCATAAAGGATGATTTGTTTCAGTAATAATCAAAAATATTACCAACCAATCAGCTGCAAAGAGATGTTTTTAATTCCATGAATTCTGTATTTATAGAATTTTCCCATCCCCGTTGAATCACCGTGACTATCTTTCCAGCAGAGAGCCCCACTGTGTGCAAAAGTGAGTAACACCATTTTCTGACTTTCTTTCCTTTAATGATTAATATGGTGGTGATATTTCTAGTAGGATCCACTTGAGCATTGCCTGAATAAGGTATTAGCTCTAATACCTTATCACTATTAACTTCACAGATGTTTAGAGCCACTGTTTTGCCTGGATACTTGTGAATTTTAAGAAAATACTAGTTGTATCATAAGCAGACAAAGTGGTAACCAAAGCAGCCAGGAAAAGCTCTTCAGTCCACCACAAAAAAAAAAAAAAATAAACACACGTTCATTAAAAACAGCTATAGCTTGGCTGTGCAGTTAATTGTGCCAGACATTACGGAGCAGTTGCAGGCTGCCAAAGGCCAGGGATCAAATGGATTGCTTGATAGTAAGAAAGCAAAATAACCTAGAAAGATCAAAACTGGACATAAAAAGGCGTATTTTCAAAATGGTTCTTTCTGTATTAGGTAAAAAAGATTTTGGAAGAAAAAGAAGTTTGGGTTTTTTCATCTGCTTTTCAAGGTTCAGAAGAACTATAGCGAACGATATGGTGACCCCCTCAACATGTCTGGAGTTCTGCCACTGACTCCCAAAGAGCTCAGATTTCACAGACACAGTAACCAGGTAAAAGAAGGAATCTCTTTATAGACCAAGATGTTCTGCATTTCCTATCTTAACACCAATTACAGCTATAGTCTTTCTTCACAGGTCACAAACAAAAGCATGTAAATACACGCTTAACTTGCTTCTGTTCAAAGGCTGACTTTAAATTAACTGCAAACACATGTTCAAGTCCCTTCGTTGATAAAGCCGCCCCCCTGAACCAGGATATAACAGTGAATTTGATGTAGAGCTAAGTAAACAGTAACACTCATTTTTCATTTGTATTGTTTTTCATGTCAAGGAACAAACTTGTTTATGTAGGTGACTGGACAGTGAACGCTTCTTTGGCTTTGGTGTTGCTGACTCGATCGAATTTGAAGAAACCTTGTAAGGACAGCTACCAGAGAGAGACATTGCCTGCAAGAAATGCAGCCTAAAATGAACAGTGACAGCCTTGAAGTGGAACAGACAGATGGAGTCATGTTTGCCAGAGTCCCACAAGCCTTTATTAAAAGCAGGCAGGTCTGATGACTGCACAGAAAGGGAACAAGTTAGGTGTTAAAAGGAGGCAGTGTGCTCTGTAAAATGTGATTGCATTAGCGGTTTAGAGCCAGGGTCTCACCTTTTCCGAGTGGAAAGGCACAGAGTGATGAAGAGCCCTCCCTGACAGAGATCTCTCCGCTCGATAACTTGCGCAGAACTTCAAAGGAAAAAGCAGCGACTTTATTTACTCAGCAAACATGCTGAGTAATAGTCAGTCTCCCAACCCAAGTCCTATTCTTCTCACAGCGCTCAGCTGATTTAGGAGAGCTCAGCAGCTCTCAGCGAAAAACATTTAACCTCAGAACAGGGGACAAGCCGCAGCTTTCTGTTTAGCTTTTTCCTATCTTGTCACCCAGTTCTGGGGTGGTCTGAGGCTGCAGTGCCGGAGATTCAGAGGTACTTCTGCCCTCAGAACATGCAGCGTGTATGGTAAGTAAACAGATCTGGAGACGGGTCCTTCCACATGTGCCGACCGGAAACTGAGCTGAGAAAGAATTCGGTGAGTCACGAACAATGCCTGGAAGCGTGAACAACAAAATAAAATCCCAACAAAAAAACCCCAGAGTCCTTCCTACTTTGAAGACATAGTATTCTCCTCAAAAGCGTGAACAGGAACAGAATGTTCTCCTGTAACACACCATTTCTGGCTTCATTAGGCACCTTCATCAGTCACCTTCCCATTAATCTTAAAATGTATAATATTGCCAGATGGGCAGCCCTAAATTTAGGAACTATCCCTGTTCCTCTTGGATGCCGAGGTATGGTAACACAATAGAAGAGCCTGGGAACAGCAGTGTAAAGCACACTGGTTTATGGGAAAGAGCCTGGGGAAGAGGTAGCGACGTGAACCCTTCTGTAGTCCAGCTGCCAGACATTTCTGGCAGAGGGACTGGGCTGCCACCGGACGTTATCCATCAAAGGCCCTGTACCTGAAGCCAGCGAAGAAAATGGTGGCTACTGGGTCTCATAGGATAAAATTATAAGCCCAGCCCTATTCATCAGGGAGCAGAAGGCCTGAGGAACCGTTAACTACTTCCTACCTGGCAAGAAACCATGCTCTCCCACTCTCCTGAGGTATATGGTCCATATCATGTGGCTTTTGGCCCCCAAATGAATTCATTATTCAGCCTGGTGCAGCAAGAAGAAAAGGCGTCTCTGGACAAGGGCAGGATCAAGAACATGCCATCCCGTAAGGGGAAGACAGCAGCAAATTGACCAGTGGAATGGTATCCTTGAGCCCATTAGGAAGTTTCATGGTGAAGAAATATTAAAAGGATCACAAATTGATCTAGATGTTGTTTATATACCGAGAAAGAAGCCCCAAAAGGCTGTATGCCACCCATAAGTCAATCAAAGCTCTTGACAGCGTTTATGTTCACTGCTGATTACGTTTTATTCATAACAGCGGTACTGACATTCATACCCTGCTTATTTCACTCCGGAGAGGACTGAGTACTTTTAATGAAGAAAACTATGACGACATCACATGACAACCAACTAACACTCTGTTTCAGCAACTCCTGAAGTCCAGCCAATGAGAGACATTGAATTCCTTGTCCTCCCTCCCTTCCTAGCGAAATTCCATTGGATTAACATCAATCCCTGTAAAACGATAACCCACCCCACCTGCAGGAATTAAAACAGGTTTGAGCTGTACCAGTTTCTTTGACCCATATATCCTACATTTGGATAATTCTTTATTAGCTAATGGCCTTGTGTGGGGGCGAGGAGGAGACGACACGGGCACGTTCTGTTTCAGTACAATCGCTGGTCAGCTTCCTGATTATTTACAACATCTTATGAAATGATATTACGGCACATGGGAAGCCAAGTAGATGTGGAGAACGTTGTAGCAATCTAATTACTGACTCTCGTACAGTACTCTTTACAATGATCATTAAAGCATTCCACACGGGTTCCTACCGCTAAACTGAAAACATAGCAGGCCTAGATTTTGATGTAGGAGCGCTCTCACGGCAAACAGGGTTCAGGGTCACGGCTCAGCCCAGCAGCGCCCGTGGTACCCTAGCAGTGCCTGCAGCGTAAGCCAAGAAGAGGGGATGGCAGGCCCAGGTTAGAGCAATGAGGTAGGCCGATGTGGACTCACCAGGACTCTGTTGGGCTTTGGGGAAGCCTGTTCTGAACTACTGGTCGCAGTTATGCCTGCTGATAACTCTACTCCTCGTGGAAGTTTGAATGACTTCTGTCGTTTTATTAATGACATGAAACCAACTGTCCAACTCCAGCCGTCAGGAACCTTTGTACAGACCCTGAATCATGATCCCTTTGGAATCTCCTGCTAAGAGGTCAACTCTGCCTTTTTGTAATTTCTGTGATTTGNTGTCAGGAACCTTTGCACAGACCCTGAATCATGATCCCTTTACTCTGCCTTTTTGTAATTTCTGTGATTTGGTTTTTTTTTTGTGGTTACACTTCTATCATTTTTCTGGATAGCTCAAAATATTTGCCTTGCCTTTCCTTTTTCAACTACGACTGTAATACAGCAAATAGTATCTAGGGATGAGTTTGCACCATTTATGTATTTTGGCTACATTACAGCTTTTTAAAACTTCCTCAAGCAAAATTACTTTCTTCTCTCCAAATTTTTTAACCGCTCATCGGTTATTATTGCCTCATCACTCATCCACTGCCCTCACTTGCACAAACAGGAGAAAAATTAAATAGAAATCCCTCTGCAAAAAGGCCAAACCTCAACAAAGCTAGGAGTTAGTTAGAAAGGCGGTAAGAAAAAGCTGTTGGGATGTACTGTCGCACGTGTGGTAGCTGGAAACTGGGCCCATTGATTTCACAGGTGGGGATGGGTGTTGAGTTCACAGTTTTCGCACTAGTCACCGGTTTCCTTTCCCCTCTCCAAGCAGGCAGGAGCAGAGGGGCCACGGCTGGGCAAGGCTATTCTTGGTGCCCTAGGAGCCGCAAGGCCAGCACGCCTCCTGCTCGCGTCTGTAACCCAAAGCACCCTCCCGCGAGAGCCAGGCCTTCAGCACGAACACAGGAGGGGCGGACGGCCTGGGCCTGGCCCTGGGCAAGGCTGCCCAGGGGGCAGGGGTCCAGCGGCGAGGCCCCTGCCACGGCTGCTCCTGGGACACCTCCCCAACACCCGGCTTTCGCGGTGCTCCCAAGGCCTCCCCTCTCCGCCACACACAGCCCGGGCCCCGCGGCTGCCAGCAGCGGCGCAGGGCCCCGAGGCTGG
>VWZK01011257.1:65078-123780 GCA_013396935.1 Baryphthengus martii
AGAACCGGCGGGCGCGGCTGCTGTGCATGCTGGCGCTCACCTTCCTCTTCTTCGTGGTGGAGGTGGTGGTGAGCCGGGTCACGTCGTCGCTGGCCATGCTCTCCGACTCCTTCCACATGCTCTCCGATGTCATGGCCCTGGTGGTGGCTCTGGTGGCCGTGCGCTTCGCCCAGCGCACCCGCGCCACCAAGAAGAATACCTTCGGGTGGGTGCGGGCCGAGGTGATGGGCGCCCTCGTCAACGCCGTCTTCCTCACCGCCCTCTGCTTCACCATCCTGCTGGAGGCCATCGAGCGCTTCACGGAGCCCCACGAGATCCAGCAGCCGCTGGTGGTCATCGCCGTGGGGGTGGCGGGACTCATCATCAACCTGCTGGGGCTCTGCCTCTTCAACCACCACGGTGTCGGTGGCCACGGCCATTCCCATGGCCACGGGCACTCGCACAGCGGCAGGCAGCACCCCCGCGGCGGCCCCAAGCCCGAGCAGCCGCCTGGGGACGGGGAGGCTGCGCTGCACCGGGAGGAGACCAGCACCTTGGTGGAGAACTGCAACAGCTCCAACGGAGTCAGCCAGGAGAAGCTGGGTAAGTCCTGCCGTGCCTCTCCTATGCCAGCATGGAGGTGTCAGGAAGGTGGAAGAGGTCGGGCGGTGGACATCCCGGTCCCCTGTGCCGCAAGCTTCATGGGGACCAGCTGTCCTTCCTCCTGGGGAAGAGGCAAGAAACTTTCTCAGCGGTGCCCTGGGGCGCACGGCCGTCGCACCTCTACCTCGTACCTTTCCTTCAGGCGCTAAAAGGAGTGCCCTAAGTTGTCAGTTTGTCTTGTAGACAGGTCTGAGTGTGAAGGAGTCTTAAGATAAAGCGGTTTGTCTTGGGAAAAGTTGGTGCTGGTAGAGAAGGCACGACAAGTGTTTTTTGCCTAGCGACACAGGCTGTCACAAAACGTCGCCCTAATGCCTTCTGAGCTGGCTGCACGTCAAATAGAGGACAGGCAGCTCAACACTTTGGTCCTGACAGCTGGATCTCTCCATTGGGCCAGTTATTAGCTAGCTGAGAAGCTAATCTCAGTCTGAACGTAATATACCGAAGCATATTCCACTGCAGTAACGTTGTACTTCTTGGTGACATCTGCATTCGTAGGAAGGTGTCTTGGAAGTGACCAATCAGAACGGTGGAAGTCACGCAGTAGGTGCTGGATGTGGAGCTCCCTGGTGTCAGAGTGCACATGTGGTTTCTTAGAATTAGTTTTCTTCAGCTTTCTAAAGCGTGCACCTTCCCACTCACTCACACATAGATATAAATTTAAAATCTTCCCTTGCCAATTGCGGTCAAACTGCCTGTTTTAGGGGATGGAATTTCTTGCGGTTTTTTTGTTGTTTTTTTGTTGTTTTTCCACGATGGATCCCGAAGCCTGGATAGTTTATTTTGAAGGCGCTCGGTTGATGCCAAGTCCTGCGTGCTAGCAGAGTGGAAGGTGCATAATTGCAGTTTCTCCTCTTTAATCCTGTGGCATCCCTGTTACCAGGAGGAAGGGCTTTCAGTACCCATGTGCCCCCTTGATTTTCAGGGTGACACCAGGACACCGCTGGCGTAGCTTTAATTGATCTTTGAGTGAGCAGAGTGAACTTTGATACAGTTTCATTTTTTTCCATGGTCAGAGGTTCCGGTACACATCGGAGAAACTTCACAGTTTCTCTCTCTTCCCTTAGTGTTTTGACTCCATGTTGGTTTTGCAAAGATAGGTTTTGCGAGAGGAAAGGAAAGTTCCTCTGAATATAGTCCACCGTTTTCTTGACCACATAATAAGCTCTTAATGTTGGTTTAGTTCCAGCAAAGGTATCCTAATAATTAGTTTCAGACAATGGAAAATTCCCTTAACTGCCGATCTCGTAGATTTCGTGGCTCGTGAATTTTTTTAGCCGGGTTTTGGAATAGTTCTAGATGAAAAGATTAACTTGTAGCATGGATTAAAATGTGAACCGTTTTGAGCCAACCTGCCTGGAATTTCCCATAGATGTCCTTTTGGCAATACCAAATAATTTGTTGTGGGTGTTTAGGTGGTAACAGGGCATAATTTTGGTCACAGTGAAACTCTGAAATCAGTTTGTATTTCCTTCTATGCCCCGTCATGATTATGTAATGGAGGGAGTTATTCATAGTTTACCCACAGAAATGTTAGAGGGAAAGGTGCTGGGAGACTTGTGAGGAGCTGTAAGATGTGTAGGTGAAGACTGGGGAAATGACGGAGAGCGGCTCTGTGCCTTCACTGGAAGTTGCAAAGAGTGGGGTGGACTCTGATTTCCTAAGGTGGAAGTGGAAAGCCAGTGATAGATGATCTTAGGGGCTACTCCTGCACAGGTATCTTTGTGCATGTACTCCATGGGAAGTTACCAGGTTAGAGGTAGATTTAAATGAGCGTATTTCAAATAGACACTTCTTAACCTCTTGCCACTAAAAAAATCTCAACGCTTTCTGGAGCGGTGTGTCCTGTTACCCACCCTTATAGGTAGGTCTGCCGACTTTCCAAATCTTCTTTTCTCTGCATACTTGGTATGCAGCAGAGTGTCAGAAAAGTTCCTCTTTCCTTGCTCTCCTTGTGGACCCTGAGGTTTGAACTCTGTAACCTGAGATATATTCTTCTAATTTATTGATTTTCCTTTTTTTTTTTTTTTTTTTTTNTTTTTCCTTTTTTTTTTTTTTTTGGTAAGGTTACAGGTCACATGTTCCATAACTCCTAGAAGTTGTGTGGAAAACGTAGCTGGAGCCTTAGGAGAGATGCGTGATGCACAAGGTTATGAGCCTGGGGCTTGGAACTGACCCGCTCAGCTGCCTGTGTAGGAGCCCACCCCTTCTTTACGATTATAGAATCGCAGTCATGAGAGCAGAGTGGCAGAAGCTGCAGGTCCTACTAACACTCATGTTTCCAAACCTCTGAACTGAATAACCACAGAAGCGGTAACAACTCCTTCTTTCAGTTTGTCAGGCTGCTGGCCCATGCCCATTATGTTTCTTTAACACTGGAAATTTCTGTCCAGAGAAGAACTTTTGAAGAGAAGCAGGAGGTTAATCATATAAAATACTTTCAATCTTGAACATTGGAAGCTGTTTTCCTTTCAAAAAACGTTCTTTTTTTGTAGTGTGGTGTGTGCATTAGTTCCTCTATAGCTAGTTAGGTGTGATGGAGTGGTGATATCGCAAACAGGTTTGACAAAGGAGGGCACTAAAATGTTCACTTCTGCATTGCGAGGTCCATGACATATGGCTTCGGGCATCATCACTGTATGTCGCTCAACAGCTGTATGTCACTTTAAAAAGAAAGTCCTAAAAATATGGGGTTTATGTATTCTGAAATATAAATAACACTAGTTTGTAGCCTCTGAGAGCTTCAGTGATAACTTGCTCAGTCCTGTAGTCAACAGTGCTGATAAATTCTGCAGTTTAAACCTAAAAGCTCAGTTCCTTGTCTCTCTCAGTTGTGCAGGCTCCATGCCCCATCTCAGAAAAACTTCCTTTTCCTTGAATTCAGAAGTTTTCTGGAAATCAGCTACTAAAATGGAGAATCTGTTACTATGAAGCTGTATCCATACAGCTTTTCAGCTTCTGGGCTTATAAATTTTAATATAAAAGCAATACAGCCCTGTGGTTTAAGAGAGATTTTAGCAATGTGATCAGTCTTCTGGCTTTTCAAAAGAGAGAACAAATGTAAGTTACTTAGCTACTTAACCAGCTTTTTCAGGTATGCTCTATAATTCTGCATTTTGTTTAAGAAATGAACAGTTATCTCATCACCTGGTTAAACAGCTGGAAAATGTGAAAACAGGTTTTCAGTAGAATAAATGAAATTGTTGTCATCTTCATACTTTGCCACGCTACGTGTTGAAGCTCCGTGTAGAAACAATCACCTTCTAGACTATTTAGGTCGCTTCTTGGGACAACTGAATATTTCTTGGCCAGAGCAAATGTTGCACAGGGTTATGGGTAGAGCTGGTTGCTTTTTGGTTTTGTACTGAATGTTGGCAAGCTTCACGTTGGTTGTTATTCTATAATGAATTACAGTAGAGTGTGATATTATAGCATATACCTAATTATTTTCCTGTTTTCTTGTCAGGTGATATGAAAGATGAGATGACTGACCTACAAGTGAATGGCAACGCTGGTCATTATCCTCTGGATGTCGAAGAGGTTGAAGAAGATTCTAGCGCACAGCTTAACATGCGTGGAGTTTTTCTGCATGTTTTCGGAGATGCCTTAGGTTCAGTAATTGTGGTAGTGAATGCCTTGCTCTTCTATGGGTTGTGGAATCCGTGCCCCAAAGACGGGCCCTGCTTTAATCCTTGTGTCAATAACCATTGCATGGAAAACGCTACTTTATCCCAAGCACTTGGCAGAGCAAACAAGTCCGAGCAAGAGAGCGTTACGGTGGCTGGTCCATGCTGGTTGCTATATTTAGATCCCGTCCTGTGTCTGATAATGGTTTGTATACTCCTTTACACGACTTACCCGTTACTTAGGGAGTCAGCCCTTATACTTCTGCAGACTGTTCCCAAACAAATAGATGTTCATTCGTTGAACTCCAAATTGCGTACCCTCGAAGGAGTTGAAGCGGTCCACGAATTACACATCTGGCAGCTAGCAGGCAGTAGGATCATTGGCACTGCTCACATAAAGTGTCCTGACCCTTCCACGTACATGATGGTGGCAAAGCGCATAAAAGAGATCTTTCACGACGAAGGGATTCACGCAACTACCATTCAGCCCGAGTTTGCCAGCGTCGGCTCTGAAGCAGGGAGAGGGAAATGTGAGTTTCCTTGCAGGACTCAGTGTGCTTTGAAGCAGTGTTGCGGAACGGCTGAAGATAGTACTGCAGAGAAGACAGAAAAATCTTCGTCGCTTAGTATTTCTTGTTCAGAAGTTGTCATTGAATTCCCGAAAACTAGGAGGACTAAGTCGGAGAGCATCCCTTCGGTTAAGCTAGAGGCAAACACCGATCAAAACGAGCAGTTTGAGTCATCTTTGTAACTCCCTGAATGGTGCTACCTGAGTTTCGGTGACTTTGACAACAGCTCTATTGCAAGAGGAAGAGACAGACCTTTGAGATACGATTTTTGCCAAGTAGTGTAATTGCTGAAGTCTTTGTTCTTGTCACATTGCTAAATCTAGGATGCTTGTTTTAAAGGGCATAATGTCACTGTCATGATACAATGTGTTTGTGTTGACCTTGTACTGAGACAGAGAGAGAGTGCACCGATGCTGTAACAACTTCAGAAAACCAGTTTTGGCATTTCAGCAGACACTTTTTGCTGTGCTTCAAATGAAAATTTTTTTCTCTAGCAAAAAGGTATTTGAGGGGTAAGCATGTTGGAACTCCATTTGTGTTACAGACTTCTTGGACCTACTCTTTCCTTTAATATTTGATTTGTAGATATTTTAATATATTGTTTATTTAGAAGCCCTAAGGAAACCAAAGTTCATAGAACATTTTTAAAGATATAACTACTTAAAACTGGAAACCACTTTGCAGTTTCACGTATTTTTCTTAAACCTATATAACAATAAATGTGAAGGCTTTTCTAATGAATTTATTGTATAGCATATTTTAAAGAGAACATCATACGATTGTTAGAAACTGTCCCCACTTCTCCTGGTAAGGTAGTGAGGTAATTAAAATCAACTGCTTGTGAAAATATCAGATGTGAAAGGGTGTTTTTTCTATCAGAATGGAAGTCCAAGCTACTGTATACTGCTCTGTGATCAAGACGTGAGACTGACCGATAAAGTAATGCATATTTCTATATTTTATGGATTTTCCCGTGTTTTTCCTTATTTCTCAGTTGTTTCTGGTCATAAAAGTCTTGGAAGTTTAAAGAATACTTGCCTCGCAGTGCTATGAATGAAGAGCTGGAGCTTCATTTTTAACTAATGCTCAGTTTGCTAAAAAGAAAGAATTAGTTATGTCAGTAAGTGCTCTGTCGAGGAAAGTCTGCCAAGCACCGACAGTATAATTCATACTTCTAAGCATAGACAGTAGCCTCCATAACAAGTCACTCAGTGGTGCATTTGGCTTGTAGTTACTGTGTAGTCTGTCTGTAAGCATTTGCACAGTGACTGCAGTCCTGGCCCCCGCCGTGTCCTCAGGAACCTTCCGCTGCCTTTTGAGGAAGTGGAGCAGGGGGTAGGATTTCAGTGGCTGTATTTCGCACTCTGAGATGTTTATGTATCGTATAATTTCACTCGTTAAGTATCTGAATCTATCATTTAAAAAGTTAAGTCAGTTAACTGACAACTGGCTGTAAAGAAGCTGTTACAGTATGCTGCCAACTTACACCTTAACAAAGGAGAAACTGGTCTATGGACTCTGAATTTGGCAGAGACTAGATGAGAGTTGAAGATAAAACATGTGGGAAATCTAATCTGAAACCCTGACCGTTTCGATCCACCCTCAAGTTATGTGTGGAAAATAATGTCTTGTGGTTGAATTGACTGCTCCTATGCTCAAAACTGGAAAACAACTCAGATCTTCCATTGTTTGCTCTATGACTCTGGACATGATAAACACTCTGCCTCAGTTTCCCTGTCTTAAAATGGGGATAATACCTACCTCACAGGGGTGTTGTGAGGCTTAACTCTTGTGTGAAGAGCTCTGAGATCTGTTACTGGAAGGCACTGGAAGGAGTATAAGAAACTAAATTACATGGTATTTTCCTTCTGAAAATGTATTGCAATGCCAAGGCACAACAGAGGGAACTGAGGATAGTTTTGGCCTTATGAAATTCTTCGATGCTGTGGTTTTCAGGTTTTTAACAGTATTTAAATGTAGATTTATTTTTTTTTTTAAAAAAAAACACAAAAAAAGAATGTTTTGTTAGCGAAGGGAATGTAGCTTTGCCTCCGGATAAAGAACACCTCACTCGTTTGCATTTCTAGTGTGCATCTTGTATGATAATTACTCGTAAATAGTTCAAAATAGTCTGCTGCTCGTCAGACCTGGGTTGGCCGAGGTCACGTCAGTGATCTCGACCAACTTCTCAGCAGAGCATTGCAGTCAACTCTCGATTATCCATGGGTGGATTACCAGTGTTGTATATTAACAGCGCAGCCTACGGGGCCGGACTAGCTCTGTATCGCACGCCGAGGCGTCGGTCAGACGCTCCGTGCCAAAGCATTAGAAAAGCAGAGGAGCCGAGTCCCGCTTCGCGCGAGCCCCCTCGCACAGGGTTTGTTAGCCTGGGTGCGGTGCAGCGCGGCACCGCGCCACGCGGTGCTTTGGCCTCTTGGCCGCTCGGGCGCATCCCCAGGAAGCTGCGGTGCGTGGATGGGTCGGTTCAGCGTTGGGCTGGCCCGGGGGATGTTGGTGCTTCACAGCCATCAGCATCACTCACCTTTTTCTGTGTTTATGCTTGTTGTATAGTCTCATAAACTAACTTAAATATGTTAATATAGTATTTATATATGTTTTTGTTTTGTCTGAATTACCTTAACTCACTCTTTCTGTTACCTGTATATGATCTAGAGTTGACTGTTAAATGAGATCTTGTATGAGACTACATTTGCAGAATATGCTACCACTGCTAGTATACTACAAAGTATTAACTGAGTAAATTTTGAAATGAACAAAGTACCTTTTTTTTTTTTTTTTGTTGGAAATGTATATTCTTGCTTTTATGGTAAACTTTCACTAATTATTTTGCTCACTAGTTTAAAATTGGTCTCAGTCATTAGTATAAATTATTGAGGTCCTGCTGTATATCAGTCATGCACCATGGAACTACTGCTCTTTAGTTTATTTAAAAAAAACAACCAAACCAAAATCCAAGACAAACCATAGTAGCACTGAGAAGCCTGACTGACTTCTCTTCTGTTGCTCTTATAAAAAGAGAGCCACCATTAAGTCTTGACAGTTGCCACCAATGGTTGACAGTCTCAGTAAATGCATCTGAATAGATGGAGTTGTTGTCACTAATTCCATTGTAACTATTTAATCTTTTGTGTGTGTGCCAGAAGTCATATTTTTCTATTTCTGTGTCCATTGCAGGCAATGGCAAGCTTAAAAGACAAAAATCTCTCCCCCATGTTATTTTTATTATCAGGACAGGATGCAGATGTGATGACGATGATGACGATGGGGGCAGAAGGGGGAGTTGCGTGGCCTCTCTGTCATGCACCGTGTTGCACGTGCAGCACCCACGGGTGTTATCGGGGCCCTTTAGCCCTCGATGGTAAATTCCCTGAAAGCACATAGTCAGGTCAAGGTGGTGGCTGTACAGCAGCAGAAACACGATTTCTGTGTTTGTTCTGGCTGTATGAGACCCAACTGTAGCCTGATGGCTTGTGATACAGCTTGATTTCTTTTAACCTGATCTTTATGTGCTTACACAGACTTGATTTTTTTCTGAAGATCACAGTTCCAGACTACTGGGAGCATTCGAAAACACTGCACAATCTCTTTTTGTTTGTTTAGTTGTTGGTTCTTTTCCACAAAGCGTGAAACTAGTGAATCTCATGTAAGTGAACACTGCAGTGGTGGGGAGCTAATTGTATTGTGTATCACATTCCTGAATTTTTAAAATAAAAAAATATGGAACACTGATTTTAAGGAAAAAGGAGTTTGTATTTCAGTGTCTAGATTGTTTATGTTTCTGATTAAACGTGTCAGAGAGAAACCAAACATCATTGGATGAAATATTTTACACTTAGTACATGGCTCATCCAGAAATGTGCTGTTTTGGAATCACTTCTTAGATTATATCTGCACTTAAGATGCAGTGTAGAACTAATTCAGACACTCGGTGGGCTACCTAGTACCATGTAGCTTTACTTTTTAGCAGAGTAAATTGCTTCCCTTGTCATTTTGACTCAATTGCTTTCAACATCCATTCTAGGCTTTTGGTAATTGGTGTTACTGCTGCATCATGGTATTCGGTACAAACATCAGCGTAGTTATGTAAAAGACAAAACTGGCCCCAACTTGTGACTCCCAAAAAATCGTGGACAGGCCTTAGTCCTATAAATTTCTGTGTTTATGAATAGTTAAATTGGGCTGATGAGTTGTTACTTGCATACAAGGAATTACTTGCAGGAGGGAATCCAAACCAGTACAGCCTGGCTTTTGAAGAATGACTGACAGCACCTAGATTTTATGGATGTGTTAAAATCAGTACTGTGGTGTTTCTAAATTTGCTACAGAAATACTATCAGCTTGTTGTAATTCCTTTTCCCTGTTCTTCAAAAGGAAAGAAAAAAAGCCCACTGAGTGTCCTAAGACTTGTTAACTAGTTTAGCTAAAGCAGTGTTGCTGTTTCCTTCTGAAATTGGGCCATCTGAATTTATTAAACACTGCCTAGTGAAGTTTGGGGAGGAGGGATAAAGATTCTTGCCATTCTCCTTCCCCTGCCCCCTGCTTTGACTGCACTTTCTAATCTCTTCAGCTATGGAGAGACCGTGGGGGACGGAGTGGGTGAATTTTGCAGCTAGATGTTCTGAGTTCCATGTGGAGGGAATGGGAAATACTGCTAACTATATATAAAAGCATATAAATATGCTCTGATTATTTTGGTTTCATAGCATAGCATCAGTTGCACCCTTTTTAGGTATGCATTTAAGTTGTTCGGCTCTGTAGTAACTTTGGAGGTTTTTTCTCTTCTTTCTCTGCTGGTTGGAAGGAGGTGGATCTCCATTTGCTTGAGCTAAAGCCAGTCTTGACAATTTTCCAAATCAAACGAGGCTTTGCTGATAACAGTTGGTCTGATTAGTCCTTATGACCTTTGCTTTGTGTGGTTAGCTGCCTGTCAGGTACAGTACTGTGTTTTAGCAGGGTCTTTTTTTTTTTTTCCTCCTATTGACCATGTTATCTAAGTAGCTGAAGAGCAAAACCACAATACTAAAAAAGATCTTTGATCTACATGTCTCCAGAAAGCACATGGGATTAATTTGGCTTCTGTTTTTCACATCCTGGATCCTGTTTCTGAGCACTATTGAAATATAATTGACAGAGCTAGTGTTCATTGATGAGACTTCTTTTTTGCCTTCTTTTAAAAGAAAGAAAGAAATAATGGGGGGGGGAAGGGCGGGGGGTGTGTGTGTGTGTTTGATATTAAGTATTAAAGTCCTGAGAAAATAAAATGGAGCTAGTGAATGTTAAATACTTTTAGTGGGAATTTCTTTTTCAGGTCAGTTCCTAGGAAGAAATTTGGGTAGTAGAAATGCACTTTCACCATCTTCCAGAACCTCTGAAACAAGTACAAAGAGCACAAGTAGACGAAGAGGTTAATAAATGGATTGTAAAGTGATGAGCTCTGACTGTTTGGATTCCAGGTGCAATTAAAAGAGTAGTTGCCCAGTTCTAGTATCATGTGCAGAGTTAATTATGCAAAACATTTTTTTTCCTAAGAAAAACAGCTTTTGAAAAGAAAAAAAAAATCTTCCTGTCCTGTTAATTGGCCGTGGTTAAGTAACGTGTGGGTCAGTAAAGTAGGCTTCTTTATAGACATCTGTACTGTTTCATTCAATCTCTTTGGAAGGTAGGTACTTCTAGAGCACTGCTAGAGCTTTGGTGTTTCTCAGCTTCATTTTTTTCAGTTCAGGAGCACTGCAGTTTGTGAAGTTGGTTGAGAGGAAAGTACGACTGCAGAAAAAGGTACAGCTGGCAGCAGTGATACCAAGGAGAGCGGGATCATTATTGAGACCTGCCTTGAGCTCTTCCTGAGCTTGCAATGCTGAGTTCATTTTGGAGCCTTTCGCTGTTGTAGCTTCACCAAGTGCTTTTTTTCTGCTTCAAGCTGGAGAAGTGATTCCGTGTTGTTAGTTCTATAGGCAGGATGGTATAGTCGGTTGTACTGTAAGCATTGCACGTGAGCTCACGTTTTGCTGTTTTTCCAAAGCTGCTTCTACCTCATCATGAACAGTCAGATTGAATGTGGACATCCTCTATGAGACGCGTTAGGATGGGGATTATTAAGTAAGAGGGATGGGAAGGGAAGCCTAAGGTCTGTAGCTTACTTTTGCTTTTATAAGTAGCTTTACCCATGCCATACCTAAACCTCCTGCCCTAGAAGATTTTCTGACCACCTCAAGGACCAGATCCAGTGTCCAGAACAACTTCTTGCTGCTTTGGCATCCCCTGATGCCACAGGGGTAGGGCGAGGTGGGAGTGAAGCTGGGTCTAACTCCAGGCAGGCAACCACTTCCAGCAGGAAAGTGCTTCTCAGTCTGATCCTTGCTAGCATCCAAACCTGGCATCAAACTCTTGCCAGTGAAACTTTGGTAACCATTTTTATATATATATGTATTTTGTGTTTCCTTTTGGGTGTGTTTTTTTTTTTTTGTGGCAGCACAAAGTAGTGCTCAGGCCAAATTGTAATCCTCCCAATCCTCCCTTCTGTTACCCAGTCTCCATTTCCAGTCACAGCATCGGGAGGCATCCCAGTGTTTCCCTCACACCAGCTAGTGCAGCTAAGAATAGCCGCGGCGATGCTGTGGAACAGGATGTGCAACCTGCTGGGTTTCCTGCGTTTGTGCTTGTGTTGCTGGCCTGAGCTGAAGCCTGTCCTCTTCCATTTTCCCTGTCAGCACTGCTGGACTCCCTAGGTCAATTTGTTAGATTTATTTTGTTAGATTGGGTTTGCTGTGGGTTGGCCTACATTTGTTTCTGTTGCGTTCTGCAGTATAGGCAATTGCATTCTGCAGTACAGGCAAAACCTCAGCCGAGCGAGATGCTCGCTGCCAGTCTTTCTTGCTTCAGAGTGTAGCTGCTGAGTGGAAGTGGTTGCTGCTGGCCCACTGCAGACAGTGGCAAATGAGGACTGGAAACCTGGATTCAGCTTTGCTGGTTGGTTTGATGTTACTACATCACTCTCCTAGCTGTGTGTGCGGAGAGTCCAACACGGTGAGTCTCAGCAGGTAACTAGGTCATTGATGCTTACCCGGTCTTGGTGCTCATACCCTAGTTTAGGAGTGAACAATACTCCCACAGATCAATGCTGCACATATTGCTATACCCTCAAGATTTTTGCTTTAGGTGACGTTGGCTGGAGACGCAGCTCATCGTTCTTGTCCCGGGGTGCTCTAGGACTCTTCTCCAGGCAGTTGCAGACAAGATCATTTTCTCTTGAGAAAGGGATTACATTATAAAATAAATAATTAATTATTATATACTAACAAAATTTGAGTGATAATTTTCACTTGTGTTTTTGTAGCCATGTGGGAAGGTTCTGACCCAAATGGATGGGGTCGATTGTGTGTGCTTCCAGCTGAGTGTAAAGAGGGGCTGGGTTAAAACGCCGGGTAAAATCTAGGCTCCATCCATAGTGACAGAGGTCGTAGACTCTTAAATCATGATGTTTTGAAGGGATTTGCTCTTCTCATATTGCTGTTCAAAAAAAAGAAAGGAAGAATTGTGTTTAATTATCAAAAGAATTATTAACCAGCCTTGGGAACTGTGTTTCCAGTTTGTCTGAAAATCTCCCTGCATGTAGTGGGTGCACAGTAGAGAGAGTGATGAGTTAGTCGGCAAGCTATTGCTAAAAAGGAGGTGTTTGGTACATATGCTGCAGCTTGGTAGTGGAATGGCACTTGGCACCATAATGTCCCAGTTATCTTTTTTTGAAGGAGTAGGAAAACTACAGAACTAAATATTTATGAAGTCAAACTTCCTGGGCAGAGCTCCCAAGTCAGAACAGTGCTGATGTCACAGTCGCAGCATGACATCGCTAACTGTTTGTGAAGAGCTCAGACCATCACCCAAGCCGTGTATGTAATTCAAAGCCTCCATAACATTTGCTGAAAACTTGCACGTGTGGTTTTTTTTTTTAGCCATGCCAATGCCAGTTTAGAAGATGAACTGGAAGGCTTTACACTGTGGTGTGTAATTCACGTGTGTTACAACAGCGTGTGCTGCTCTGGAAAAAACCCATGCCATTGAACCCAGAGTTTGAATGCCATTGCCCTTTGTGTGTCCTTTCTAAAAGTATCTACAAAAATGAGGTAATGTCAAAATAATGTTTCTCCACTGAAAGCTGTTTGGATACTAAAGTCTACAGCTTCTACAAAAGCCTTGGGTCAACAGGAGGCCGGCTGTCTCACTTGCAGCTCTCCTGATCAGAGATGCATCATGAGACCAGCATTGGAGGTGCTTTTAATTGCTGGCCTCTGCTCAGACAGTTATCGTGCTGTTACTGCATGCTTGGGAGTTTCGCAACAATTAATGTGACCTGGAAAAAGAAGAGGACAGGCAGCAGAACTATTTAGATTTTGTTTTTAAGCGTGGAAAATTTCATCTGCAAGAATTTTGCCAATACTTCTTTCATCTCTGTTAGTATCAGGAAGGCAGATCCCTTCTCTTGTGGTGGTCACTCTGGTTAGCAGAGGGCAAATGAAATTACAGTGTCAGTGGAGAAAGATGAGCAATGGAGTGCGTACGAGTTTTGCTTTTGGACTGGCTGTAAATTTTCTCTCCCTGCAGCTGTTTTGGTGAGGGTAATGATGTTCCTTGGACTTCCTCTATAGCTCTGCAGTGCTTAACAGCTTATTACTGTGAGACCTGCACATGATGGCTGTAGATATCAAAGTTAGTGAAAGACATGGAAAAAAAATGCTTAAAGGCATTACAGCTGAAGCTGAGACCTTCATCTTTCTGAGACCAAGAAGGTAACCAGTACAACCTCAGCTGTCAGGTAAGGATAACATGAAGTACCGAGCTTAGCACACTGCTGTAAAAATGGTGTAGAAAATCAGGTAACAGTTGTTTTGTTAGAAGTTTTTGAGTATATGAGGAGTAGCCTATACTAGAGACCACAGCTTGGCAAAAGTAATGTCTTTGCATGGGAGCTTTGTTGCTGGCAGTAGTTAAAATCCTGAGCAGTATTTCTCCAAATGACTTAAGGTGAAGTCAGATGTAGAGCGTCCTTACGCAATGTGGAGTTCCCCTTTCGAAACAGCGGTTTGGAGACAAAAAGTCATTGGTCTGGGCTGGGACAAAAATTGCTTAAACAGGATAAACAAGGGTGGACTGCTGTCATCTTTCCTTTTCCCTTTATCTCTAAACCTTAACCTTAAATCACAAATCTGAGGTTAATGCAGTGCAGTGCATCTGCAACTACTGAAACAGCTACCTTTGGATAGATTTCATTTATTCTGATGATGAAGAAAGTTTGAAAATTCCTCTAGGTAACAAATACTACTATGCTTTTGAAGTTCAAATGCAAGTATTTTTTAATACTACTGAGAATGTTTTCAAATTAAACAGTTATCCTGATAAAGCATTTCATAATCAACAAGAAAATGATTTACTAATTCTCTATCCTGGTTTCTAATCCAAGTAGTTCACAGAACATAGAAATAAACTTCATTTTCCAAGACCTGTCCAATTTTTGCAGGCACGGTATTTTTTAAATATCAACTAGAAAGAAAGGAGGTTTCAGTCATGGTATTTGAGCTAACTACACTATCTTGGTAGCAGATCACTCGCCACTAACAAGTACTTTAGCACTATGCAGAGCTCTGAGTAGCTGCTGAACATATTGTGAGAACAGAGACCACAGCAATAAAATAGGGTGGAAAGATCTTTGCTTGAGCTTCACAACGAAGAAAGGACTTCAGTGAAAACTACTTCAGTGAAATGTAAGAAAAGGTATCTGTTCTTAAGTTTTATTTTTGCTTGTATTATACATAGCGTCCTGTAAAACTAAGCCTTCAAGATACTGATTATGTGTTGATAACTTTATTCTAAAAATACTGGATTAGACCCTCTACTATGCAATGGTTTATCCAGGCAGTGAAAGCATGGCAGAGTGAAGCATTTCTGAGTAGATGCATTTCTGGACTGTACACCACTCAGCTACTCCTTGGAGTATATGCATTCCTTCTTTTAAATAATGTGGAATTCTGTTAAGGGTTTTACCTAAATCTGATCCTCCTGGTTTTCAAACAACTTTGTTTCTGTTTTGAAGGAGGATGTCTTAACCAAACTGGCTTTAGAGTGCCTTGCAGCAACGATGCCTCCAAGGTGCCATGTGCTGGCTGGCTGAGCCAGCAGCACTGTATTTTCCTGTGCTCGGTAAGTATGAAAGACCCTGAACCAAGTCACATACTGGATGGAAAATGTTCAAGACCTGGAAATGTGGAAGAATGTGCTGAAAATGAGGCTAGGTAATTCTCAGCACCTTTAGCCTTTGTTAAGAAAGAACAAATGTGATTAATCCCAAACAGAGCCACTCGTATTTGATGAGGAAGAAAATCTTAAGATTCACTGAAATGTCACAGAGGCATTTTATGGTAGGTCTAAGCTGTTTATGAAGTAAGTGAGGTAGGATGGCAGTGGTTGTTACAGAACTCCTTGGAGCATGTTTTCCATCTCCTAGCATCTGCAATAAGTAGGTTATGAATATAAAAGCCTGTCCTGTACAGGTTTAGGAACTCTGACAGAGGTGAAAAGCGGTCTCTGTTCATAGCGCACATGGGGCTCTGACCTCTGTCATGCTTTTCATCCATCAAACGTCTCTAGATAGTGTTTGAGAAAGCACTCTCTGAGACTAGAAAATGTGACTGTGTACTTTGTAGTTTCTAGGTTTTCTGAGTGGTCTCATTTGTCTCCATATGAATTTCAGCTTCCCCAAAAAGCTAAAATTTCTGTTTAAGGATGACCTTGGAAATGGAGATGGGAGGTGGTTTGTAGAAATCCCGTGGGCATCCAGCAGGACTACAGCTGTGCTAGGGAAAGAAGCCATCCTCCCTTTGACTAACCCCAACCAGATTCATCCTGAGGGATGAAAAACCAGCAGTCCTCTTGGGAGAAGCCCAGATTGCCACCAGTTAATCCCTGCTGTAATGCACCAGTCTGGGGGCCATAGCACATAGTAGAACCAAAGGCATTGCTGCCCTGAGCTGGGACATGTGCAGGCCACCTAACCTGTGCTCCGAGCAACTCCTGTCAAAAAACGCCCATCTGATGGCAAATGCACATACAGCGCTGTCCCTCAAGGGTTAAAACTAGGTAAAAAAGACCTAGAAATCATGGCCCAGGTGTAAACGGAGAGATGGACTGATGGAAGTGGCAGCACCAGCCCAGTTGTTCCTGGATTAATGCCACTGCTGAGTTTAGATCTGGCAAATGTGTCTCAAAATTCAATTCATGCAGGAACAACTGCTTGAACCTGGTTACTTCTTTCCTTATGCAGGTGGCTTTTCTAGGTTGTCTGTTTTCAGCATGATGACTTCTAGACGATGCTTGGGCAAGGATTGTCCCCTCCCAATAACGCTGAGTATGAGAGTAGGTATCCTCCAGACTTCCTAATTTGATAATGGGGAAAAACACCCATCAGGAGAGAGTTTGCAGCGCTTCACTAAATAAGTAATGGATACTAAAGTCTCCAGGACTTTGGAATCACTTGGACTCTGACTTTTCGTGCAATGCTATATAGCGTTTAGGTAAAAGGTTAAAACTATACTTAGTCTAAAATAAAGCTGTACCATAACATGGAGGCAGAAAGAGGGAATCTTAGTACTGCTTCCTTCTTTAACAGGAGTCATGCCAAGGCAGAAAAAGAGAGTTTATAAATGTTTTAATTTTAGGTGGTTTTTTTTCCTTTCACACATTGCATGACTTCCTGTTAGAAGGCTGGACACAGACTTCTATTAACTTTTATTTATTAAAAAACCAAAGAGCAGTCTTGGAAAGAAATTCGGGTCTGAGAACACAGCAGGGTAATGGGAAACTTAATAAATATCCTGTTGTTATAACATCTGTCATTTTAGCATTAACAAGCTCATGACTTTAGTTGTTGTATGATCACAGCTCCACTCTGCAGATTAAGGGAAAGACTGTTAGACCTTTCAAGTAAAAGCTTTCTGCACGACAGGATGCTTTAACCTCTTGTATCCTGAAGCTATTTAGCCAAAGCAGCCTGAAAGTGATATTGAGACAGACTCCTGTGTGGGTCAATTAGGAGGGATACAGAAGCAGTTAGGCTCAAGAGTTTTTCTCATTTTGTTCTCTTTGATGTCCAGAAAAGCCAGAGAAAAAAAAGCAAACCCCAAACTAAAATAATGTGAGTTGGGTTTTGTTTGATTTTTTTTTTTTTAATTTTGCTTTGGCCATACTTTGGTTCTCTTAAAGATTGTAGAGAGGAGATTTAAGAGACTGTCTTATCAAATGAGTAAACATCTCTGGAGCAAAACTATGGTAGATGTCCGTTGATTTTAAGGCAGTAAATGTATATCAACTGCAAGCACAGAATGATATTTTGGTTCATTTAAAATAGGCCTATGTAAGGACCAGAACAACTGTACAAATACTGAACTCCACACAGAGTCTCTCACCACCTGTTCCTGCGATTTCTTTAGCCTGTTGACTCATATTTTTCTTTTCTGGAAGCTAAGGAAAATGCCTGCCACGCTGAAAATGCTCCTGGTTTGGTTTTAATCTCAGAATACGTTCATCCAAAATTGTTCCATGGTGATAATATTTCTGACTTTTTTTTTTCTTGCTTTTATGTGTCAGGTGGTGAAACGAGAGCCCTCCATGAACTGTATGTAGCCAGCGCTGCGAGGATACAGCACACATCTGTCCCCCAGTACATGGCTTCTTATGCAGGGGACCAAAAGAAAGAGTTTGTCTTGGTGCTCAGAAGTGTGTAGCTGGCTGCCATCCTCTTGCACGGCTGCGGTACTCATACTCAGCTACACTCCTCCTGCACAGCTGTGCTGGGGTGGCCCTGGGCAGGTGCAAGGGGATTGATTACTGGTGCTGAGGGCAGCCCCACACTTATCTCACAAAGCAGCCCAACACCACCCTGCCTCTTCCCTGGGCAGCAGGGCAGCCTGGGGATGGCTGCACTCGGGCTTGAGCAGGCTCTGGCCGTCAGTGGTGTGGCTTTGCAGGCTTCACCGTACAGCTGCAATTTACTGAGCCCTCCGCCGTTGCTCACTGGCCCAGCAAGTTTCAGCCCAGCCTCCTGCTCCATGCCAGTGACCAACCTGGACATTGCCTGCAGGATCAATCTCGCTTTCTCTTGCCGGTGGGTCCATGTCCAGAGCTGCCCCACCACTACCCTAGAAGGTGCCAGCCCCCACCCAGTGCCACTGCTGAGCACAGCTCACAGCGGAAGCCAGTGCAGGGAGTTTTGTGGCAGATGGAGTGACGGTGAGGCTTGCCACAGGGCTGCAGCACAACCCCAATGATGTGAGCGATTGCCCTCGCACTAGAAAACGCAATTTGCCAAAATGAAACCGCTCCAGCCGCACGCACCCAACCGCAGCATCCGAGGAGAGCTGGGATCGCCGCCGCGGCAAGAAAATGGGCAGCCAACATTAGGAGGGAAATTAATCTTTCACAAGAGCCACAATGAGCCATTAGCTTTTAAACGGGTTTTAAGGGTGGGAAACAGCTTTCCTGTTGGGCAAACCTTAAGAAGGAAATAACTGGCTCCAAACATCCAGGGGCGGTGGGGAGTTCAGAGCAGAGTTAACTCTGAACTCCGCAGCTTGAGCTCCTCAGTACAATGCAGCCGGCTCCCGCGTGTGGATGAGCCGGTGGTGGAGCTGCAGGGAGCTGCCCTTATTTATTTGTTCCTACCACACAGACTGAGACAAGGGCTGTGTTTTATGTTCCTCTGCAGGAAGGTGATAAAGTGCCTGGGAGCTGCTGAAACCCGTTCACCAATAAATTCAAAGGAAAAGGCCATTTCTCGCGCTTTAGAAGGAGAGCTGAAAGGTAGAGAAGACTGAAATGGTGTGTTGCACGGCAGCACGGCAGGAGACACCGGAGCAATTTTTCTGGTTCGTTTCGTTGCTTGTTTGTTTTGACTTTTTTTTTTCTCCGTCAATGATTTTTACTATGCCTGTGGCTAGGCAATCAATATCTCTTTGCCACCAATAAATATTCCTGGCTTTTAAATTACAATGTATTCCAGGGTGAAACAAATTAAGTGTGAGATTGCTGCCCTCTGTACTCTAAATGAAAACTTAGAGAGAGATTCCTGAACCAGGCTGTCTGGTGGCGGCAGACTTGAACATGGGGAAAAACATGAGGTCTGGATTCAGCTTGTGGCTGATCTCTCTCCTTTCATTGAGCCAAAGCAGAGACTGGGGTGAGCTGTGTGAGCAGCTTCACAGACTGAATCCCTCAGGGAGATGCACATGGTTGAACATTGGCCTGCCCAGAGCACCGCAGTGCCCTTGTTGCTTCAGTGGGAATCTGCGGAGCTGGGTATGGGTTCAACCAGCTGATGTGTGAAGCACAACCTGGGCTGAGCAGCACCTGCCCAAATGCCCATCCCCCTGATGCCACACTGGCAGGGACTTCGGCTTTGACCTGGTGATGCAGTGGCTGATCATGGAGCATTCCCCAAGGACCTGCTACTAAAAGCAATCCTTCCCTTTGATACCCGTGCCAGGGAGACAAACGGAAACCTATCTGGAGCCCTGAAAATCTGCTGTGGCTGTGATGGCAATGGATTCTAACCCCATGTGTCCAAGGGAGAACAGGCTGACTTAATTAAGCACTGAGGAAGCAATCTGATTTGCTTCTTAAGCAGAGTTGGATGATTTGGTGGAAATAAGTTGTTATAGGAGATATTATTCTCTTTGGTTTTCTATGGTAGTTTGCTGGGGTAGTAGAGGGATTGCGTAGCAGCTGCTGCTGTGTTTCTCCCACAGCGTCGCTGCTGCTTGAACTCTCTGGCAGAGAAACTTTACAGGACAGTTCAAGAGATATTTGACTCTGTTTCCCAACTTCTGTTACAACAGGAGCTGTTGCTTTGCAGGATTAAGATGACCACAGAAAACAGAGGGCAAAGACACTGGGCATCTTTGCCAGGAGCAAATATTGCAGAGTAAACCACAGCCAATCCACAGCAGGTAGACACCTCATGTTGGTGACCCATTCCCTCATTCTCTAGAGGCATCGCTGTGGGGTCTTGGCCTCCTGGGTGGAAGGATGGGGATCCCCATGGAGGGTTTTCTCTCTTTCCCTCTTCTTCTTTGGTGGGACGGTGCTGTGGCAATAGCACGCTACCTGTGCATTAATCCTCCTTGTACTGCTTGTATGTACATAAGGAAAATGCCTGATGGGACTTGACATTTGCCATGAAGATAATTAAGTCCTTCCAGTTTCAAGTCACCCTGTCCTGATTTTATACCAAAGCTTTTCATATCAACAGCTATTTCATTTCAGTAAGCTAATAATAACCACTGCAAGGCCTGTGTTCACAAAGAGATAGTGTAAGCAAAGGACTCTCCACAGCTGCAACTGTCAGAAAAAACAGGAGCTAATGCTGCAGAGGGGTGAGTGCTAAGGAAGTCTGAGATGTTGCCTGTCTTAAGTCTTAGACAGCGTTCACTGAGCCAGGCCCGTCGCAGGGTTTTGGCTCTGACCTACCCTGCCACCACTGTGCTTGCAATTATTACTTAGAAGAGGAGGGAGCAGTGTAAGACTAGGCTCCACAAATAATTACCAAAGTCTTTACTCATCCTTCCCCTCCAAGAAGTGTCTGAATGCCAGAGGAAGCTAGATAAATGCTTTGTTGTCTTTCACTTCAACAAAAACTAGCTCTGAAAAAATCTTCATTGGTGTCTAGTGGGACTGTTTGGAGCGTCAGGGCTTGGCCCCCTGCTTCTCATAGAAATTAGCAGGAATTTCATCACTGGCTTCTCTGGCCCAACTCCGCTCCCATGGTTGGCACCCCTTGCTAAAGAAGAGTGAGACTTGCTGCATTGAATATTTGCAGTGGAGGGTGCTGAGGAGGGGGGCAGGCTGCCCGCTAGGAGGTTCTTTGGCCTGAGACCCCCTGTAGCCTTGAGGCCTGATGTTCATTTTTCTTCCCAAGGGACAAAAACGAACATCAAACCCAAGGGAGCCTATAGATTTGCTACTGGCCACCATACATTGCATGCAGCTTGGAGTCCCGGGGCTGAGAATGAACTGTGGAGATAAACTATCTGTGAGCATAAACGTGCCTCTAGCCTTGCACACCTTGTAGAAGAAAAGAGAATTTCTGAAAAGCAGGACATGCCAAGATAGGAGCTGAGCAGTGAGTGCATGCTTTGTTTCTCATCCTCTTCCCATCAGCACCCACTGATGGGTCGTTTTGGAGGCAGGCTACAGAATGAAAGACCCACCATACTTAGTGTGATGGTCCCTAGGTGACAAAAACAAATGGATTTATGAACTGATGAACATGGGATACTTCTGACCCCGCCCCTGACCCTAGAAGAAACACCCTACTTGGAGACTAAGCCCTGAAATCTTCTGATGACTAGGGCACTTGTGGCTTTCATCTTGCAGCTCCTGTATCTGGGTACCCTGGTATTCATTTGAATTGCATACTCCACAAGTCAGTGTGCTGTTCGACACACAGTCGTTTGGTCAATTTTCTAATCCTCCAGCACAGTTTGGAGCATAACTCTCACAGGCTGCAGTCAAACTTCCAGGCAGGTGAGGCGGCTGAGCCAGCAGAGGTGTTGCAAGGTGCTGCTGAGTGCCCCAGCAAAACTCATGAGCAGCTGGTGACTCAGGTCTGCTGTACTTTCTAATGAAAGGCCAAAGAATCTGGTGTTTTTGTATTAATCACCACAAGCTCAACTCTCCACTGTTAGTTTCTTCCTAGCGTTTTGTGTATCTTGACATCTTTAGATAACCAAACAATTTTCTGAGTGCTCTGCTGAGAAAAAAAAACCACTGGTAGGAGTCTCCTAGGAGGCAGCACCATGGGCGGAGTGAAAACTGCAGGACTGTTCTGTGTTACACTTGTTGCAAAGACAAAAATCCAGAATAACTGCACCGTCACCATTCACTGTGGCATATTTAAAAATGAGCCTTCTGTGGATGAGAAATAAGAGCTGGGACGGTCGAGCAAACAGATCCACAGTCAAGCACACCATGCCCCGTGGAGTGTCTGTGAGCCCAGCAGTCCGTGGAGTGCATTACTAAGCAAGCTGCAGAATTCCTGATACTTTCGTGTACTAACCCTCAGCACATCCCTGAGAGGCTGCAAGGAATGAGCCGCATCTACCACTCCAAGGGGAGCTGCGTTCTTTTGCTCGCTTCATTTGCTGTTTTCACGGTATCTTTCATTACAGGTTGGAAATAGAAGCAGCTGAGCACTGAGGATTTAACACTGTGACCCACCTGTATGTGCTTTACCATAACTCCAGGTTTCATGACTCCTTCTTTGGCCTGGGTGCTTTTAGGTGAGTTACGTAGCTTTGCCCGCAGCGTGTGCGCCTACCTCAAGGTCTAACTTGCTGCGCTGCCTACTGCTTTTATTTGCACAAGTTTCTGAAAGTGTTATAGCAGCCAAACTTGATGGATTGCCTGCCTGAAGTAGCTGGAGGATCAGTTCAAGTGTTATTTGGGCATATCAATTCCTACTTGTGTTCTAATTTTTAATTTTCTGAGTTCAGCCTGCAAACTGTTCTGGGGAACTCTCTTTAGTATTCCCCGTCCCTGAAGTGAAAATCCTTTTGTCTGTGCATTTCCTGCTTTCACATATAAAGCAAAATAAGATTTATGTTTGAGTAAGTAGAACGTAAGGTACTATTCAGCAGGTCGGTTTAGTGTGGGGCTGCTTTCTCTTAATGGGCAAGAATACACACCTGCTAGTTTTTCTTAGGTTTCTGTGATATTCCGTTGCTGTGAGAAATGAGCACGGCCAAGAAGAGATGATGACGTGACTTAGTGACAAAGGGGAAGTACAAAAAGCTGACAATCCAGGAAAAATATACAGTAAATGCAAAGCTGCTGTTCAGGCTGATTCCCCTGGGCTGTGTGTTGCTGGGGTGCTCAAAGGCAGGCTCGTGGTTTCCTTTCCTTTCCACACAGATTTCGTTTCCCTGCAACGTGGGCGCATGACCCGATGATATTTCTGGCAAGTCCCTGTCATGTGCCCGCCGGCAGCCGCTTGTGTGAAACGCGACAGTCAGATGTACTGCCAGCCTGGGAAGCCTGAAGTTTTCCTAAGGCACAGGCCCACGGATATTGAGGAAATGGTCAGGAGGCATTATCCCAGAAAACCATCTTAAACAGAGCTAGAGTCAGAGTTGGCTTTTCTGTCCTCTCCCAAACTCACCAGCTGCAATTGCAGGTGCTGGTGGGCTAGCTGGCATCGCCTGGCACATGATGCAGAGCTGAAATGAGAAGGGGACCCGGCGATGCCGTTGATCTAATGACAGCACACCAGGTATCTCCTCTTCTCCTCCTACTGCAGGAGGGGCGGGTAATTACCATATCTATTTTAGAAATGAAGAAACCAACATGTGCATAGGCGGAAGGGTAGAGTTTTAAGGATAGGTGGATGTCTGAGATGCAAATGCTTTGGAAAACACCACGTTGCACCTGATTTGCATCGGTAGGCATCTAAATGCTTGTACCAATCTGGCCCAAAGGGCCTTGTGCAAGGGTGCAGGGCTCCTGGGCTCCTTCAGTGGGGATCCCTCGCTCCTTGTGACAGCTGCACTAGTTGTTCCCCTGCCTTTGGACCCGCTCAAGGGACAAGTGCTTCTGGGTTCCACTGAACAGCAGTGGGGATGGGATGATGTCTCCTCTTAACCTTGCAAGAACAGCCTGCATTAGCAGCCTTGCTGATCCTCCCAGCTCTTCCTCCATGCTAGCTTTTCTATTTCAAATAGAAATCTATTTCAAAGCTCAGCAGATTTATTTCGCTTCAGGAGTAGGAAACCTGTTGGTTTTGCCTTCCTCAATGTTGCCCCAGCCCAGGCTGGATGCTGCGTGTCACCTGCTGGGCACCATCGATGCTCCTGGGCAGGAGGCAGAGCCAGTGCCCTACATTCTCCCAGTCCCCACAGGACTTTGAACACTCTTTTTCATGATGATGATGGGAGTGTTGAAAGCTATCACCCAAGCTGAACTGGAAAGGAGTGAAGGAGATTACCTCAGTGGAAAAATAGATATAATTATCAGTAATAGACTCAGCAGCTATGTATGCAATCATTTCCTCCTGAAGACCTTGGTACACTTGAGAAGAGAAACTTCCTGGTTTATGTGCAAAGAAGTGTCATCATGAAGCATCCTGTTCCTAACCTTCTTCTTCCACTTTTTAGTACACCTGCAGCATCATTTTCTCTAGAAAAACAGCCAGAGTCCAGCTCAGATTTTTTGAGGAGCTTTGAGAGACAATTCTGTTACAGGTCAAGAAGCACTTTTTCAGCTGCAGCCGATGGCTTTTCCTTTCTTTCTGAGTCCAACTGAAGGGTTTTCTAACTTTGTCGTGGCTCTGAAGTCCACCTGCAGACATTTGCTCAACTGTTTCTGTTGGAACGTGGTCCTGCCATTTTCCCAGAGGGCATCTAAATGGGCAGCCAGATCTGGTCTTCCCTTAGCAGGGCCCTTTCCATTTGCTTTCCCACTTTCTTCCTCCATATGAGCAAGGAAATAAAGGTCTTTGCTGCCACTGCTGGGTCTTAGATTTCTCTTTGTGTGGCAGGAAATGTAAGGTTGCAAAATACTGTGGGTTTTTCTTCCAAAGTCTTTACCATAATGGTGATCAAAATATTCTGATTGGCTTCCCTGTCTTACTTGACCTTAGTACAATATTTGAATGAGAGTGTCCTTTCACCCATGGCCATTTGTACCAGTCTACGTTTCAAGATCCAAAATGCAAGCTGTTCTTCCACAAGTAATATTAAGATGCTTTAAAAAAACCCCAACAAACAAACAAAAACAACAACGACGAACAAACAAAACCAACAACAACAACAACAACAACAAAAAACACAGAAAGAAAACCTAAGGAAAAAAAATTAATACCATTTTCCTTTTTGGAAAAGAAGTGTGAAAACAAATAAGTGAGCAAGGAGAAGGAAAACCAAAGCCTTTGTGTGGGATAGGGTTTTACAGCTGAAATACCAAATTCTGTATTAGTCTGAACTACTGCCAATCATATCTCGATGAAAAATATTTGGTTATTTCCACGACTAATTCAACCAGCAGAGGACTAACAGCAGTAGGAGCCCAGGAGGAGACAGGTTCAGGGAAGAGGCGTGACTGTCGCGGTAGGAGTGCCGTAGGTGTCTGAGAAATACCGTGCAGAAGAAGCAAGAGCAACCAGCATTGCTGCAAATGCCTGATCGCAGGGACTGGTAATGTGGGAGCCTCACACCGGCACAGGGGGCGAAACTGGGAATTGTCAAAGAGGCTGACATTCAATAGGGCGATGGGATCAATGGGGAAGGTCTTGAGAAACCTGTTTTGTGACCTCTGACTTCTCATCCCTTATCGGGTTTGAGTCAGTGTCTTTTGCCGCACAGTTAAGTGGTGAGGCAAGGTGGTTTTGGTGATAATGTGTTTTATTCTAGTGACCTCATTTTTACTGAATGACTTGTCTTGGACCTTTTGCTTTTGCTAATATGTGTGCTGAGGAACAAAGCTGCAATGCTTAGAAGATGCCAATTAGAAAATCAGTGAGGTCATTTCACACCACTTTCCCAAGCTCTTTGCCTAGGCTTCTCCAGCCTTTAAAAACAAATTACAAATATGCTTAAATATTTACTCCTTGGGCCGCTGGCCCTTTTGAAGACTACTTGTCCTGCAGGAGCCAGTGCCTGTGCTGCAGAGGTTCAGTGTCACTTCAGGAGGGTCCAGATGAGCTAGCACTTACCTGTCCATTCATAGAGGCTGGTATATAAAGGTGGCTGGGCGGGATGAACCGTGCCCTGGAGACATGCAGAGAGCCTTAGCTCAGAGTGGCCATCACGTATCTCTGGTTTCTGCTGCAGGCTAGAGGCCATGATGGGGCTGGAGGCGGCATGGCAGCCTGTTGGGAAAAGATGCCCTGGCCATGAAAATGAGGTGCCCCAGGTGCACGTCTCTTCCTGGAGGTTTTTGGAACTGGCTCCTTGCTGTCTTAATGCCTTCATTCATGTCACTGGTAAAGCCCCCACACTGAGAGCTGGGGGTTGGACTAGATGACCTTAGGAGGTCCCTTCCAGCCTGGGGCATTCTATGATTCTATGAAAGCATAGGGTGCTCCACTCTGCTCTTTCCCTCACTACCTCCCTCAGCAGCCCCTCCTTTCCTATAACTGTTCTTGTCTTTGGGAAGCTTTTTTTCCCCCCGATACTTAGCTATATTTCCCTCTTGCCTTTCGCATCCATGTTGCTTCTTGTCCTACTTTTTTTTAATTCTTTTTTTGCTTTGTCTTGTTTGGAGCCTCTCTGCATATAGACATAAGGGCAAAGCTAGCATTCTCCTTCTTCTTTGCCTAGGGCATGGATCACATTACACTTTTCCTTCAGTTCCTGAATGAATTTACTGTCAGACAATAGCACAACCTGGTGAAAACCCACACCCCAAGAGCAGTTTTGTCTAGCTCATGAATTTACTTGCTTTCAGGGTTTTCGTTAAGAAGTTGATGATAGAGCGGTGAACGCATTCCTTATGGGTGCTCAGGATCAGAAGAAGTCGTAATCCCCTCCTCAGGAGGAAAGGTAAGCACAAGCTGAAACACCCAAGGTGCAACCAGTGGCACAACATCACTCCAGGAAGCATCATACCTCTTCAGAGGGTGTTGGCTTTCTAAGGTACCTCAAATACTCTGCCAGAGTAATTAGTAGCGATCTGAATCAGACATCGCTGTGTACACGTCTGTCTACAATAGTGACATGTTTTGTCACACATCTTCAGTCAGCAGCAATTTTGAGGTGGATACACTCCCTAGCCCACAGTAATCGTCTGCCTTGTGCTTGTTGTCACCCTGCGTGGGGGGTGTTTGTCCCAACCATCGGTCCTTCAGGTTCCTGCTCAGGGCAAAGCTTAGGTGCTCGCTGTAAGCGCCGGTCTCAATGGCCGAGCACTCCTAAAGCTGAGATCACCCTTCATTTGTCTACCCGGCACCTGCAAGGAGTCCTTACTGTTTGCAGAGAGAGAATCGCTTTGCACAGGTCCTCGTGTTGTCTCCTTGTCTCCCTGGGAGTCCCAGGATTGCTGGGAGTGGTGAATGCAAAATGAAAGACAAAGCTGGAGGGAAGTGTGTTTAGTTTATAGCTGGGACAAGTCAGACATTGCCTTTACCAAAGGAAAGAGCAGTTTTTGATCCCCCTGTAGTTTTATTTGTTCTGAATGAGAAAAAAAGGTGTAGTTTGTTGGATGCAACATGGACATTGTAATCCCAGCTCCAGTGGCTAGGTAAACATTTCCCAGTTGAACTCACGTATCTCCCATAAGAAAGCTGGAGAATAGGGGGTATAGTGTTGCTCTTTCACAAAAAAATCCCCATTAATAACACGCACCATGGACTCTGCCTTTTCTCTGACTACCCTGTAAAACGCTGCCCATCAGGTTGTGGTGTATGTGTAACAAGTCGGTCAGGTCCAAACATCATCTGTTGCACTGAGCGGCCAGGCTGAGGTCATGTCTCTGTTCATTTTATTAATTTCCTTTTTTTTTATTCTTTGCTTTCACAAAAGGCTTGTAATACTCAATGGAAGGAAGGGAAAAATTAAGGCCTAGATTTTCACAACTCCTTCCTTGCTGTCTGCAGGAGCCTTTTGGAAGCCAGGAAGAGGCCACAAAGAGTGTGAGTGCCCCTCACTCCTTTGTGATGCCAAATGGAGATGGTCTATCGGCCTCTTGGGGCCCATGGGACCATGTAGGTGGAGAGCACCCATGGGTGGACCTGTGGCTACCCAGCTGTAGAGGCAACAGGCAGCAAAGCCGGTGGGGAGACCACAGCCTTCAGCTCTCCTTTCATCCAGGAGCCTTGGTGGGGAAACACAAAACAGCCGTGAGGGAAAGGAAAGCGTGTAAGGCAAAAACGCTTATGCGTCTCCAGAGGGAGAGAAAGGTGGGAAAGTCAGAGCAGGGAGATGTGTGGATGAGATGCTGGCACAAGGCAGAGGGGAAGGATGGAATCCCTTCTTTCCCAAAAGGGCTACGGAGACACAAACACTGGAGCCAGTAGTCGGGAGAGGGCGAGGGGTGTGGATGAGAGGGAAGGAAACACAGACTGGCGGTACCTGTTCTGTGCTGCTTCATCTGTGACCGCTCGTGCAACTCTTCAGGCTTGCTTTGTGCTTCACGTTTTTTAATCAGCCCCGAGATCTCAATGTAAACTTGCTTGTCTTACCCTGGCTAGGGCCAGCCCTCCTGTCCCCTGTGCCAGCCATACTCCATCTCCTTCCCCAGAAAGGTCACTTCTCTCTGCCAGCCCATGATGGTTGTCCACAGCAGAAGCACCCGATGGCTCCATCCAGGCTCTTTCCCCACTTCAGCCTCCTCAGATGACTTGTGGGCACCTGCAAACACTGTTATGATTTAGATCAGCCCCCAGTATCATCATTACACTTCCAGGATGACTGTTGCTTTCAAGCTATGTCTTGGAGGTGGATGAACATGTGTAATGTGTCCTGCAGAGCTTCCTGAATTTTGGACGGGTAAATAGTTTGCTATAAAGTGGAAAATGTCAATCCTGCCCTTGGTGATCCCTTGGGTTGGTAGCCTCTTATAGACTTCAAACTCTGAGACATGGCACCAAGGTGCAAAATTACATGCATGTTTGTGGTGTATATATATCCAAAGTGAACTGGGATATCAGAAAGAAGAACTAGACACCCTTGTCTTCCAGAAAGGAGGTAGCATGTGATGGAGGCCCAGACAATCTCCTTTGAATTTGTATTACTTTATGGTGGAAGTATGGAATTTGTGTTGTTTTGGTGTCCCATGCTCCGTCACATGTTCTCAGCAGGGACTGTGCTTGCCTGCAACAGTGGTGGATAAGATTTATTTACACGGCCCCTGTCTTGTGTTTCAGTTGCTTTGGCAGCTCTCTAACTCTTGGTCATGGTGTGACACCACAGCAAATAGAACATTCAGAGAATATCTCAAGGAATTTCCCAGGTGTAATGTCACTTGGGACAGAGGTTGAGGGTGTCTGGGTACTGGAAAAAGGCAGTCAGTGGCAAAATGGTTATGTCCCTTAAGTGAGCCAGTAAGTCTTCTGGCTCTGTCTAACCCCCAGGAGCCATGTCAAAGATGACAGGCCGGGGTTCCTGGCTGCCAGCCACTGGCCAAGGCCTCACCTTTTCACATCATGGAGCATCAGTTGTGCCTGAAACCATAGCAGGTGACCCGCTGATGGTCTTCTGCAACCCCATGGTCACCTGGCCCCGTACAGAGGTGGATGCCAACAGACAGCTGAGACACTCGCTTACCAGGCAGGAGTCACTGATCTGCTACAATGTCCTGAGCCGTAGGTTTCGTCAACAAAACTGCAGGAAATCTCTTTCCTCTACAAAGTATGGCCTTGTCAGCTCAGGGAGATGTGATGCTGGCAGGCATGCTGCCTAGCTCCTGGCTTGTTTGGCCACCAGTATGACGGCCACAGGGATTATAACCCACCTTGTCTCTCAAGGGTGGCTCAGATTACAGCCAAAGAAAAGATGTTTTTGTCTGCTCTGTCAGTCTTCAGGCCTAATACTTGTATGTGACATGTTACCTGCCAGGTACTCCCATATGACTCATGACCACAAAAGTAATAAAAAAAAGCTGATGGGGAAGCTGGTCTACAAGGTGCTACTTGCTTGCTGTTATTGTCCAGGACTGATGACTGCTGCTGAAGACCTTCTACTCTGTAATTACAGCCCAGCTGTAGCAGGTCTGCCAGTCCGTACGGCGCTGCCAAGTGGCATATGTGCTTATTGCTTCCATGAACGTGGCTCCAGAGGATAATTATGTGCACAGGAGGAGGATTGAATAGAAATCCAATTGGGAGGATAAGGAAAACCTGCTCCGTGCCACCACAGGAGTACATGTGAGAGCCTGGTATTTTCTGAAGAGAGAACAGTCAAGATACCATCGGCTACTCCTGTTATTACACCCCAGAATTCATTGAGGGCTGCAGACAAAGAGCTAGTTAATTATTTATGGCTTATGCATAAAAGGGGAAGGCAGGAACATGCAAAGGGCTATTTCATCATTTTTTTTCAGCCTAGCAAAGCTGCTTGGTTCATATTAACTTCTTTTAAGTCTAATTTTGAAGTTTGCCATCAAACTCTTCCCCTCTGGCATCGGTCAGGCCAGTGGTAAACTCAGATTTCGGCTCCACTTGCTTAATTGGTACCTCCGAACCCAGGGTTTATTTTGCCTGCCTGCTTCAGCTTGTCTCAGGCCTTAATTGCAAGGTCTCTGGGGGAGGGCTTGTTATGTATAACGGGCTAACGTTTTTTGAATGGCACAGCTTTTCCTTTTGGAAGAAGCTGATTCATCGACACGGAAACGTTTTGCACAATGGTCTTGACTTTGCTTAAATTTCCAGTTAAAATCATGATCAGAGCGCCAAAAACATTTCCTCTTGTCTCATGTTTCAGTGTGGGGCACCAGACCCACCTGGCAAGATGGGGGCTGTGCTTCCCTGGAGGACATGGGGGACTGTGCCCAAGCATGGCCACAGGAGCTGCGGCTGCTGTGGTGGCACAGTCCCATGTCGCATGGACCCACGGTACATGAAACCCCTCTACCTTCAGCAAGACTGGGAGCTGATGGGAACAGGGCTGAGCTTTAGGCCAGTCTTCTGCACTTCTGAGACATTCACCTCAGTCTTGGCCTTCTCCTGGGGACCCATCATGTGGCTCTCAGGTGCCATTTCTATCATGTGAGAGAAGTGTCCGTAGGCTGGTGAAACACATGCCTGCATGTTTTCCTCTGCTCCAGAACAGATGCTGTTGAGCATTTTCCAGTAAGACTGAAGCACCTTCATCCTAGTGAAGGATTGGTGTGTTTGACTGTGGATTCCTTCTGCATCAATTAATTGCCGTGCTATTGACTGTACCCCCCTTTTTAGACTCATTCCTCAAGAACACTTTGATTGCAGCATAACAAGAAACCTTTAATGAGCACGTTGTTGCTGGGATTCACAGAGCAAGTTTGTGCTGCTTCTAAAGAAAGTACATTTGGTAGAGACTATTTTTCTGGAATAGTTTAAGTGGGCACATGAAGAGGAAGCTGAACATGTCCCCATCCTCTTCAGGATGAAGGTGCCAAAAGGGATCTAGCCGAGGCCAGCCTGGCCCCAACATCTGTGAGTGTTTCTAGAGGGGCTCATGGCTGAGCCGGTCAGAGAGGCTGACCTTTCCACCAGGAGAGACAGAGGCTTGTAAATGATGTTTCCCTGTCTTCATTCCAAAGCAGTCAGCTCTGCCATCCTTCCTGAGCACCCAGGAAGGGTGTCCATATGTCACCTTTCCCTTGTGCAGTGTGATTTTTTTGTTGCTTTTTAAACAGTTCCAGATACAGCCTCGTGGACAGTCAAGGTGAGCAGCATGCTGTGAGATGTGCCAACTGAACAGGAGTTCAGGCAGAGAGGCTGGGGTGGCAAATCATGCTCTGAATTCTGTACTAACCATCAAAGGCTTCTAGCTTTCAGAAAGGAGCCAGCTCATTCCCATCTATCTACAGCTACTGAGAAAACAGTTAGAGGAGAAAAAGTGAGTTTTCAGTATGACAGACACTACAGCATGGAATGGGGCCGGGGAGTCTTCCCTCCCAGGGCAGCCTGGGAGTTATTGGGAACTGAACTCTACTGCATGTGTGATGGCTTTTTGCTCTCATTCCTGGTGTGTGTGGTGGATACATCAGTTGTGAGTCCAAGCAAAAAGAAACAGAGTTGAAGGAATAGGAGATTCAATGTCCTCTTCATCCTTGGTGCCATCCTGTTTGTTGGAGGCCTAAAGAGATGACTAAAGCCTCCTGCATACCTGATGAGTGTTTAATTTGAGAAAATTGGAACAGGAGCCTCTATGTTTAAGGGATCCAAAACCCAAAAACATGTCACCTGTTATTTCAGGAACTCATGGATTGAGTAGCTGAACTTATATGAACTTTTTCCTCAGCAGGGGATTTTCACAGGCAATCATATTATTTAAAATTTGGTGCCTTACCAGTAGTTTGCTTCAAAAGAATCTATCGTGACCTTAATTATGATCCTTAGATCCAGGACTTTTATTTTGCTTAGGTGAACAAGTGTTGTGAAATGCCTTTGTAAATCAAATCTAATCAAGTTGGTATTCTCCAGCTGGAGCCTGGAAACCTGCCCAGAGTGCATGGCAGGGGAGAACTGTGCAAGAGGCCAAGAAGTGATGACAACCTGCCAGTGGAGAGCCAAAAAAGGTGCAGCAGTGAACTGGCCCTAGCAGACAAGGAGATTTCCTTGCATTTCTTCTTTAAAATGCCTGAACTCCAGGACACACTGGGTGTGTGAGTTTACTCCAGAAAGCCTGAGGCAGTTTCAATTTATGCAACTGCTGTTTGCTCAGCAGATGAGAGGCCCAGCTCTCTCTGATCTCAGAGATGTTCAGAGAACAGACTCTTCTGTAGCTCTCTCCAGCATCCAGATGGGCATCTGCCCGATGCCAGGTATGGATGTGTTTAGCATTTTTCCAAGCTATGTTTTTGAGGAGGCTTGAAAATTAGCATCTGAGGACCCCCTAGAGACTTAAGAAGAAACAATTAGTATTCAAAGGACAGAGCGTGCAAAAGGAAGGGATGTATTTCTGCATTTTCCTTCTTGACATGTTATGGTGACTCACCTCTAGGGTTGGGGTGACACATACCGTGGGGTCTTGGTCAGCTCTGTCAGCCTCAGCGCTCCAACAGGGATTGCTGGTACAGTTGCAGTAGCATCTGGAAGGAGCACTGTCCTCCAGTGCATCCTCAGGCCTTCCCTGAGTGATCTGACAACAGTACAAGAACAGGCAGTGACACTTCTGGTTGTCTCTCCACAACTAAAGACTTGACATTTAATCAGGTCACTTTGAGAAAAACCTGGGATCCAATCTCCCCAGAAGTTTGTGTCTGCGGTACAGGTCTGCAGCAGCATCATGTGCCCGCAGTGTCTGCAAGCACCGGGGTGCTCATTGCAGACACTGGTAGTCCTGGCACGTCTCTCCCATGGGGCAGACTGACCACACAGAGAGAGCTGCGGCTGCAAATCGGCAATTTGGGATGTGCTGATGTATCTATTCTGTGTTGATCTGCACAGCTGGAGCGACCAGCTTGACTTGACATATGCTAATCTGAGAGGCAGAGAGGAGTCTTCTTGTCCTTCCATGTCTGCTCCTGGGAATCTGTGGTGCTGGCACTATAGTGCCATCCAGCACCAGCACTTACCACATGCTTATTAAAGGGAAAATTAGGAGAAATGTACCCAGCATGTCAGCCGTGCCAGGCACCACCAGGCTGACAGCGTTCAGGAAAGGCCGCAGTTCACAAAGTTAAATGAGAAGACTGTTGCAGCTCACTCCTCCTTCACTGCAGACAAACAAATGGGTGTGCCCTCTGGGCGAGCATCATGCCCACGTGCTGTGTTGACGTGTGGCACTGTGCAGGGGTCTTCAGGTCTTTTGGGGAAGGTGAGGAGCCAGGACCCTGCAGCAGATGAGGGTGGTGGAGCACCATGGCTCTTCAGCACTGAATCCAAACAGCCTGACGTGACCCAGAGCAGAATGTAGGCCAGCCTTGCATCAGGCCCAGAGTACACACCTGCCTTTTAAAAACAATCAGCAAGTTTGATTAGAGCGCGGTGTGGTAGCCCAAACGGGGAGACAAACAGTATGACAGGTATTTATCATTGGGACTGTAATTATGCCTGCAGGTCCCATGCTGCCTGGGCCCCAGTGTGGTAAGGGTTGTACGAGACATGATAAAAGATCATCCCTGGCCCGAAGAAATTAGAATCTCATTTAAAACATCCCAGGAGGGTGAGCCAAATGGGGCCGGTGTAAGGGACTGAGGTTGAGAAAAAAAAAAAAAGGGGGGAGTTTGATTACAGATAAAGCTGCTTCCTGGAGGCTCCCGTTGAGCCGGGATGGTTTGCTGGCTCCTTTGCAGCAGCACGTCGCCTTGCCAGTGGAAACAGGCAAAGCGTTACACGCTTTGAGTTGAGGAGGAGGCAGGTGGGCTGTAGCTATATATATATGTGTGTGTATGTACGTATATACAACATACGTTCAGAAAAGGAGGAAGGAGAAGGCTCCTTTCCTGCAGGCCGATGAAGGATGAGAGCACACCGAGTCCTCTCCAAAGCGCCGAGGCCACCATCCCCGGTTCAGCAGGCGCTCCCGCTCCTCGTGTGCTCCCCGCGGCGCCCACCGGGGGCCGGCGGCACAGGCCCGGCTCCCGCCGNTCGGGATGGAGCGAGTAGAAGTGATGGGCGACGCCGGGAACAACTGCCCTGACCCCGCCGGGAGCTGGCAGGAGAAACCGGCATCGATACTGCTCGATGTGGGGCCCAAGCGGCTCCGCTCGCCGCGCAGCCCAAGGAAAGCGGCCAAAAGTGACTAATCGGAGCTCGGGGCAAAGCTGGGCTGAGTGCAAATGATTGCTCTTTGATTTATTAGTGGTGTTATTGATTTTCACTTCTGTCTCAGCGCAGGCTTTAGAGCAGCTTCCAGCTGACTGGCCTCCAGCTGCCACAAAGGCACCTCCAGCTGCTGCCGCCTCACCTCTCTGCTGCACCTTTCCCATGCAGGAGGAGCTGGAAGGCTCGGGCTTCACATATCTCTTTGTAAAGGCACGTCTGGCATTCCTCGGGTTGCCTGCTCATAACTGTTTAGACTGGACATCAACAACGTTTGGGTTATGGACAGGACTTTTGCACTACTAGAAAGGACTCCAGGGCACTTCATGCTATATTGGCGTACGCTGCGTACTCCTCTTTGGGTAGGGAGAGGCTGAACTCCACAGCCACCAGGTGTGACACATTTTCCCCTGAATTTTACTTCCAAGAACAGCCTTCTGCAGACTGTAGATTTGTTGAGCTCTGTTTGAGAATCTAGCCACAGGGAGAAGGGAGGTCTCCAAATCCCTTGGCAATCTGTGAGTGTGGTATTAACCCACTCACTGAGAAGAGTCAGCTTTCCCCTCCTTGTCAGAAGGCTGCTCAGCAGCATTGCTGCAGATGAGTTCTTTCCCCTAACAAGCAGACATATCTCAGCCAGTAAACCTTGCTCTCAAGAAGCACAAAGGGCAGTATTTAACCATGCTACGTTTTCAAGCAATTTTAACTTAATTCTCCTTTGAGCAGATTTTAATGGATTTCTCTGCTTCCTCTGGCTTCGGAATTTGCTGATGATTAAAGAGCCTGAAATTTCATATGCTTCTTTATGACGCCTGAAATTTCCTACAAAAATCCATTTTCTCCTCCAGTTTGAACAAGTTACCAGATCTAATATGAGATGACAGGCAAGAATTTCATACAGCAGGGCAAGCACTGAACAGTGTCTCTCGGGCTCCTGCTCTCCGATACAACCCCCTCACTCAGGGTAGCTTTGGAAGGAAAAGGCCGATATTTCCTGGGCATATTTTACCTCCAGCACCCTTATGTTATTTGTACTTCTGTGCACAAGCATTTTGGCATGTGCGTCCAAAGTACTTTGTAAGCAAGTAAATTCCTGTCTTTGGGGGGCTGGGGGTGGTGGGTAATCAACCTGCAACTGATGTTTGCTTTGGGTGCTTGTGTGACCAACAGTCCCCCCAGGCACGGCAGGGAGCAAAACACACGAGCACCAAACCTCCTTCTTTCCTTAGGCTTCCTAGGGGTTTATTCTGTTCACTGGCATTTTGCCTTTTAGGGGTGTTCCTCAGTTTAAAGGTATGTCTCTATGTGAGTGGTATGAGCTGCAGCGTTACAGGCTGCTAGCATTGCTTCTGTGCAAGGTATCACAGTTTCTTGTTCTCCCCAGGTGCCACCACAGAATTATGAAATTCTGTGAGTGTCTTTCTTTTGGATTAAAAAAACCCAAGAATCAATTCTTGCGCTCATTTTTCTAGAAAGAAGCTTCACAACGTAACTGGAGCACATCCAAGAGACTGAAAATCAGAAGAAAAATTAAAATATCCCACATTTGATTTTATGTTAAAGCTGGCCATTTTGAAAGTGCATTTTATGTGCAGGGGTGGGGAATGAGTGGATTTTGATTCGCTCTTTGATATTGGAGTTGGAAATAGCTGCCTCAGTGCAGGTGGAAGTATTTGCTTCTGCCACATGTCTAGTGCAAATCTGACCTGTGCGTAAATCTATAGAGTAAATGATGGTTGCTGAGCTTGGCAGGACCATTCTCATCTGAATTAGTTTTAAAGACAACTGGGGTGAGAGATGCAAGCTGGCACTATCCCAGTTGTGCATTACACCACCAAACCCTCTCATGCAAAGCTGCCTTCTCAGTGGTGGGTATTAACAAGCACCACTTGTTTTGGTGCTTGCTGGTGCCTTTCTTCACTCCCTCCTCTTCACCAGCTGTGGGTTTGCTAGATGGTTTCTGAATATGACAGGTGGATGCAATTGCCTTTTATGACCATTGCAGTAGCTCACACCAGATCCTACTTAACCATCTTTTTGGGAGGTGGAGAATGAGGTGTTGGTGGGTAGGGTCCTGCAGAATGGCAATGACTTTGGGGGTGGCTGAGGACGTGCCTCCCAGAGTACAGCTTATGGATGCGTAAGGCTGGTGCCAGATCCCCAGCATGTAGGAGACTTCATGTGGTCAGTGGTGATGGTGGTATCTCTGTCATCAGCCGGCTTAGACCTGAGCAGCACTATTCTGACTGTGGGACTGCCTGACCCCAAGAGGAAAGCTGAACTGGTCAGGAAGAAACTTTTCCGAGACAAGCATCTGGAAGGGCTTCTCCTGCCTGGAGGTATGTGGTGAACAATTCAAGAGCAAGTAGGTTTCTGTAGCATAAAGGGAGTAACGCAGCATCTGGGCAAAACATAAGCTATGCTGTCATTTTAGCTGCATTAATGCATATGGTCCTGCTTGCTTGAGGTATTTAGGAGATGAACAAATTCCTGCACTCCCACAGATAAATTAAATGATGCTGTGTACAGCAAACATTGTATAACAAGCTTGTTAAAGGCTGGAGAAGGCTTGGGCTATGATAAACAGAGATGTGGGCAGAGATGTGGATTGATTTGAATGCATCTACATAATATTTTTGTGTATAGGGGTATTTTAAAACAGCTTTACTACTGGCAAAGTTGCCTTAAGTTAAAGAAGGAAGTCAGACTGGATACAAGGAAATGCTTTTTCCCTGTGAGAACAGTTGAACATTGGAATAGGTTGCCCAGAGAGACAGTCTGCATCTTCAGAAGCTTTTAAAAGTCAGCGGTATAAAGCTCTGAGCAACCTGGTCTGGCCTTATCGTTGACCTGCTGTGAGCAGAAGGTTGGGCTGAGGTCTCCTGAGGTCCTTTTCAGCCTGAATTATCCCTGATCCTGTCTCCATCCCTGGCAGGATTGAGTTTTGCCATGCAGCCGCGGCTCAGACCGTCTCTGTGTGCACTGCCCATGCAGACATGCGCTCGCTCCTTCCCTCCCTCCAGCCGCGAGCAGCTGGTATTTTGCGGGTGAGTGATGTCATTCCATTTGCTTACTTAAGAGAGGCATCATTATTGAGTAAGTAATTTATGTAATGCTTCTTGTTGCTAGTGTAAATTAAGGTAGAGCCGGGTTAAGCAGGCTCAGGGCAATGAGGGCATGGTCTGCATGGTAGGCTACAGAGAAAATTGCTGCAGGAGTCTAGCGGGACGGATTAGAGGAGATCAGAGGATGAAGAAACACTGGGTTTGTCTCCTATTCCCCATGCCCTGCCCAGCAGAGCAACGATGGGAGAGGGTTTCTGGTCTGTTGCCATAAGAGAGCTCAGTAAAGGCGTGTTCCTTGGCAGTGTCCTTGCCCAGGGCCCTTTGGAGATCCAATGCAGGTTCAGCTTTTCTAAAAAATAGTTTAAGAAAGCAGTCACTGTTGTAAGATCACTTCTTTCTGCCCGAGTGGATTTCTCTGCCAGTTTTGCCTTATGAGGCCGTACCAAACCCCAGTGCTACTGAGGCACCGGAACATCTCAGGACTGTGGGGTGAGGGAACGTATGGACCTGCTGTTCTGCAGACCTGAGGGGAAACTTTAAAGGCAAGATGCAGGGAAAAGAGGAAAGGAGATGCTTGGAGGTTGTTAGAGCAATAGGTGCACCTTGGTGGTTTCTTCTCCCCCTCTTCTGTGTAATTAGTTTTTTTGCTCCAGTGGCACTTAGAAATCACGGTATTATTGTGAAGAAGAAACGGCGCACAGAAGAGTAATTGATACCAAGTATGTATCTCAGACCAAGCAGAGAATACGGCTAGAGAGGGCTGGCCAAGGGACATGGCATCCTGAAGCACCTGTTTCCTGCCTGCACCTCACCTTTGGAGATGTGTGTCAGACTCTGGATTCTCCTGAAATCTGAGGGTATTTGAGTGTAAAGAGCTTATACCTATCGTAGCTTAGGTCAGAGTCTGACCCTCCCCACGTCATGTAATTGAGCAGATGATGTTCCTGCCCAGCTTAGCCTACACAATATAGGTTTGCTCGTGTTGCTAATAAAGGTCTGGTTTGGATTAGCACACAGGGGTAGGCGGTCAGGAAGGTAAAGAAGTGCAAACATACAGCCCTTTGGGCAGAAGAATAATCATTACTCATTGGCTCACTAACAAGGACCTTGCTGCTATAAAAGAATAAGTATTATTGAACAGCATCCTATAACCTCCACTCTCTGTAAGGAGAGAGGCCAGACCCATGGGAGAGAGGAAAAGAAAGCAGAACTGGTGAACCACATAAACATTATTGATTTTCAGAGTTTTAAAATTTTATTTAAAAAGCTGTGAGTGTATCTTAGGTGACTGGAGAAAAGCAGGAGGTCAGCTTCTACCGGCGTTCAGGGTGGCCCCGTTTGTTTGCCTGCTGATCTGAGCCCCCTTGGTGGGAATCTGGCAGCTGTGAGCACTGAGTGCCAACTTCAGGTGTGAAAAGCCACCAGTGCCAGCTGCAGTGCTGGAACACTGCTGGGCATGCAGCTGGGGTGCAGGGTGGAGGATGCTCTGAGATGGATGCGACATGCTGGCCCCTTCTGTCAAAGCAGCGAGTGCCACAGACTCTGCAAAGAGGAATTACAGTAGTCAAGCCTGTGTCAGGAGTGCATGTATCTCTGGTGAGAGACCCTGTTGGGATCTAATGAAGGGATAACAGAGGAGGAATACTATTGGGCCACGTGAGTTCTCTTGGGATTTCCCAGGAAAGGAGGGGTTGAAAGGGCTGTGGAGGCTTGCCTTCTGCATCCACCTCCAGCCTGTCCCTGCCAAGAGGCAGCTGGAGAGGGGGAATTTTTTCCCCGTCTCCAGGATTTTCATCCTGCCAGCATTTGCCAAGCACTACATCTTTCCTATAATTTGGGCTAAGGACAAAATATCCCCAGTTCACCTGGGAGAATCCTGTTCCCCGTGTAAATCACACCACAAGAGATAGACAGCTGGTTATTAGCCTAACCCTATACCTCACCCTCAGCCTAATGTAGGCACAACACCTACTAGCAATTTTGTTTGTGCATTTAATCACAAGTTCGTTTATCACCAGAGACTGATGCTGGCACCTGAGCCTTCTGGGCATAATTCCAAAGAAAGCAGGAGCACACCTCTGTCCCTCAAGCAGGACCCCGCTGAGACTCAGGCACAGTAGCTCAGCCACCCTCTGTGGAGACGATGGCCTTGGGACCTGGAAAGGACCCACCTAGGGCAGCCTGCCTGATTTGGGAATCCATGCCTGGGCATTGTCCTTGGGGCCATCTGGCCAGAGAGAGCTGCTCTCTCCTTGGCTTGGTTTCTGTACATTTTTAGGCATTCCAAAGAATGGCACACCAGTGTGTTCAGCCAGTCTGAGGGTGACTGAAATTGCAGAGTTTAAAAGGCAAATGATTTGTTGCTACACAAACCTAATTGAACGCACATTTGTGCTATGTATGGATTTTAAGAAAAGCTATTTTTATAATCACATTCATTGACAATTAAAAGTTTATATATGGAAATCTAGCTAAAGATACAAATGTTGCTACTTAATTATAACGACAAATTGCAAAAAGAAAAAAAAAAAGTACTTCTCTTTGTTCTGCGTTTCTTACCTGAAGCAAGAACCTGGTTAAGTCAGTTAACCATTATCCTACACTTCAGAATAATTCTGCTAAAAATGAAACATAAAATTAGCCTGTCATTTTTCTGTTGCTCATTTCAGATTCAAGCTGTCCTTCTGCAAAGCTTCTAATTTCTACTAAAATACCTTGTGTTAGGTGCATGGAATTTCAGTAGCAGCAGAGATTTACCCCAAACTGGTCCACCTCCGCCTCCTTCAAGGATGCCCTGCTTGGCCAGGGCTTTCCTGCTCACTCAGAGGGAAATTTTGCTTTTCCCTGCAAAGACAGTCTTGTAGCTAATCCAGCCAGGAGCATTACCCCACTCTCCTGCCTGAATGCCCAACTCTGCTCTATGAGAGGCTCCTGGTTACTCCACAACTCTATGGACAAGTGGGGCTGTTGGACCACCCCAGCACAGCCCCCTGCATGGTGCAGAGAGCTGACGTAGCTGTGTGGATGTGCTGCTTTATGCTGGTGTTGGGAGAAGGGGGGGCTGCCTGGAAAGTTTTGCTGGGAGCTTTATGAGGCCAGTGGGAGCTGCTGTGATCCTCAGGAGCGAGCCAAGGGAAAGAGTCTAGATGTGAGCAAGAGTAATCTCCTCTTCTTCAAGGCAAGTTTCTGGTGCTGGAGCTGGCTTTGATGGTGCAATGACCAGCCCTGGCAAGAGCTCAAGCATTTGCATGAGAGGACCAGAATGAGAAAGACAGATGGGCCAATGGTCTCAGCATGTGCTGTTAGAAGCCACCTTCCTCCGGCAAAAGTGAGAGGTGCAGGTCAGCTCCAATGCACCTTGACACCAGTGAGAGTCCCTCCACAGATACAATGCTAGGATTTCTGTCTCAGACAGAGTCTCCTGTCAGTTTTTGCAGAACGTCATAGGTTATGATTATTCCTTATCTAATGGATGGGAGGCAGTGATATTTGGGTAGTAATACACACTCACATTTGTTTTGGCTGTTTTGGTGCTGAAAGAAATTTTTTTCTTCACTGGATCATGAAGAGGCCTGTACTGCTCCCATTTGTTTGGATGGTGAGTGTCTTTGGATCAGCCAGGCAAACCAGCTAACCTCCCTATGAGATACTGCTTCTTGAGCAGTTTGCATGTCCTGAGCTTCTCAGTTTTATCTTTGAGCTGTTAGGATCAAACACAGAATTTTTTTTAAAGCCTGAGGAGAGTCTAGAGGTGAATTTGTTTCTAGTATCAGCTGGAGGACTGTGTATGTGTGTTGGCTGGAACCCAGCCAATGCACAAGCCCTGGCCAAAATCAGTCAAAGCACTTCGCTCGATAGGAGTTCCCAGGCTTTCAGTTTTAAATCTTCAATCCACAAGCTGCCACTCTGATTTTTTTCAGGCAGTCACTCTGCTTAATGCTAATTTTAGGATTTCACTGGTAGTTTCTAGACTGAGCCTCACCTTGCTTTTCCTCCCTAGGTTGAAATGTCTGTACACCACACAACTAGGGTCACAAAATGCATGCCAGCTGAAACCAGTTTTAGCCATGATGCAGTCTCTAGGCAGTCCTTGTATGCAAATTTTCACGCCAGGTTGAAGCAGGCATAATCCAGCATTAATAGCAGTAACCATTCCTAAGGACAAGCTTCAGGCAAAGCTGATCAGTACTTGCCATCGCACCAAACTCCTTCTGGAGCAGTGCTCGAGGGCGTGACATTAGTAACCCAATGCAGACATGTTCAGGCACAAGTGGTGCCTGGTGATGAAATCTGAGTTGTTTGTTTCTAACAATTAAACAGCTGATTAGAGGCTCAAAGGTACCCGTGAAATGGGGTTTTTACCGGTGGGGGAAGCAGACTGTGGAAGGAAGGGACATCTTGGTGCTTACACCTGCCACAGTCAGAATGAGCAGGAAAACTATAAAAATAGCTAGAAGCCTGCCCATGGTGCAGGGGCTGCATGATCTTGCAGTAAAACTGCTCTGTTTCTGGTGATGCAATCTCTATTCCTGTTCATTTAAAGGCTGTTGTGTGCCTTTGGTGCTGCTGACAGTGAGTGCTGGCCAGGGCCAAATCCTTCCTTCAGCTCTGTGCAGTGACTCACTTTTGAGCTGTAATATTTGGTAGGGTTTTGGTTTTTTTCAGCAGAAACGGTCAACTGCCTTAATCAAGGTGGGGGATGTACGCTACTGATAGGCAGACATCATCAGGATTTGGGACAGGTTATTGTTACCCCTAATCTGAGCTGCGTCAGGAAAGGCTGCTCACTCCTGAGCCCTATCTGGATCCTACTTAGGAAGAGCTGTCAGCACTCCTGGCAGCTCACCTCTGCTTTCAGAGATCAGCCCATGCTTGATCCCAAACTCACTTGGAGTGCAGGGAGCTTGGCTGCTTTTCGGTTTGATAGCTATTTTCTTTTCAAAGGTGGAAAGGTGGTGGTGACTGCACTTGAAAGGCATCAGTTTCTAAAATAAACCCCCTCCTTGAAAATACTGGTTTTAACTTTCTCAGAGAGCCTTGAAATTTCTGCTAGAGTCACAGGAAGCAAAACCAGTGATGTTAGGAATGAATGAATGAATGCAACATGCCTCATCCACTGCTGAAGTTTGTTTGTGCGCAGAGATGTCGTGCTTGGGACTCCCCAAACAGCCCTTCAGAAGCGTTTGGGATGAGTAGTGACTCATCCTCCTCATTCTGCTTTTTACACCTCCACACATCTGCCTGTGTTTTTTAGAGTTGCACTCCAGTGAGAATAACAGTTTGTTTACTCAGTGAAGGCAACGTTAGCGGTGCCTCAAAAAGCTCTGGATAGTCCTGCTGTTGGTGAACGGCACCAGCATTTTCCTAAGTTACGCGAAACCATTTTGATATGCTGTCGGAAGTATTATAAAGAAATAAATGGAGGGGTTTTTCCAATAATTGTGGTTTGACACAGGAGGATCTGGAATTTCCACTCCTGTGGCTTGCAGGCTGCTGGGCCCCTCTTCAACCAGCCTCTATTGCATCCTGTTACTCTGCAGCACCGGAACCCGGGGAAGTACATGATCACCTTCCCCAGAAAAATATTTGGGAGAAGAGGCTTTGTGTACCCAGAACTCAGACAAACTGAGATGCTGGAGGAAAAAGGACATTTCCTTTGCATTTCTCTGGAACTGTGATTGTGACTTCCAGGTGACACCTCCCTCCCAAAGGCCAGGCTGATGCAGAACAGCTTTGTGTTAACTGGTGTGCTGGAGAGACTAGGACTCACCTGCCAGCTTGTCCTGATGGTGAACCTTGCAGGAGGGATGCAAGTAACTCCCTCTGTGTCTGTGATCCCCTCACAAACCCTACTGAGTTGGTGCTGTGCTGTCTGCCAGGCAGCAGATGCAGCTGTGCATGGGAGCTGCTTTCCACACAGACAGTTTCATTAGACCAAGCCAAGCTCTTAATATGAAGCAGGGCACCAGTGGTGGCTCTGGTGGAGTTTCAGCTGTCTGTAGCAGACATGAGATATCCTCTCAGCACCGGCGTCTGGTGTAACTTCCTTGCAGCCAGCGTGCAGAGTGAATCACAGTCACAAAATGTTAGAGGCTGGAAGGGACCTCGAAAGATCATCGAGTCCAACCCCCCCGCCAGAGCAGGAGACTAGAGTAGGTCACACAGGAACGTGCTCAGGAGGGTTTTGGATGTCTCCAGAGAAGGAGACTCCACAACCTCCCTGGGCAGCCTGTTTCAGGGCTCTGTCACCCTCACTGTGAAAAAGTGTTTCCTTGTGTTTAAACAGAACCTCCTATGCTCCAGTTTGCACCCCTTGCCGCTTGTCCTGTCATTGGGCATCACTGAGACAAGCCTGGCTCTGTCCTCCTGACACTTGTCCTTTACCTATTTATAAACATTAATGAGGTGACCCCCCAGTCTCCTCTTCTCCAAGCTAGAGAACCAGTTCCCTCAGCTTCTTTTCATAAGGGAGATGTTCCACTCCCTTCAAAAGCTTAGTGGCTCTGTGCTGGAATCTCTCCAGTAGCTCCCTGTCCTTCTTGAACTGGGGTGCCCAGAACTGGACCCAGTACTCCAGGTGGGGCCTCACCAGAGCAAAGTAGAGGGGGAGGAGAACCTCCCTCAACCTGCTGGCCACGCTCTTTCAGGAGGGTTTGGCTTTCCATAACCATTTTTCTGGAGTGACCCACACACTCACCTGGGGCAATGCCTGAGTAGATGCCTAATCTGACATCTGCTAGAAAAAAAACAGGAGCACAATCTTTTCAATGTTAAAGATTTTGGATCATCTTATAGTGGAGCACCTTACTTCAGTCTTACTTCAGCTTCTTTAAGTTTCCTAATTGCACACTTATTAAAAACAGATTTCTGTGATGCTTGTGATTTGTGCCCTTCAAGATAGCTGCTAAATGTGTGTTTAAAAACCCCAAGTGCGTGTCTGCGGGTTTGTGCGTGGCAGGGCAAGTGGGAGTGAGCTGGTAATAGAAGACAGCAGGAGCTCTTGATTTCCTGCTCTCTCTGTTGCTTTCAGATACCTCTAAACCAACACGCCGCACAGCCATGCAGTGCAATCTGCAGTGATAAGACTGCACTCTATCTTTGTCATTTTGATTTCCTTCTCTTTTTTTTTTTTTTTTTTTTTTTGCTGACCTGAAAGACTAATCCCTTGCCTCTGTGCCTTGCTGTCATTCAATTCCTACAGCACAACTCTTCACTCCTGTGGTGTCTGAAATATAGTTTACTCAGTGACATGAGATCTTACTCCTCAGCTCAAAGCCTAACTTAGAGGATAGCTAAACGTACACAATCAGCTCCCAAAAATTTTACGTATGGAATGCCCTTTCCTAGACATGTCCATCATTAAATCATCCCAAACAATGCTTAGAGGGCACGTGCACACACACATTTCCCTGCTGTCACAGAAGAATCACTCATTACAGATTCCAGGACTCCACATTTCTCAGGCACGAGGTAAGCAACATGCCGGGCACCATCTGCGCACAGGCTGTCATCCCTCACATCGCACATCACTTGCTACACTCTGGTTGACCTCTGCCAAAACGTTAGCCCAGCAGTCATGCCTCATTTGGTTGTGTAAGGGCTGCCGGTGCCCTCAGCCAGGTAGAAGGCTGTAGCATCACATCCGTTAAGTGCAGAGAAGCTCAGAGAAGTGGCCGGATCTTTGGCTGCCATAAATTGTTTGGGTTGTGCTAACCTTGGAGGAGCTACCTGCGTTAGCAGTGCATCATCACCGTTTAGGAATCTGGGCCGTTAATGAGACAGACGGTCTTAATCCTTTTCTTATTGGATAGTCGTGCACATCACAAGTAAGACTTATTGGGCTGTTACGGGCAATCAGCAGAGACCTCAAGGACTACGTGTCAGTGGCAATTGAATGATTGCTGCCTCTGCAGCTGGTCTCTCCCAGCCAGGTCGGAGCAGATGGTAGATGAGAAGCTCTCTGTATGGTACCTGTTCGGTCACTAAAAAGAAGACCAGTTCTAAGGACAGTCACAGCTTCCATAAAGAATAAATAAACCACCCACTGAGCTGAATAATAGCTCTAATAGGCACAAAACACCTTAAAGAATAAATGTGGAAGTAGATCCCGTCACAGAACCATCTGAATTAGGATGGTGAAGCTCGTGTCAGAGTTGACCAATGTGTTTCTGCTGAAAACAGCATTCCTTGCTGGTGTTACGATTTCATTACAGTTGGTATCATAACTAAAAAATGCATTTATCTGTCTTTGTCGAGCACCGGTATGTCATGACAGGGGAAAAAAAAATAGAAGTGCTCTGTTACAAGCTCTGTGTATACTTGAGCTTATCGCAACTCAATCTTCTTTCCCTCATGCTACTGCTTCAGCCACTTTTGAGCGCTGGCCCTGATACTCCAGAAAGTGTCACAGCGCCCGTAGATGCCCATCTCCACCTTCTAGGTTTCTTTTGCTAGTATACAATGAACATTAGTTCAATGTGAAGAATCAAGCCCTGTGAGTCAATGTGACTTTTTTGGCCACTCTCTGTGTCCCTTTTCAAATCCATAGCAAAGCCTTTCAGTAGAGTTAATGAATTATTCTGCAGAGGCTAGGCAGTTTCTGGAACGCTGGACTCAGACATCACAGAGCTAATCCTCCCGTAGCCCTGTCACTGAAAACACATCAGAGTTTCTTCCTTTTAGCTTTCTTGTGTTTCAGTTACTGGTACAGGACTGGGTTCATTCTAGCTGAACTGCGTTTCATGAATCATGGCAAGCTATTCCTTGCAGAGATGGTAACAATTCTAATCTTCAATCACCTCTCAAATCACTAGGAATGTGCTGGATAAATATTTGTAGTAAAACAAAAAAAGAGACCTTGATACCCTGTGGCCCAGATGGGTATAAATCTGACCTCTTGCCTTGAGCTCACCTCCAGCCTAAAGCTTGAGTGTATGACAGGCACACATGACTTGCTCATAGCAGGTCTGAAACAAGAATAAAGAGAGGGCGAAGGCATCCCAAGCCTGACTGCTTTGATGTACATATGGGTTAGATCCCATGCTGATGTGAACAGAGTTAATGTCACTGTGATAGCATACCCTAAGCTGAATATCAAGCCCTTCAGTGCAACAGTTACTGAATTGCATGCATCGGCAATGTACCTCATTAAAAGGAAAAAAACAAAGCTGAAACATTAAAGTCACCAGGTCTGCTGTTGGATATTCTGGAGTGAGACTCGGTCTCCCTCACACACACATACACACACTTTCATGATAAGAGTACTAACTGCTGATGTACTGTTCATTTTAGCCTATCTGCTCCTTCATAACCACTAGATCAACCACAAGAAGTTAAGAAGACCTTTTCTCCACCTGCTGCTTCTACACAGAGCGGCGCAGCCCTTTGTGAAATGGCGCAGCCTCACAGTTATGCAGGACCCATAATTCTTGCAAGGTGGCCAGTCAGCACAGGCACCAAGGTCTGACCCTAGAGCCTCTCTACGTCACATTTCACATGTAGGGCTGAGATCTGAGGAGGCATCTGCACCGAGTTACAGTTACATTACATCTGTAATTTAACTCAGTGCAGATCCCAAGGTCACCCTGATCTGTCTCCAGGTTACTGGGAGGCCTTTAATGAGTCTTAGGTTAAGAAAGACTGAGATGGAGGAAGGCAGAGTAACTAAGCATCATCATTCCCATGCAGGTACTGAAGAGATTGGGGGTGGTATTTCTCTACATCAAGACTGTTACATATATTCATAAGTACACCAGAAAACCAAGGCAAAGTAGACAGTGCCAAAGCTCATTTCTCAGACTCAGCTGTTCTTGTAGATGCAGGGACCCACTGGAATTCTGGGGAGGGAGATGTGCTTACACCTCTGGTCAGTGGAGGGAGGCCAGTGACGTGAGCTATATGGTGTGCAATTCATGGGCAGTGAGGAAGACGTACCGCTTGGCAAGGAGGCGAGCTGCCAGCTGTTGGGCACCATAACAGTCAATCTGCTGCCACTGAAGCACAGCCTACTTCTCAGAGCCAGCATCCCCCACATTCACGCAGCTCCGTCAGAGACCACCACCACCAGCAGGATATTTTGCTTTCTGGTACGATCTAATAATGGCTGGAGGGAAAGTTAAGATGGCAGCTGGGCCTTCTACTTTGAATGTTGTAGCTTGTTTGCCACTAAAATCTCACTCTAGAAGCTATATTTCCCCTCAGCATTATGGCTGTGTGCGCACTTCCCTATTAAAAGGACTCAGACTGTCAAACAAAGCTGGTCACTGCCTGCAGGAGCCTGGGCTGGACTCTGCTTGCAAAATGAATACGATACAAGCTGTCAGGCACGAACAACATACTGTGCATTTATGTCCTCCTTGCTGACAGGCCATTTCACTTTAGCAATAAGCAGCTGAAAGTGGAATGGGTTATTTCTTTTGCATCTTGCTTTTTGTCAGTAATTTTCCAGGGGAACCTCTCTAGTTCTGCTACCTGCTGCTAAAACTGATCCTCAGAGACAGCAACGCCCAGCCTTCCCTCTTCAAGGGAGTAGCCTGGTCTTTCAGATTTGTTTCATCTTTTGCTGGCATTTGAGGCTTGTCTGTATGAAAAAAAAAATAAGACAGCAGTGGATATTATGGAATATATTATTTGGGAGAACTGGGATAAAGTAGTCTTATAGCAGAAATAATAGCATCCTTGCAGTAGCAGCTCTCAAATAAGACAGTCTCTTCTCCCTGGTAGGCAAGCTCTGAGCAGGCTGCCATTTCACAGTAATATCAGTTCTCAGGAAAGGAAGGAAGCATTCAATTTTAAACCATTCCTCTCAGCCATGAGCTGAGAAAGTAACTAGCGTGAATTTAGTGTCACTTGCAAACCTTTAGCTCGTAGTAAGTAGGGCAGTGTCATCCACCTCCAAACAGGCAGAACCGTGGGAGAAGCTGTGCAGGTTTGAGTGCCCACTGTCACGAAGGACTTTTATCACCTCTAAGAGCCCGGACCCCAGCTTGGGAGCAGGGCTTAGTCTCAGTACCCACCTCCACATGTGGCATTTCTCTCCAGACCAGGAGCACTGGAAATGGGGTGTGCAGAAAGCAAGCATCTCAGAGACAGGACTGGGAACGGTACCCACTGCTGTATTTCAAACCTCTTTTTCCTCTGTAAGTCCATGGAGAGGCCAAGTGAATATGATGGGACAGAGATTGTCTTTTTACAGAGAATTACTTGAATGCAATGTTGAATAGACATCTTCAGTATTTTTCTTGTAGCATCCATGAGGGAATGGCTTGTCTTTACTTGATATAAGGGGGTGGACAGCTTTTGCATATGTAAAGAACTTCTTGCTTCTACTTTTTTCTCTCCAGACTGCCTCTGCTCTTGCTCACAGAGCTGCCTGATCACTTAGTCCTCAGCTTTTCAGCAGCTCCAGTCCCTTTATTTCAACAAATGATCCCGCCTACTAAACTAGTGTTTTCCACACTGGGCACAAGGTATCTCACTTTCCGGGATTTCCTGGTAGGTAAGGGACACAGGGAGATCAGTACCTTGCAAAACCAGAGCCTGCATGTTCTTAATTTACTTCCCATAATACTAATCATAGAAAAGAAACAAAATGCTCTAGCACAGTGGCTGCAATTTGCCTGGTTCATCTCTGAGGAGGAAATCTTCAGTGAAGTCCATATTGGGTCCCATTTGTCCCTTCAAGTTCACACAGACAATCCAGGACCAAATCTTGCTCTGAATTTGTGAACAATTTGCAGCTTCAGGCTGGGAGGATGTTTGCCATGTGCTTGGGAGGCTTGGTGTATATACATCTAAATGGGTGGCCTGGGAGTTACTGCTGGCCCTGACTGCTTTCCTCTCACAAAAAGACAGTGCTTTGGGGGACATATTTCTCCGCTTTTCTTGCGATGCTGTGCATTATGCCATTCCTCAAGCTAAGAATAGACAGTCTTCACCTTGATGGCTGTTGAAACAGCATGGACAAGAACAGCAAATCTCTGTAATATGCAGACCAAATCCTGTCCTCTGCTGCACAGGCTTCTGTACAACAATTTAAAAGTTAATGACGCACTAGGGACACTGTGGTGTAGATGAAGTACCATAACAAAGAAGGGCTGGTTGAAAAACCACTCTCAGAGCTGTCTTTGGTTCCTTTATCCCAGTGAAGGAGGTAATTTCAAACAAGATCTCACAGGGATGTGCTATGAGCCTGGCTCCACTCGATATTTTTATTAGTGACCGGGGGACTGACTGGAGGATATATTGATATCATTTTGCAATGACCTTCTTGCCAGAAAGGACTGAAAGTACCTGGAGTGAGGGCCAAAAGTGATCTGAATTAGCAGGGGAAATGTCCCAAAATGAAATTAAGTAAAGACAAAGGTGAAATATATATTTAGGAATGCACAACTATTCAAGTGGCAGAAGTACTTCAAAGTAAGACCCAGGGGTCACAGCAGGTCAAGAGATAAATACAAGTCACAGGTACTCCACTGTGGCAGTTTTCTCCCCATCTACTTGGTATAACATGGGGACAAATCAGGCTAATTTGTGTGGAGGGGAACTTATGCTAGATACGAGGAAAAATGCTGTTACCGTGGAACTCGTGAAGCACAGCCAGTAGCCAAGGGAGGCTGCAGAATTCCTGCCATTGTGGATTTAAGAATAGATTAGATGAATACCTACTAGAGATGGCCACCATGTGCTTCATGCTGCCCCAGCACTTGCAGTGGGTGAGATGACCTCCCTAGTCTCTGCAGCTCTATGCATTCTCAAGCCTGTGCAACATCAGTCATACCTGCCTTGAAGCTTCTCCAGCAGAGTCCTTCCCAGTGCTTGGGCCAGCTGAAGACCAGGAGCTGGGAAGGAGTCATGCTGGGTAGGTGATACTGCTCAGACTGATGCTGTGGGGCTCAAGAAGGCCACTGACATCAGGCACTGCTGCTAGGAGGAGGCTTTGCCACCGGTGGTGGCCACCCTCAACACCTAGACTTCCACTGCACAGAGATGGGCAAGTCATCTCTGTTTCGCTGGTCCTGCCTTGCTGTTTCACTGCTGGGCTTGGAGCCGGTCCTGCCTTCATTTGGCAGCAAAGTGGACCTTACCCTTAACTTCTTATTTGAAGGAATACACTTTCACAACACAGATAGTCCCCAAATGTCAGTGGGCAACAAGAATAAGGCCTGGAGGGATAGGATTTTTATTCTGTGCAAACTGTGGGACAATTGCACAAACCTGCTGCTTCTCCATGTGGAAGAAGAGATCGTAAGAGGGCATTTCATCCACGATGTGTCTGTAGGGTCTTATGTGAACTTTACAAAAAGAAAAGTGAAAGCGACAGTGTTGTTGCCATATGTTAAGAAGCGACAAAAGAATACTGACCAAGCTTTGAGAAAATAATTTAAGAGGATTGGATTTTGAAGCTCTCAGGTACACTCTGAACAGCTCCTGTTGCAAAAACCCAAGATTATTTCAGAAAGTTGCCAAGCAACACTGAGGCCATATATTGTAAAGACTATATAATCCAGATGCTTCTTAAAAGAAAACCCAAAAAACAGGATCTGAAGGACAGATTAGGCAAATCTTGCTTTTCTGAGCCTCTGTTGGGTTTCTTGTCTCTCTCTTCTTTCACAGACAGGACTCCCTCCCCTGCTCTCCGTATTCCTTCTTTGCTTCATTTTCTGTATTGGGAAGAAGAAAAAAAAGAGCATGGTCAAAGAGAGAACAAACAAAAACTATAAGAAGAGGCAAAACTAAGTGTGACAGTATTGCAGCAAATAAGGAAACACCAGTTAAGTTAGACATTAGTAATGGAGTTTGAGCATTTCCAAATAGACACTGATAAATGTAGCCCAGCTCTGTGCAATTTACATATTCCCCCTTTTCCAGAAGGAACTGTTGCTGTAACACTCACAGGAGAGGAAAAGGGAGGAAAAAGAAGACGGATTTAATGATACACTTTTTGTCATTTTTTGCTATTTTTAGTTCTACTCTCTACGGGAGCCAGCGAACGAAAGGCTTTAAAGCAGCTGCCTGGTACTCACTTCTACATAAATGCTGGAGAAATGAATAACCTGTCGGTGCAGAGGGCTGGCAGGGACCTCTGGCACAGTCCCCACCATGCTGCTCCTTCATTTATTCTCTGCAGACTAAGCCCTAGGAGCCCCTTCCTCTACATTGTGCACCACACTCACTGTTCCCCTGTGTCTTTGCAAAAGTCAAGTGATAATTGGGTTACTCTCTCCTCTTTTGAAAACCTAGATGTTTTAATTTTTCATAAACAGGTTTTTGAAAAAGTTGTTAGCTACTGAAATGCAGTTCATCTTTGGGTAAATAGACTTTAAATGGTGCACTGTTGTTTAGCAGCTATACTATAAACAGCCCTCCATTTGTCTCCTGTGGGTAATCACTGATTTCTTGGGGATTAAAGCTTAAGTAACACTCCAATCTAGGTGCATGCATCAGACCACAATGTATTACAGCAGATTACGCCTCCCAGTATACAGCTTGCTTAACCATTTAGAATCACAACAGAAAACCGACAGCTACAGTGATAAGAAAATGAGCAGTAGCTAGTCAAATAATTAATATTTTGAGTTACGACATTGAACATTTTACCGGCAGGCTCAAAAGGATCTCTCTCATACAGAAAGGTGGGGTGGCAGATAAGCATCAAATTAGAAGATCTCATCTGGGCTGAGCCTGAGTGACTTCAAATTGTGTGTGGATAGCTGTTGCACAACAGTCTCTGCAGGTTCTCTTGAATTTGCTGCCTCACACCACAGGTATGGAGTTTTACCTTCCAGTGATGTGCAGGACCGTGCCGCAGTGAGATGCTGCAAGTCACTCGTGGGCACAGAGGCTCAGGCCTGGTTGAACTGACTCTCTACGTGTTGTGAATACTATTTACTAGATGCATCTGCTTCCATAGATCACCGTCTGCTTAAGAGACTGAAAACATGTGCTATTGCTAAATCACTGCATTTAACACCTTCCCCAGTGAAGCTCCCCTGTGGCATATGCTGGTTTTGGTCACTGATAGTTTCATCGTAATGCTGGGAAAGGGATGAATGGGGTGGCCTGGGGCTGGCAATAAGGAAAGAGCAATTGCTAAGTCAAATTAAAAAAAAAAAAATAAATCACAAGCTCTAGATTTAGAATAAATCTCAGCATTTGTGGGATTAGAGTTTCAAATGTTGACCTCCCACGCTGAAAGAAATACAGGGCTGTGGGTGGGTAATGCTACATATCTTTTGGAAAATGGGCGTTTAACTGAAGGAATTACGTTCGAGACATTTATCTTAAGATTTACCTTAAGAATTTAAAGAGAAAGAGTTTGGTAATATTTGAAAAAAACAAACTCATACTGGGGTTCCTCAGTTCTCCACCCTCCCTTTGCAATCCTACTTTAATTGCTTGTTCGTGACCCACAAGCAAGTGGCTTAAAATCTCCCCTCTCCCCAGAAACACTCAAGCTCTCCAGGCTTTAAATATGAAGTCAGGAGGCAGCAGAGGCAACACGCTCACTTAGCCTGTCCAAAACCCAGTGCAGAGGAATGGGTAAATTGTTGTGCCTGCCCCCGCTTTTCCCAGCCCAGATGGGCCGGAGTGGCTCTTGCAGCTTCTGCAGCAGCAGACCCCTCCATCTGCAAGCTCAAGTGAAGAAAGTATGGGGAAAGAAGGGAGAAGCCTCCCCAAAGGGAAAGACCTCCCCAGGGCTGAGCACTTCGGTGTGCCAGCTTTTGCTTCCAGCTGTGCCAACAAGCATTTGATGCTTATGGCCAGTGTTTGAGTGCTCAGCAGTTTGGTGGAGCAGCACAAGGGGTATCGCAAATGCTGGGTTGAAACTGACTTAGTTGCTAGTGCTTTCCGTCTGCTGTGTGGATGACCCAGGAAAGAATCCATGGATATAAATTATAGCCCAGAGAATGTGGGCTTAATTTAAATGCTCACACAGAGTGCCCAACTCTGAACACCACCATTTCAGAAACCTTTATTCTTAAGCAGCTGTTGGCAACAGAAAAGGGGTGATCCTGCTTCCCTAGCTGTAGGATGTAGGTTTTAAGGTCTTATGATGTAGTGACAGGGAGATTTTAGACCCTACATCTTTTCTTCAGTGTTGAAAAGAATGACCTATTAGACCCGTGGAGGATACAGGCACACTCCAAAGCTCTGTCTGTCCTGGAGCACAATTTTCTTTGGGAGGAACTACACGAACAATGTGATCTCACCGGGACTTGTTTGAGTTTTCGGTTATTGCCTCCTGAGGATCTTTCTGCTATTATGTCCTCTAGTCTCAAATCCCCAGAGCAGTTCCATAGGTCTTCTTCATCCTTCTTCCTGATCTCTCCTGAAGCGGATGCATCTGACAAAGTTGTATTTCTTGCACAATACATGCCATAAAGTTTCAGTGATAAAATTAGGTTATACACTGTAGGGAGGAACAATTAGATTCCCTGCATGCTCTGTATTGGTATTAAAAGAAACTACAACATTATCATTTTCCACCCTCCCCCACTTTTTTTTTTTTAATTTCCTTCCAAATCCTCTCAAATCTCTCCATTAATTTCAGTAGACTCAAACAAACTCGAAGAGAGTATGGACAGAGTCTTGGTCCTGTTGAATTTAATGGCAAAACTCCAGTAGTACTGAATTTTGGACAGTACAAAATTTGCTGTTAGATGAAAACGAAGAAACTATTTAAAGCCTACTGGAACTAATGAAAATCTGTCAATTGCTGTCAGTTAGATTTGTGTCAGTGTTGAATAAAATAACACATATTCGGGTAAAACAAAAGCAAACCCCCTTCAAATATGGTGTGAAAGCATTTACATCTCTTGTGCTAGAGCAATCTTCATCGCATAATGAGAATTAAAGCTTAAAAAAATATTAGCCCTGTAAAGGTGATATTATGGACTGTGGCAACTTTTGAGTTGTGGTCATTTTATAAGCCAATAACCTTGATAATGTCCTTTGGAGACTGTTGTTTGTTAATAGTGTACATTAGGAATCAAGCAATCATAGAGAGTGCAATTAAGCGCATAATCACAGATATTTTTGACATCTGCCTACTTATGGCATTTTTTTTTGCATTCCCCCCCCCTGCAGCCTAGTGTCTTCAATTAATTTATCATGACCATCTGTGTTGTAATTTTTGCTGCTCAGCTTGCCTTTCTACATCTGTTTTTTTTGCTGAATATTTCATGACACTTCACCGTTTTCACTCATAGCGCTAAAGATATGGAACAACATTTGCTCAGCTAAGTTGCTTGGTTAAGATAATCAGCAATTAATCAGACCACTACACTTTTGTTGAATGACTCTTTATAATGGTGAACAGAAAGGCAAGAAGGAAGCAACAATCTTTCAAAAGCTGCGTATCAGATCTTCCAGTGCTGCTTACCTGTGATGCACAGAGGTAAGACCATCAGTGGTTCTGCCAGCTACTATGGTGCGCGCACTGAATCCTAGCTTACAGGACATTTCAGAGAGAAGGCGTTATGTCATGGATGAAAGGTTATTTAGTTATTGAATTCTGAATAGTCTCCACAAGTAGCGGTGTTTTTGTGGGCCATAGCTAACTGCACTCACTGCATCAGGGTTTAGGATGCTCTGAAGTACTCAAGGAGCAGTGTACACTCAGCCTCTCTTCACTGGTTATGATATATCAGAAGGGATAACCAGTTGAAGCTGGCTGCGCTGAGTGGACAGGGCATGCAGCAAAGGAGAAATATTTGTAGGTTTTGTCTTCCTACTGTCATTGAAGTCAGGGGTTGTGTGCTCCTAGTACGTAGCTCATTCCACCTCCCCACAGTGAAGAAAATATCTTCTATCGCTTTCCTAGAGTCCTTTGAAATATTTAGGATGGGGGTTCATCTACAACAAATATTTGGCCATGGTACAAATCTCCTCTGAAGTCACTGCTTCTGCCTGATTTCCTTTCCTTGGTTTTCTTCCTTTACTCTAGTAAATGTTCATTTTAAGCAATCTTTTTTCCACTCCTGGAATTGTAGCATCCCGTGATTCTCTTTTCTATTGCTTCAGGCTCTCTAGGTTTTAGTAAACCATAGCAACTGTCATCTTCTAAAAGAGAGAAGGAGAGCAAAAAAACCAACATCAGAGCCTGCTCAGATACAGCAACAGGCCTATGACTCAGGAGCTTGTATAAGGTGACAGGAGAAAGACTGTTCACTTTAGCAGGAGCTATCCTTGCAAGAACATTATGGTATGTTCATCTGAAGACCAAAGTCCTTGATGAAGTACAACCCTCTCTGTAACAGACTTATCCAAGAGATTTTCCTGAGGAAGACTTGTATACCACAGCTGTCATCCAGCTGTGCCCTGGATGACAACGTCCAAGTATCTACCTCTTTAATGACCCAGGATACTATTTTCCGAGTCATTTTTTTTTAACCTTCTGGATCAGTGGTCCCCGATGTCACGCCTCTCGGGTGAGGTCACACCCTGCAGCAGCTGAGGTATCAAATCCAAGCATTTAAACCTTGCTGGGCACAGCTCCACACCCACAACCCAGCAATAACATGTGGAGGGAGAAAGGGTCAGCCCCACGTTGAAGGGGGAAGAAAGAGAGATTCTCTAGAAAAGGCACAGTAACAATGCCTCAGCTACAAAAAAGGCTGGAGATTGCTGCTAAAGACTGAATGAACTTTCTCTTTTTTTTGCTCATAGTGCACTTCTGTGTGGGTGGGCTGACTGAATTTGAAGTAAACAGCAGGAAGAAAATCTTCCCAGTGAATGAAAAACTGCTTTTCTGAGGGAAAACAAGCACTACAAAAATATGGCAAATAGCTCTGAAAGCGGCACTTTTCCAAGCAAGTTTTTAAGCCTATGAAAAAGGCCATGCTCCCTCTGTGAGCCCCGTTATATTCATTGACACACTTTACCAACTTAGCCAAAAAACAGCAGGCCAAATATAACCCTATCACGTTATATCTGATTTTCATCAAATGCAGAAGATAGTAGCGGCATGATTGCTACAGATTGAGTGAGTCCATCTTTAGTGCCAATGTCAGAGGCTTTGACACTGAAACGAGGAGACTGCCGCTGGCATCACGGGGGCTGCAGCTGCAGGGTTTGTACCGTGCTCAGGTGAGGCGGGACAGCTGCTGATAAAGTATGAAAAATAGCAGTCCCAAATGGACAGCACTACAAATTACAACATGGTGAAACTTAATTGTCGTGCCTGGAAAATGTACTGCCAAATAAAGCTTTACTCCATCTACGTTGGAGTAAAGCACCAGAGTGCTGCTACTAAGCAACTGATGATTTGAGTGCTGACTGATTAGGTAAGTCATATTGGTATAAGGATCCTTGGTTTCAACTGCTAAATAAGGTATAAGGAGAGACGAATGATTTTTCCAGTGTGAGGCTTATATATCTGCAAAGATATCCTCCTGAGGATGTTCCCCAGTCATCAATGTCTCTATTCTCTTCACGGAATTGCCCAAGAAATCTCTGCATTGAAACAACTCCTTTACCTGGTACCTACATATTTTCAAGATGGGGTTTGTTCTGCATTAGAGTTGATGACTTCTGAAATAAATTGTAACAGGTGAAAACATAAATGTCTTTAGCCATGTAAGATGACTTTTTATTAAAACTCAACAACCCCATACTGAGCAGAGCATACCCAGAATGTTATAAACCTCTGCAAACTGAGTGGTATGCTGGTTTGGAGTTGAAGCTCAGGACAGACACATAATCTTCCACAAATAATTAGAGCAGAAAATGCTTCTAATCTCTTTGTTAGTCTGGTTGTGTTATTTGATCTAATAATAAACTAAACATTAAAAAAAAAAACAAAAACACTTCCTCATACATTTTAATTTAGACTGCACTGGGCATCTTTTAACCTGTATTTTTTTAGCTGGTCTGATTTCATTTACGCATGTACTGTGCAGATGTATATGGGCTGAAAAGCCACTGTCCTCTGGCTGTGTAAATACTGCATAAATACCAACGTGTCAGAATTTGGGTCCCAATTTATGGAAGCTTTTCATCAGGGACCCGATTGACTTTACACAGATGTTTGGGTTTCACACGTCCCTGAGTGGTGTCACCCATCTGTGTGCTGTCATTAAACAAAGCCATAGCTCTGTGACCCTCCCGTGCAACTTGACTCGTCTTGAATTTGGTGGGGGTTTCATCAGTGACACTGGGGATGTTTCTGGGCATTTTTGCACTGTGGGAAGAGGCAGGGTGAGGAGCAATGTCACTCTTGCCATGCGTGGCTGGGACCACGAGTGTGGCCCCATCCCGTGACACGAGGTTCTCTGTGAGGTGCATGGACCTACTCCCTCACAGCCTCGTGTAATGGTCCATCTCTCAGGCGGTCTTCAGGCCAGTTTTCACTTCATCTCAGTGACCCCTTACTAAATACAACTCTCCTCACTGACCTCTTACTAAACAGGGTCTTACTAAACACTCTCAGGGTTTCCAAAATCCACTCACATCCCCTGAAGCTCCCAACATGCTTCTTGTAATGTCCTTATTTCCCAGACAAAGTGCTACTCTCTGACACTGCCTGTCCATCAGCTTCCCAAGAGCAGCCCAGTTCTTCCTCCTCACTTTCCCCATGACCTTTCAGCTCCCATGCTGACCCCTCATCCTTCTTGATCCCTCCAAACCCAGTAACACCTGTGTGAGTTGCTGGAGCAGGTCCAGAGAAGGGCAAGAAGCTGGTGAAGGGCCTAGAGCACAAGTCTTATGAGGAGCAGCTGAGGGAACTAGGGCTGTTTAGTCTGGAGAAAAAGAGGCTTAAAGGAGACCTTCTTGCTCTCTACAGCTACCTGAAAGGAGGTTGGAGCAAAGTGGGGGTCAGTCTATTCTTGTGAGTAACAAGACAAGATGAAATGGCCTTGAGTTGTGCCAGAGGAGATTTAGGCTGGATATTAGGAAAATTTTCTTCACGGAAAGGGTTGTCAAGCTCTGGAACAGGCTGCCCAGGAAAGTGGTTGAATCACCATCCCTGGATGTGATTAAAGGTTGTGTAGATATAGTGCTTAGGGACGTGGTTTAGCAGTGGCCCTGGTAGAGTTAGATTTAGGACTCGATGATCTTAAAGGTCTTTTCTAACCTAAATGATTCTATGACTTCTGTGATGGAAACCGCTTGGACAGCTGTAGCTATTACTGAAGGCCCTGGCAATAAATAAGTTACGTAGATCCACTAACAGTGTCGTTCTTTATCAGGGCTATTTTAACCTTCTAGAGAGAAGTCCCGGCGGGGGGTCGACGCCGTGCCCTGGGGCCGGATGGGTTGAGCGCAGTCGCTATGGCAACAGCTGCTGCCGGCGGGGACGCGGCGGCCGCGCCTCCGCCCGCCTGAAGCCGGTGAGCGGAGCGG
>VWZK01011261.1:0-31842 GCA_013396935.1 Baryphthengus martii
TAAGAATGTTTTACACCTCTGCATTTAAAATGGGAATATCTAAAATAAGTCACCATCACAAGGGATGGATGGAGCTGCAAGAAGTTTTACTAGGCCCCAGAGCAAGGAATAACTGCCAACAAAATAAACTTATATTTATTTAATTGTCTTTTTTTGTATCTATGGACTATCCGATTTAATAAGCCATCCTGCCAGGCACACACAGTATGTTTTAAATGCTGTATGTCCGGAAGGTTTCTGAAGTCGGTTACATTTTTAATTTAAAACTTCCAAACTACGTGCACTAAGACAAGTCATCTCACTGCTTCTTGACCTTGAAAACTCTCCTGAGGATTGCAAGTAAAGACTGAATTTGCTTCAGTTTCTGTCCTGTTACTGTCATTTCTTAAGTTCTGCATCATCCTTCTTGTTCCTTCTGAGTCTTGTTAAAGCAATGACTTTTTCTATCTATGCGTAACACATTTTAATAGCTAACAGGCTCTGCAAAATCTTAGTCTCACAAACTGGAAAACATTTTTTCCTTGATGTATTTCAAGCACAGAAAGCTTCTTCCCTCATTTAAACAACTTTATTTCATGGCCAACTTCAATACGAAAGCCCAGTCACAAATTTTCATCAGTGCAAGAGAGAAAGACTAAGCTCAAGCACATTTCACACTTTGAAAAAAAAAAAAAAAAGTGCGTTGATCACCGTTTGATCCATTCCCTTTTGTCTTTCATTTGTATCAAAAGTAGGTCATTTGGTGGACCAACAGATAAGATTGATGCTTTTTGAGAGCCCAAAACTTAAGGAGCTCATGCATCCCCTGACCAACAATCTATTTTCTGGGAAGGTGCCTCAGCCTGACAAAAAGCACCTGCACAAGACCACCCTGAAGACGGCTCCTACGTGCTTTGCGCTAACAAATTAAAAATTTCATGAAGTCAGCAAGCAGAACCCTGGCTACAAAGTCCCCATGAACACTGAGAATATGCACTTTTGCTTTAGCCTTTCATGTCCACAAAGACATTGGAGTTAATTGTTTGCCAGTGCACGGTGAGAGCCTGAATCTCCCCTTCCTGTGCTGAGGATGCATCTATGTGGAGAAACTGGAGAAAAGTACGGTGGATGTGCACTGTGCAGAGCATCTCAGGGTTATCTCCAAGTGTAATGAACTCTCAGCTAAGTAGTATACTCTGACTACATATCTACTGCATCTCGATGAACCTGGTAAACAGCCCCACTTGGGCCCTGGCACAGTTCAAGCGGTGCTTGCATAAAAACTGCTCATGTTGCTAACACCAGCCAGCTGAGAGCTCCATAACATTAAAAAAACCAAGCAAGCTATTCCTGCAAATTATGTCCATTAAATCACCTAGTTTACTACCAGTATATTTACAAATAGCAGAGAAGGCAGTTACAACCAGCAATAATTCCTCTCCGTGCTAAAGAGGTGCCTAAATCTGTTTTCAAAAGCCTGGCTCTCTTTTTGAAAGACTGATGCAGAATAAATTTTCCCAGCTCATCTACTTTATGCTCTCTAAATACAGATTGTTCCAGGGATTTATGATTACAATTGTCTAACTTGTCGGACATTGCCTGCTGGTTTTAAACAGAAACAATCTAAATTTGCTCTAACTACAAGGATGAGTGAAAGCAGAAGAGGCTTGTTTCTGAGCAGATGCTCAACAGATTTGCTGCCACGATACACAAAACCAATTGCTGAATTTGTTTTGTTATTTTTGTTTAGCTGACCTACTTAATTCAGAAGTTACTTGTACTACTAGAAAAAAAAAACAAGCAGAAAAATCTCAGTAGGCCAACTTCAATATGAAAGTCCAGTTGCAAATTTTCATCAGTGCGAGAGAAAGACTAAGCTTGAGCACATTTCACACTTTGAAAAAAAAAAAGTGTGTTGATCACAGCTTGATCCAGTCCTGAGGGCAGGACAGGAGAGCTCAGAGTCAATCCTTCAGAGGGGGATCTATTGTCACCCTCCTGAAATGACTTCAGGAAAGCACACACAGGCACCTGCCCTTCATCCAAGAGGTCTGATGCTTTTCCTTCTCTTTGTTAGAGATGCATCAGCCTTTATTTCCACAGCAGCACTGTTATCCCATATCTCCCACCAAATTATACAAACCAAGTACTAGCCTGTGGAACCCACATGTGTTTCTAGAAAATAAAAGCTAAGCAGCTTGCAAGAGAATTCAGCTTACTGAATTAGTGAGGTTTTGTCTTTTTGGCACAAATTATTAGCATTTACACTCACTACAGAGGGAAAAAGATTGCTGGAAAAAAATCAGTACTTTGGGGTTTGTTGTTTTTAACCCCAAGGTTTTGAAAGCTTTCTGTTAATGTTTTGACCTGCAAAACCTTTCCAACAAGCACACACTTTCAATCTCAACATTTCTACAAAGTATTCTCAGTTTCACAAAAAGGCTTTAAAAGACCCCCAAACTCAACCAACATACACATCAATTACCAATGTCCTGATAGTTCTCAAACACAGAGCTGGGAAAACATTTGAAATATTTCCTAACAGAAGGCATCACGCGTCCCTCAGCAAAAATCAAAGGACACGTCAAACAGGCAATCGAAAACACATCTGTTCCAATCCTCAGCCCTCGGGGAGCACGGATGGCAGGAGTCTGAAGTGCCACAGAGGGCTGGTGGGACTAATGGTGTGGAATGAGAAATTGCTCCTCTCAAATGAGTAGAAGTGCAATCCAATACCTTACTGAGTGCAGGTATTTGCTAGGATCTGGTATGGGCACAGTCTTAGATGCCAGTGGTGGCAGAAGCCGATGGATTGCTACTCATGAGCTCCACTGGGTTTGTTCCATCTGGCAGATGACCCTCTGGAATACCAGTCTCTAGTACTTAATTACTGCCACAGCCCCTGTAATGCTACAGCACTATTGCTATTTGACAGAAATAAAAAATATTCTTTCCTTTAATATCTCAAAGATGGATATAAAAGCCAATGCAAAGAACAGCACTACGACTGTAACACTTGATGCCACAGGAGTACTGCCACCTACATATATTAGCGTATAAAACTACTCCATCCCTGCTTGCCAGAGCAATGCTTCACCTTCAAAAAAGGTTTTAGTAATTTTTCAGCTGGGAAACAAAGTGCCCTATAAATTCAGAGTATTGGCCTAGCAAAGCAGCCTTCAGCAGCAAGGGGTTTTTCATCCTTTGGATGCTATGTAAATGGAAAATGGTTTTATACAGATCAGTTTTAGAGAAGAAAATCTGGTCACAGGACTAGGCTTGGGGGCAATAAGTGACTCAAGGGCTTTCATCCAAGAATACTTTTACATAATAGGAAAGCTTCACTTTACTCAGTCTGTGAAAGGTAGTGGTGATTAAAAAAGGATTTAGTAGCTGTATTTCAGCTTGCACGCTTACTGGTTAGTGCAGTGCTAATGTACATCATTTTAACTACGTAAAACAAATTATCCTCATAACTCAACAGCAAAGTTATGAAATCAATTGTCCTACTTATTTACCTTAAGGAACACTACTGATGATTGACACATGCCATTCAATTACTGTAAAGCTGTTTCATTTCGCAGCTGGATTTCTCGCATTTGTATTTTCCTGCCTTTTTTTCTTTTGATTGAGCATACACATCTAAAAGTCACATCTCCCCATTGTGCAAAGTCAAAAATACCCCCTTTTTCCTAAGATTTTGCCCCAGTGACAAAATCCATGACCAGCAACATCTGTTTGGCTTGAGCTACCTTTGCACACCCACCAGCTCCCACCACAAGCTGCAGGGCAGACCTCGCAGCCCCAGTTCCAGCCCGTTCCCACTTGCTGCTTAAACCCTTTTGCCTTACTGAGCTAGTAAACCTATTGAATCCTTTCTCTCACAAACGGAAAGGTTAGAAAGGAGTCTCTCTCAGTCTGTAGGTTAGTTCATAATAGGACTGGATGGAGCAGAGGGTGTTCAGCCACTGATAGAGGAATAACCCAGCATAGCCTCTATCAGCAGCACTCAGGTGGCTTGTCCAGTTACTGAGTTACTATGAAAACAGGACATAGACAGAAGTAGCCAGACTTTCCAAATACGGAAGCAAAATCTTTATTTTTTTAAAAACATATTTATGCATAAAGTGATAAGCATTTCAGTTTCTCCTGAAACTCTGTAAGACTGAAGAGCTGAAGCGACAAAGAACTGCCTGCTCTCTAGAATAAGAACTGCACAAATTTAGGGAAAGGTCATAAATAAATATTTCTTCAGCCAGCTGTCTAATGCTTTCTTTCTTTGTAATGTCTAAAAATAAAGAGTTTAGTCACCCTGTGACTTTCCAAGTGCAGATGAGGCAGAGAGAGAAGGGAACAGAAGGGGAGAAGCACTCTAGTCCCAGCGCCTCTTCTCAGATGCCCTCCACCAGCACCACCAAGGCTGAAGAAGATACGGCTGCTACAGTGCTGAAGGGATCACTCTCACCCTTTTCATACACAGTAAAATCAGGATACACAACTCAGGGTCAGTGGTCAAATTCAGGTCTCCAAAATTCTAGCTCACTGCTAAAGGTCAGCGGAGATAAAAATATTCTCCCAACTTTTAAAAAGCTCTGGCTTAAGGACTCTCGACTTTCTAGACCAAAAAAGGCATCTCTGCATGCAGCAGTCCCCAAAGAGCTGCCCCTCTCTCCACTAGCACTACTAGTAGCTTGCTGGGCCCGCGCAAATTTTTGACACCATGGCAGAGCTCCCCAATGTAAGTTCAGACAGCATGAAGACAACTATCTCCCTTCTTTTCAGACTTGTCACTCTCTGGTTTCATTTCTGGTCCTTACTTCTTGCACTGGGTAAACATGAACAGTTGATCCCAATGCATCCTTTGCAAGCCAACCCTGACCCTATAGATTCGTCTCCTACTCCCCTATGCCACTTCCTAAAATACAGAGCTGGTAAGTCCCTTTGTTTCAGCAAGTCTGGGACAACCAGAGAGAGGAGCCAGCCATAAAACATCTCCATATGAAGAGACACATGGCCCAAATGAGATTAAATGCTGCACAGAGAAAAGGGCAGGAAGAAAGCATAGATAAAAGGGAAGACTGACAATTTAATTTTTAAATGGCTGTAGGTCATCTTAAGACAATGACTCTGTTCGAATCCACCAGGCGCCACAGCAGTATTTTATCTTTTACTCTGATCACACTTTCAGTATGTGAGCAAGGAAAAAAATAAAAAGAATGTGACTAATACCTGTGGCTACCATTAAGGTTGTAGCCAAGGTATTACCATCCACTGGGCTCCTGGCACAAACACACACTCTTAATGCAGCTCTCCTTCACCCACCAAGGCAGCTCCCAAGAAGTAAAAAGAAGCTGCAGTTACTTGTCACTTGGACATGACCCAGAAGTTGCTAAGTGGCTCAGAGCAACTGTCTAAAGTAGTAAAAGCCTCAGCAATCATTTTGATAAATAACATAACTGTGACCACTATCAAGCCAATGCTACTCCTCCAGGTTCCTCTGTGGCAGTTCTTACCCTGGTCATTAAATGATAGCTCATCTCATCAATGTCCTCTTATCTTCCAATTTATTTTCCTTACTCTGATCTATTTACTACCAAGAGGCAAAGTAATGCAGGATGTAGTTAAAACTCCCTAGTGATCACTCTAACAATCAGTCCATCTGATATCATAAGAGACTGTAGCAAGTCACAAAACAGAACTGGACAGTTCAGCAATACCTCCCTGGAAAATATTAAAAGGTCTGAAAAGTTGAGAAATTACATTGCGTACCTCGAACAGGAACTCGTTACGTTATGTTGGGTTAGTACGCATTTTTTGAAAGCAAAGATAGAATGTGCTTTATATTCAATGGAACATTAAACAAAAAAAGAAATTAAGTCCTCAAAATGTTTCAAGGCCTGTTTAGCTCAAGGATCCCAGCCTGCTGCCTTCCTGCATGGGTTCTGCACCAAGCCCCTGAGCAACGGCAGGTGCTGTCTGACTGGCAACGCTCAAACCTCTGTCTGTCTGCTACAAGCACGCGCTTGAGCGAACGGCCCAGGCTGCCTGCAGGATCCGGAGGCGTGCTCTGGGCCTAAATGTTGGCATCACACTACCTGGGAGGGGCACAAACTTTAGGTCTTGAAAGAGCAGCACACACCGCAAAGTACTTAAAAATTTGTAAGCTTCCTCTTTGTCCTCTTAGGTGTTTGGATCCTCCACTGTGGGTGGGTTCCCACTCTGACCGACAAAGTAGTACCTCTGGTGCAATTCTTACTTCCCTACATCAGGAGGTAGGACATGGTTCAGGAACTTTCCTCCTCTGAGATGAAAGCTCACACTAAGTCTTTATTCTGGTGAAAACTGTTCCCTTTGAAGAGGGAATAGGTTGTGGATACCTCACAGTAAGATAATTGTATTTCTAGAAGTACTCAAAATGAGGATGGTTGGTTTGACTTGGAGGTTAAGATTTCATTCCAAGAGCTAGGTCACAAAATCAAACCTTTGGAGGGAGCCTCAAGATCAACCAATTTTTCATCCTGGTTGGCAGGTATTAGTCACACAAGATGATTACAATGGTATTCATTCATTATATTTTTATATGTGTGTGAGTGCGTGCATATATGGACACAGAAACACATGTATATACATATATGAAGTGTATGTAACAGTGTAATTATATATTTCTGTGTATATTATAGATGTGTGTATACAGTAACAAACAGCAGCATATTACTGGCTACTCAACTACAAGAATTAGTCTTATTTCTTTCCAGACACTTTGCACAACTTCAGAACAAAACCCTTTTCCTAACTGGTACAAAAATCCAGTTGCTCAGTTGATTTCTAATTAGCTTCCAATTCAGAAGGTTAATAGATACATGCAGATATTCAGGAATCCTATTTCTGAAGAAGCATGTGGTCAAACAGCACAAATTTCACCTGCTTTATCCTTAAATTGAGAATACTTAAGAAGGTCAGGACTGTTCAAAATTCACAGCTGGAGTTTACAGATGGATCCAACTAAACCAGAACAGAGCAGGCTCCCCCAAGCCAGCACCACCCGCCTGGGCACAGCATTTTGAGCAGAGGCAGACATCCAAAGTGCTCAGGTTTCCTCACCCACACTCCCCTACCCTGCCACCTTTACTGCAGCCACAAAAGCAGCAGATTAGGGCTTTGAGAAATTGAGGACTATCCCTGCCCACCTCACCAGAAAAGCATGGAGCTTGCAGCTGGATCAGGGACCTGAGCCAATTCACCCTGTCAGCGCAGCATCGCTGAACTCAGACATAAGCAAACACAAAGTGTGACCTCTTGAGAGGCTCAAGCCATCAAAGGACCACGTTCAGATCCTGCTTGGGATTTGCTCTGGAATCTAGTATTTCGTAAAGTATTCTCTTCTGAGAAACGGGATTTTTAAAGTGTATTAGGATACCTGTAATTGAAAAGAATTTTTTTTACGAATAGGTTTTGCTGAAAGAAGTGTTTCAGCAAAAGATTTGTAAAAATACCTATACAAACGCTCACACATTAAACCTCAATAAGCAACTCAGATGGACCCCTTTTGAGAGGTAGTTTCTATCTGCATGGTATGATAACTAAATACCATCCAGACTGATCAAAACATTCAACAAAAAAAACAAAACCAGACAACCAGTTCTCACCAGCTCCCAAGCTTTCCTCTACATTTCTCACCTTCACATTCAATTTCAAATTATTTCTGAATTTTCTCCATGCTTTGCTGTTTGATTGCCACCTCCTCAGTGGGACACTCCTCCAGAAGGGCAGAGGGGCGATCTGGGAAGGAGTCGCGGCTCTGCATCCAGAAGCACAGAGCAGGGAGCCGTCCAGACGAGCTCACTGACCCTCTGTGTGTCCCATCATCTACTGGGGAGCTGGGAAAACGAGTGTCTACTGGAGTGCAGGATATACTGCTGTGTTTGAAACGCAGAGCCTTTGTCTTCTGCCTTCCACACCGAGGCTTTCCCAAAGCCAAACCCATCACCACAGCCGACCGAGGAATCTTGCACACAAGCTGCTCAGAATACAGCTGTCGGGAATCTCATTGTGCTCCTAATGCGCAATAAACAATTAGCGATTGGACAAAGCGGTGCAAGAACAAATCCTATTAACAAATAATAGGATTTGTTAGCGGATCACCCAAACCCGACTTTGGAAAGGGCTCCCTGGGCTGCTGCAGCCAGAAAGAGCAGAGAGGGAAGGGAGCATTGCGGCACGACATGTTGGCGTTCACCCTGTGGAAACGATGCTGCCGGCGCCAGTTTTGACAGCAATGAAAATGCTGCAGCACGTGTCAAACAAAAGGCAAACAAAAAGGAACCTCATCTTAGGTATCTGTCAATCATCTACATCTTGGACCCATAAATGAGTCATTTTCTACATCAAAACACACAAGAAACTGCCACAGTCCTATTTGCTTCCAGCTTATTCTTGTCAGCAACTTGCACACTGCGACTTGATGATCCCACAAAGGACACCTGACTGAAATGTGAGTCCCTCCTTAACAGTGGTATGGAACTGCCCACCTCTACCAGCAGAGGGGTTAAGGAAAATCAAATAAAAAAGTTGAGGTAGGTAGGTATTTGAGGAAGCCTGACACTGTAACATTGTCCCCCAAGGGTTGCTATTAGATGCCACAAGTGATGCTCAGACACCAACACAAAAGGAGGCTTTTTTCTATCAGAGTTTGAAAAAAAGAGACAAATTCTCAGTGCTGAAAAACAGACAGAGCACTTATCCTCTCTGCCAGGTCACAAAATACTAGTAAGATGATACTTAAAGCTTTTCAAGAGGCAAGTATTTGTTAGTTTAGTTCTTGTTTTTCTGTCTAGGAGTGCTAAATGCTTGCTCAGCTCCTTGGGATCATTAGAAGGGTCTTGCTTATCTGTTTGTTTCTAAGCCCATCACAGTGCATGCTGCCGGGGATAAAAGCAGCTGCTTCCACACACTATGACCACCTCCACATCACAGAGGAACCAGACTCTGCTCTGAATTGGTTTAGTACCTTCTATTAGAATATAAAACCAGAAATAAGTTATCAAAATTGGGAAACTGTATGAATTATAATCGTATCATTATGCAAGATTTTTATACAACTGTGTATATAACTGATCATGAGTTTTATTTTTTAAACGGGAAGAAACCTGATTCCTAAGATTGGTCATCAAATAATTCTTACTTTGAAGTATAACTAAGTCAAAAGGAAAAACATTCTGTCTTTCAAATAAGCTGTGACCAAGCAATATTGAAGGTGCAGCTTGAGCGAAGCAGCAACACGGATACTCCTGAAGGCACAGGCAACCCAGCCCAACCACCAAAACCCACCCATCAGAACTCAGCGACACAAACACGCTGCTCTGTTGAGGATCACCTCTTCCACAGGTCTTTAGAGCTTGTTCCATTGCTCCAGGTACTGCAGTACACTGAGCATTCAGATACGCATGGAGGATTACGAGACAGCTCGGCCAAAAAAAGCACAGAAGCTATTCAGTATGGCATCGAGCACCTTGGTCTGCCAACTCCAAGGGAAGCAACAGCAAGTCTCTCACCCAGCCAGGTTAGGGATTAGCCAGGTGCTGCACTTCACTGTGGAGGAGGAAGAAAGGAGGAGATGGAACACAGTGGGGAAACACCTTGGCAGGAATCACTGCAGGACTCATTGTGAAGATTTACAGCCTGTTTGCCCAGGCAAATACAAGCATTGATAGCCCGTCATATGCAGTTGGCCCTGTTGCATACACTCCAAAACATTTAGCACACTCACCAGCTAAGAATCTGCACAGAGCCTGAACTGCAGCAAGGCTCTGCAAGCAGCCAGAGCACTTCATAATTACCAACTTTACACAGAATTACAGATCAAACTCCGCCTTCCCTTGAGAACAAATTAGACATGACATCTATATCCAGGATACATGAGGAAATATCAGAGCCCAAGACCATAGCTCACTCTGGAGTGGGACTGGAAATGTCAGGCCGGCAGATAGAATGCTCAGCAGGGTACTCGGAGCAGCTCCTGCGAGTGGGCACCTCCTTCCAGCTCCTGGGCTGCCAGTCACTTTCTCAAGCTGCATGTCAGTCATAAGCCTCTAGAGGAACATAACTGACACAGTCTGGCTCCAAAGACCGTGACTGCTGCCTCCACTCCTACAACCAAGAACACAAAGAAGAGTCTGCAGAATACCCAGAACTATAGTGTAATCACAAATTTTACTTTTGAAGAGGAAACGGTGATGAATTCTCTCCACAGCAAGACCAGTTTCTACTGACAGGGCTATCTTTTCAGCTTCAGAGAAAAGCACTTGCAAAACCAAAGCAGGATCGAAAGAGAAAGGCTGGGAAATGTTGGTACACTGAGATCACTGCAGAATCCAGAAACCATCCTCATCCAGGCCTAAAGCAGGTGAATATTTTTGACTGACACAGAGGCCAGTTAGAGAGAGAGAGAGAGAGAGAGAGACAACCTCTGAGGAGTTCCCATGAAGCCTACAGAACTTCCCCCAGGCCAAGCACCACCTTCATGGTGGTTCCCCATCACCGCGACCCCCTCGTTGCCAACTGAGATCCGGAGTCTCTTGCCGTCTTCAAGAGCCTCTCCAGCTGGTGAGAACCAACGCTGGAGCCACAGCCAGTGCCATAAGGGAGCAGAGATCAGGAGCACACAGTGAGAAACCGAAAAGCTGCCAGAAGCTGTGCTCCAGCACCACTGCCTGTGGCCAAAGACAGCCAGCCAGAGGCCAGGACAGGTAGGGAGCCAGGGTGTAACCAGCAAGGATGGGTTTATGAAGTCTCCTGGAGCTGTAGTTCCAGCTCCATCTCTGAGCAGCTTCAGAAACAGAAGTCAGTTCCCTGACTTCCAATTTCAGAGAGCACTGTGCTTCAGTTAATGAAGGACTCTAGAAGGAAACAACTCTGTGATCAAACACCAGAAGACAAACTTTATACTCATACCTGTCAGCAACTGAGTATCTCCCTTTGGACATCTGTTGTGATGCTCACCGAGAGCGGCTGGAGGGTCAAAGCATTGGTCACCAGCCTGTCATGAAACCTCATGCTGTTGCAGTATTTAGTACTAATCCCTGGTCCTTCACTGCTAAGTAAGGGAAGAAAAATAAACAAGCAAACTGAGCAACACCCCGGACCACCTGATAAAAAACAGAAACTTAAAGGCCTAGAGTTGTTACCAAAAACTTTAAAAAATAGAAAAAAAAAGTCTTTCAGTCTTAATTAACTTTGTGTGCAAAGCAGCATCACAATAACTCCTGCACAAAGCAAAGAGTGAGTGTTATTTCACACACTTTGTAATGCTGCGGGCAGGATGAAAAAATCCAGCACGTAATGTCACACAGCTATCAACTACAGTGAAACAAAAAGAGAATGATGGAGGAGCAGGGCAGAGTAGAAAACCCCACAGCAATCCAGCAAAGCAGGTGCCTTCCCTTACTTCCTCCCTATCCACACGTGTTTCCATGACATTATACAATGATGACAAAATTTTACATTTTAACCCATCAAATTTGAACCTTCAAAACGAATGCAGCTGTTCATGCAGGGGAAAAATATATATGAAATAAAAGCTCTCCTAAAGAAGCAGATTTATAACTGAATCTGTCTGCAGAGCCATGCAGACTGAAAAAAAAAAATAGGTCAAATCTTTTGCTAGTCAACCTCACTGCTATTGCCCCCCAGCTCTCCTCCCCTTTAGCTTTCAGTAGTTATTAAAGAAATCAATTAATGAGAATACAACAGACCTGTCATGCAGGTCTCTAATTACTTCTGCCTGGTATGTAGCAGGGGGGTCAGCTTTGCAGATGGAATAAGGGAAAATTAAATCATTATAGTCTTTCCCATTCACAAATCCTAATCCTAGAGTGTACGTACTCAGTACTCCTAGGGTCCATTAGGAGCCAACCAGTGATGCATGTTAAAAAATGAGGGGAGGAAGGGGAGCAAGAGACAAAGATAAGCTAAAAAGAGGCCAAAAAAAAAAAGAGGAATCGCTGTGCTTTCGCTTTTGCTGTGCTTGCAGCAAAACCCCTACAGCATCTGCTGTTTTTAATGACATCTTGCTAATGTATTTTCTACAGCTTTGTGAGTGAACAGTTTTAGAAACCTCATAAATATCTCCATTTTGACACTACATTTCCAAAGAGTAACTGTAATACTAGTTTTTATATCTAGTAGTCTCCGCATGTATGTTTTAAAAAATTTTATTTTAGGAAAAAAAAGGACTCACATACTGCAATTCACATATTCACTGTCACCAAGGCATTAAATGGTTTTTTAAATCTTCATAAAATGTAGGGACCAAGTCAATCCAATTTCAGCTTACTCATTTTTATTCATTTCTCTCCTTCTGTTGCAGACAGAAGGCGCTCCGTTTCATCATTTTTAAAAAAAAAAAGAAAAGAGAGAGATGCAATATTGTATAAGCCGAATACTGGAACAAATCACTCTCAAACTCCATTTCCACCACATGCAATGTGCTGCCTGACAAGTTACTGCAAGAAGGCAAAGAAATCCACTCCCTGGTTTACTGCAGTCATGGCCCAACCTAACTGGTTTGACAAACCACAACCCACAACCATCGGATAGTTGATTGCCACAGGATGTTACGCTGACAGTTGAACGCTGGGGCAAGGCCGGCACAGGTAGAGGAACCAGGGCCACTTCTTAACGGCAAGTGCTTCCTCTAACGATGTGACACTGGCTTTGGACACCGTTTGTGTTGCCAGCAGGACTGGGACACCCCACTTACGGGCAGCCAAGGGACTTGGCTGGTGAGAAAGGAGGGCTGGGGGCAGGTGGGAGTGTGCTGCTCTTCTGCAGGACTCACATTCATTGGAAAATACTGTGACACTTGCAGATCTAGCTGGCAAAACACACAACCAGTCTCAAGCCATTTTAGCCCAAATTAATGGAAAACATAATAATTTTTCCTTCCACAGTGGAGTTTGTTATGCTACTAAAGTCCTTCTCTCACCAGTAAACGCAGACTATCAGGGACCCTCCCAAACAGCCATTTGGAGCACAGTATATAGCTGAGCAGCAGACTACACTGAATGTGACCTAAATTCAGGAGTGTGCAGGGGGAACCTTTATCTTTAATGTTTCTTTACCTTTACTCTGCCTTTGGCTAAGTTCCTCTGAAGCCAAGGCTACACTACACATCACTAGATCTGCCCCATCTGGCCTTTCTTTGAGCTGGATTTACCTACAGCAGTCACTGCTCAACTTTAAGTCTTGGATATTTTTCACTCTTAATTCAGCAAGCCATAAGCTGCCTCAGTACCTTAGATAAACAGCTACTGAAATCCTGAGTCATAGGTTTGGGTGTTTCTTTTGGTTGGTTGGGTTTTGTTTCATTTGTTTTTTTTTCCCCAATAGTGACATATGAAGAGGGGAGAAGGCATCTTGGACTTGAACCCAGGAGGACAAGGAATCTGAATCAAATGTAATGTGATGAAAACACAATCTAACAAGCTCTGCTTAATGGATCAAAAAGTAAAGAAATTGTGCCAAGCCAAAACCATTCTGGAACCACTGCACCATCAGGTAGCAGCACCAGCACACTTGAGCTCACTCCAAGCAAAACCAATATTCAGTTTCGAAGTCTGTACCTTCATGCTCGATCCTTCCTGAGCAGTGCTCATACATGTTGGTCTAATAAAGATCTTTTGCTTCTATAAAAATGTGAAGGTTCATTTTACACTAATCCTTTTAACACAGCTCATATAGAATACCTCTTACCTAAATAATACTTTATCTATCCTTCATTTTTTAAATATTGCCCCAAAATGAGAAAAACAGCCTGAGATTCAAAAGAGTTTTTATCTCCAGTTCAGTAGATAAATTGTACAATAACTTGATCTGCTTCATTTGCAGAAGCATGATTTCTTGTTCCACTATTCCATCAGAAACCAGCATTGTTCTTTACAGAAGTCTAGCAGAACGCTATTGTCAATTAGGTTTGCTCTCTATACTGAGAAAAGTTTGTAATTTCAGCTGGTAGTTTAAAAGTAAAAATAGTGTACTCGAAAGTCAAGCTGGAAATTACTTTCATTTATTTAAAAAACTACCCAAACCAATGTTTTACACAATTTATCAGCAGCTCTCAAGAACAGTCAAACTGTATTGAGTAAAGAAAGCAATGTTTTTCAATTGTTTAAACTTATTCTGTTAGATCATTAAAGCATCTTCCTGCACTGGCAGCGGGGTTGGACTTGATCTCCAGAGGTCCCTTCCAACCGCTACCATTCTACGAGTCTCATGACTGATACTCTGAGAAACATGACAGAAGATCTCAGTTATGAAATAGGTGTTTCTGAATAAGGAAATAAAATTTGTGGATTTCTTTCCTAAGCCTCAGTTATTGGGAAAACACACTACCAGGCTTTCAGTTAAAACAGCTCTTGTCCTTTATTGGGTCTTTGCCATAAGGAACATCTGTTAAGTCTATAAATTAATTGCTGAAAACATCTTGTGCTTCTAGATGATCCAGGCAACCATAGCTGGTTTGGGTTACTAGAGAACATTACCATTTTTCTCTCACACAGGCACACATCCACACACACGTGGCCCTTGCAGTATAGCATAAAGCAAGAACAATTATTTGGCATTATTTTTAATGCCATAAAACAAGCTTTTAGTGCTAATCAAGTCAGAGCAGCACATTAAGTTTCCCTAGCTTATTTAAGTGGTACTTTTTGCACCACTGTAGCCTAACGGCATGAAGGATGCTTTGTCTAGCTGACTGAAAATGCCCTCTACTTTGAAATCAAGAATTCTTCTCTCCAGTCTTCTTGGTTTGTCAACAGTAGAGGTGAGCAGGCAGTTGCAATGGGCTCTTTCCAGATCAAAGAAAAGGCTAGAGTCCACCTTAGAGAACTCTCTACATATAACAGAATTTCTTACCCTCCATAAAAGGCTCACCAGACTCAAATTTCACCTACTTGCTTCATCTTTAAGATGTCCCGTTCCCCCTGGCTGTACATACTGACACACTACAGTCTATCACCTCATCTCACGCCCAGCTGGGACTCCTCTGTCCTTCCAGCTCTCAGTTCAGCAATCACAAATTGCCTCATTTTAACACTACTTGTGACTTCTACGGCTGGAAATCACCTACCCTAATGAAAGTTTTACACAAATCTCCTGTATTTTCTTTCAGGGTTCCTGGTCTCACTGACCATCTCTCTGGTGAATGAGGACCCAGTCTCGCACCAAGACCTGCCAGAAGTAACAGTACCTACATTTTCCAGCTAAATCTCAAAGGTTATTATTGACTTAATGAAAGAGTAGCAAGGGTGTTGTCTCTCCCAAATGGCAGATTTCTGGATACCATCAGCAGACATAAACAGTTACCAGTCGTAATCATTTTGGCTCACATTAGCCAGCTGGCATCTCTTTTGTTTGCTATTTGTCATCTGTGTTCAGTACAGATGTTGCAAGCAGGTGGGGGTGGTGCGTGGGCACGCTATACCTTTCCATGTGGGAGAGGATTGCCATGATACAAGCTTCTAGTGAATATATAAATCAAATAAAATTTTAATTCTTAAGAATTTTCCGATCTGCCTCATACACATCTTGAGGCAGTCAGATCCCATGCATATCAAGTCTCTGCTTTCGCTAGGATACAAGCGTTCTCATATACCTTTGAATTTCGAAGTGTAGCTGAAGGGAGCAGTTGCAAACGCATGTTTTTTCTGGTGAGAACAAACAAGTGGGCATGCCTGGTTATGCCGCATTCCTCCCAGGTGCACACACATTTCATGGTCACATCTTCCCCCTCACACTCTATCCTTAGCCTCACTCCCCTCTCCCACGCTCCAGAAAACACCTGTGTGCGACTTCCAATTCTCCTTTTCTGCCTTTTTCCCCCACTTCTGGCCCTTAACCTCTTCATTAAGAATTTTTTACTTGGTAAGTACATAAAGAAATTAATTACTCCCCAAATTTCTTAAGTTCCAAGGAAGCAATAGAAGTGTCAAGATACCAAAGCGCAGCAGATTGTCACACCACAAGCCATGTGGTTGCTCCACTGTAACTCCACAAAAACTCTTTGCATTACTCACACACATGAGGGGGTTGACTTGTTATGATCTGTCATTTGAGACGCAGATATTTATTGATGGCACAGAAGTATTTCAACTTTTGGTTTCATTACTTATTTTAAAACCATTTGTTAAGAGGCTTTGAGCCTCAGAACTCACTCTGCCAGTTCTGCAGTAGGACAAGAAGTCACATTTTATCACCGTTTCATTTATACCATAAATAATCCAGCAGCAAGACCAAGATCTAAACCTCTAAACCTAACACTCTGAGCTGAGAGCCGAAGTACACAGCAGTAGTGTATTATCAGCATAAATACAGCCTAAGAGTAAGCCAAGTCCTTCATTAAAACATCAATTACAACACAATAACTTTGTAAATACTAACTTTTTATACCCTGCCCTAAATAGCATTCATGTGTCCAAAAGCATTATTAAAATACAGATTTTAATACATTCCAAAACTTATTTCTTTTTAGCTGACTAAAGAGGACGTGTCCCTTGTATGTAGAGCCCTGCCCCACACAGCAGTCCCCCTCTACTCAGACCTCTGTGCCAAGCATTACACTTCTCTTCCCTAGAAAAGCTCAGCATTTCCTCCTGCTAGTTTTTCAGCTTTACACAGTCTTAATATACACAAGCCAGCTACACAGTCATCATATTACTCAGACCTTTCTCAACTGTTCATATCCATATGAAGTCCCCTTTACAGATCTGCATCTCAAAAGACCTGTTTCGCACAGGCAAATATTACATTAACATCATCATCACTATTATTATGTTTTCAGTACAATTTTAGAGGTAAGGAATGAGGAAGGAAGAAAACCCAACTCTGTGTATGACTCTCCGAGGCACGCTGTAAACAGATGGCAAAGCAAGGTGATACCATTAAAATTAAGATAGGCTGACACCCTGCACTTTCCTACTATGAAGAGTATTTCTTTTGTTTCATTTAAGTAAGATGCTGCAAAATTTCCAGACAAGACAATATTTAAGAAGGTGTTGAGAAGGAACAAACTCTCCAGTGGCCACTAGGGCTTAGAACTGCAAGGCCTTTTTTCCAAGATCTGGGCTCTTCAGAATAGATTCTGAGAAGGACTCCCCCAAGTTCTGCATGTTTTGTAGTTAATTTCATCTCCTTCCAGGTCTCTCCTCATCAAAGCAGGAATGAGACCAATTAATGGCGTTCCTTGAGAAGTGAATGCTTCGTACAGTTGACGTCAGCTGTCAGTCACTAGGACTTTATACTTAGTCTTATTTAAGAGACAGAAAAATATCCCAGAAAACTCAAGAATAAAGATTAATTTTTTCCATTGTCCTTGTTCCCCTCTATCCTCACATATCCCAGCTACATTTTGAAGTTATTCCAGGACAGAAGCAACTGTTCCTATAAGACATTAAACTGTTCAAGGGTAAGGGAGGTCAGGAGTTCAGCAGAACAGCTCACCTAGCAAAGAGTTTTCAGAAGTTACTGCAATTTGTGGTATTTCTCATGAAACAATGTGAAAACATTTCAGAAGCAAGAAGCAGTTACTGTTCTTATGCTCCTATCATCAAAAAAAAAGGATCCAAGGCCCTAAGACGACATACTAGATCACTCAGTCAAAGAACATGAGCAGCTAATTTTCAATCCTCTTACTATAACACTCAAAGATAGACTTCAGGGGAGTTCGACTAGATGATCTTTTGAGGTCCCTTCCAACTCCTAACATTCTGTGATTCCTGAGTCCAGGCGCCTTGCCCTTTCAGTGTCAGTATGACCAGATCAGGATACTTCCAATTGCCATCCCACAGGCTGGAGTTATGGAGGCTCTGGGGGATGCAGAGCCCACTCCTGCGATTAAACTTTCTGGTTGACAACTTCTCTTTGGTGGGCAAAGCTGAGGGGGGATATTTGCCAAGATTTCACTTGAAGAGAGTTTGGTTAAAGGGGAACTGTAGGAACATACAGGGTGGATCCAGCGTGCTCCATTTTCCTATTCATTATGCAAGTGTACTCATTTGGAGGCCTCATTATGTCATTCAGTATAAATAAATACCTGCAGCCCTACCAGGCAGGGCAAACAGAGCATCTTGTTGTGAAGCAGAGTGGGAGACTTGTTGAGATGGTCCTGGAGGTCATCATTATAACCTATTTAATACCCACACATAGACACACCCCCAGCTGTACTCTCTAAATCACAAAATCACCACATGTGGAACAAGCATCCTCATGGATGCCACTTTTCCGTTTGTGTGTAGTCAGAGCTCTTAATAGCTGCTTATATTGTACTCCAGCAGTGACTGTAGTTTACATAGAACACCTGGGTTTGCATTAAGCTACTTGCCACCTGGACTGACAGCATCTTGTTGATAGGAGCTATGACTGCTGCACAGATGTATCAGTCCTTCTCCACCACGAAGTAGCTTTGGGCAAGACACAAACCTGTTCACAAGGCGCTTCCTAACAGCCTGTAGTTGGTTTGCAGATCTGATGCCTTCAGTCAGTATTAGAGCTGCTCTTGTTCAGAAGAGACCAGAGAAGCAAGGCTAGAACGTGATCCCTTTGCCTGACTGATCACCTGACACCACACAGGAGCAGAGGCCCACATCTTACTCTGTCAAAAAAAGTGTAAGCCTTTAGTTAACATCAAACGTTAAATAACTTTCTATGTGCGAGCTATTCAGACAGAACAATACTCCATGGCTGCACAAATACTAACAGGCCTGAAAAATACAGAGGAAAGGGAGTATGTGGCACTTGGTAGTTAGATGGCTACACATGACCATACACAATGACATACAATTGCTGTTCTTTCACACAAGTTTTATGCTGATCCAACACCAGAACTCAGCAGAAGCTAATTTCAAACATATTGGCAGTTCAGGTTCAGGACCCTTGTGAGTAAACAAGTATATTCAAGAGTAATATAGATCCTTAACTGGTAGAAGTCAGCCTGACCACCCTCAAACTGATTTACACCACCAGCAGACCTTACCAGTGTGCAAATACTCAAATAAGACTGTGTGACAATGCTCTATGTGTGTAATAAAGCTTCACAAAATTAATGCACTCTTTACATTAAAACTCAGAGGAAAGCAAATGTTAATATCCCAAGAGACAGCTACTCTGATGTATGGACTCCTGGATATTTCATAGGAAACCATAGGGAGTCATTGGGCAGGGAGCATGAAAACTCCTGACCACTGTACTCTTTTTTGCATGTGTGACATAGGATTTCCTGGCCCCAACGCTCTGGACAAGGCTCACAGGAGCCCCGGATGAAGTTAATACAAGTCTGAAAGAAGACCAGATGTAAGTGGTAACACCTTGTATTCCAGACCATTTTTGTAGGAAGATGAACTAATCTAGCTTTTTATTTGAAAATCTCTACATAGAACTATATCAATGTGAGAAGAAAAGTTAAGATGCTGGAAACTACTGCCTTGGTTCTTCATTTCAGCCAGCCTTTCCCACGGCCAAGGGCCACCAACAGAAACAAAATTAAAATCAAACGTCAAACCACAACAGTAGCTTCTTCTGCTCAAGCTCTAAAGTCAGCTATGATTTTTCCTAACAAACACTGGCAGAGGTTTGCAATTAAGGTGACCAACATATTCTTTTTCTACCAAACCAAGAAAGATCCTTGATAAAAAAAACCAGGATCAGCTCAAAACCCTTCCCCAACTCAAACTCCACTTCCTACACAGCACTGCACTCAGCAGTCCTTCCTCTGTGGCTGCTTTTACAATTAAAAGCCATTTTAAAAGCTAAGTTAGGAGTCTGTAATGCTCTTACAACTGGGCTTCAGTAAAGATGCAATGGAAGAACAGCTCATCTGGATGGCAGAAGTGCCACACGAGGGGCAGAACGCTTCCTCTCTATTTCAGTTGCTGCCTCTTCCATACACAGGAGCCAGGCAATGATAGATAAACCTCAAGACAAAAGTTTCAGATCTGCCTTCGCCACCAGCAGCTCTGTGGAATATCATGAAGGGATAGACAACTTGGGTTCAAAGTGTGTGTGTGTGGGGGATCAACCAGAAGGCAAATATAAAGAAAAAAATAAGATGGGAGCAGATGCAGGACCAGAAAACATTTACAGGGCACAGAGATGAAGATCAGAAAGATACACAGCAAGAAATACTGGAATAAACCTTAATTTTAATGTAAATCTAAGACATGTAAGGGAAATTGCAATGGATGCATAGCCATAAGATGAGAAGTGAAAGAGTTCAAATGTCATGAATCATATGCTTTGCCTGAAACAGCATTATTTTGGAATCATTTACAGGCAGCTTCCATAGCAGACATGAAACGATCAGGATCCTAAATTCTAGCGGTATATTCATACAGCTCTGGTGCTTCAAAGATGTGATGGCTGTCATGTTTCGAGTTATAAATGAAAGCACAGTAATAAAATACAACAAATAAACCCATGAAAAACTCTGTACCATCAGTAAATCCACCCTTGAGAATAGGGAAAATTAACTATAAAGCATATAAAAATAAGTGTAAAAGCAGATACTTCAAGGGAACTTTGAAATTTTCTGTTCTTTCAAGGCACCTTACTCGAATAAGAGACTTGTTATTTAAAGTTCTAAGCCACTCTGGTGTTATGCCTGAATTATTCCAATCAGGAAACAAGGCAAAACACAAGTAATGTTGTGGTGATGGATACGAAGTGCTACTTTTTCTCCAAACCTCACTGAAAGAGTAAGCCAGGTGAAGTAGTGTTCTTCCATCTCTGCAAGTGCACTTTTCATCTTGACATCTGAAAGTAAATGCCGGGCTAGAGGTTTGAGCTCTTGCCATGACTCTAGCAAACCATCAGCCTATTTTCCAGAATATCAAACTGTTCAGAGATACTATTTTAAATGAAATAAAATACAAAACAAACAAACAAAAAACCCCACACCAAAACTTTGTGCCCCGTGCATACAAACTGAGTAACTCTTGAATTAAGAGACGGTCAAGAATGTATATGCTCCTAGAGCCTGGCAATGCTACAGAAAATCATTTTTCTCTGCAGTGTTGCTTTGTAACCAGATCCATTTATCAGTGCTGGCTGAAAGTCAGGACATCTGTTCCTAACAAAATTTTGACATTTCCAGACTTTCACTTTATTCCAAACTGGAAGAAAACCGAGTATTATTCACATTTCCTACAAATGCTCTAGAAAATAACAGTTCCAGGTTAGCGCACACAAGATTTCCTCTAATTAGGATACAGGGTGTGTTTCTTCTGTCAAATATCAAACTGTGCAATTGTCACCCCAAACTGACATTTTGAAGTCTCATTTTCTAGACCAGTCAACATTTTATAGCTGCTCTTAAAAATATTTTTAATTAAATGATTTTTAATAAAATAGAACACCTAGAGTAATTACATCAAAGTGGTATGATGCCAGTGTGGTGTATAAATTACTTTGGGTCACACATACATATGTATTTGCAACTATATATATTACTTATGTAAACAATTAGTGAATGTGGAACTAAAGACCGGCTTCTCTTGCCTATTTTCTAAGAATCTTATTAACTTGAACACAAGGGAAATAAAAGCTTTTCTAGTAAGGCATGTGATCACCATTCCCTGTCTTCTAAGGGCCTCTTTCTGTGAGGTTTTTTCCAAAACCAAAATTATCTTGAAGATATTGCAGTGTGAAGAAACAACTTAAGGGGAACAAAACTAAAATTATCCTCAAAATTCCCTGTTGGAATCGATTTTAGTGCTGTAGGAAACTCAAAGTATTGATCCTAGAAGGGAACAGAATGTGTTTATACCACCGCAGCTCAGACTTCATTTTTGGTACCCACAAGACAATTCCTGTCTTAGGTAGGGAAGGTCCACATCTATTTCTTGATTTACACCCTACCTGCTCACACACCAGACCACAATAAAATCAAAAGACCCATTCTACAACAAATGGAAAAATCCAGATGCCCATTCCATCAAGTGCTTTGCGCTCTGCCCTAAGTTTCTCCGGAAGGTTTACAGTGAACTGCAACCTAATCCTCACCAACACAGTTTACAAACCTCATAGAGCTGCAGGAGCCCCCTGGAGCCATTCATGCAAGTCAGTGAGGTTTGATTTCCTAGAACCACTGGGGCTAGAAGAGACCTCTGGAGATCACCAAGTCCAGGCCCCTGCTCACAGCACAGTCAACTAGAGCAGGACAGTGCCCGGTTGGTTTTCGAGTATCTCCGCAGACGAAGGCTCCACAGCCTCTCTGGGCAATCTGTCCCAGCGCTTCACCACTATCCCAGGAAAAAGTTTCTTCTCGTGTTCACACAGAATTTCCTGCACATCAATTGCTTGTTGCCTCTTGTCCTTTCACTGAACATCACTAAGAAGAGTTGGTCTCTGCCTTCTTTACTCCCTATCAGGTATTTGTAGACACTGATAAAATCCTCCTGAGCTTTCTCTTCTCCAGACAGAACTGTTCTAGCTCTCAGCCCTTCCTCATACATCAGATGCTTCAAATCCTCAATCATCTTAGTGGCCTTTCTCTGCCCTCACTCCAGGATGTTCATGTCTTGTAGAGGGGAGGCAAAAATTGGACTCATCACTTCAGACATAGTGAGTACAGGAGAATAATTCCTTCCCTTGACCTGCTGGCAATACTTTTTCCATTGAGGCTGGCACACTTCTGGCTCACATTCAACTTTTCACCAGTGCTCCCAAGACTCCATCTGCAATTCAGTTTGTTGTAATCACGTCAATGTAATCACTGCAAAGTTACCTTAGTACATCAGGTGGTGTAATCCTGGGGAACGTTTGGGCTGGAAGCATTCGTAGTCAGGCTACTCTCTTATCTCTCCCTTCTCTCATAGTAGGTGTGTGGGAAAAGGTGACAGATAAGTATCAACCACCCAATTACCACCCAATTATTGCTTCAATATATACAAAACATGCTTCTGCTTGTGGTCTAACCACTTGCTTTTCTTTTTCTCAACGGCTTCTTTCCAACATGATGCCTGTGATAGGAACAAATACACCTAAATGGACCCGATCATCTCGTCCAGCAACATGCTTCAGACAACCACAAGTAGTAAACAGCAGGAAGTTCACAAAAATCTAATGGACAATTGCAGTAAAACTTGTCAACAGGCACATTTCTATCCATGACCCATTCATTACCTAGAACTTTGTTTTCAAGGGAAGCAACTGGTCTCACCAGTTGCAAGGGGATTCTGGTCTTGATGACTCGCCAGTCTCATCTGCTACAGCAATGCCCAGGAAAGTCACAGCCCTGAAAGTCAGCTGGCGAGAGGCCGGAGCCCTCCAGCTCCCCAGTTGAGCTGATTTCCTCCTCCTTGAGAAGTACATGAGAGAAGCACCACCACCACAAGATTTCTCAGCTCACTCATTTCCTGTAGATTTAATTTTGTCTGCTTTGTCATGCTCTAATGCCCACAGGTTAGACTGGCATTCCATGTTTATGCTGCCCACCTAAAGTTTCAGCAGTTGCCACACCAAGGCTAATTTCTACACTTGTTAAGGAACATATCTTGTTCAGATTGTGCCCTTCATGACAATGCACCAGACAGTTTGTGTTCAGCTACGTGGACCACTGCATTTCTCCCAGCAACAGATACATCATGCACTCAAGGAGACACAAGGGAAAGCAAGCACAAAAGCTATTACAATGTACCACTGATCTTTCCACATTACTCACTTGTGAGCTCAGCAAGTGCTTTTGATAAGCAGGGTCTCTTTACTTTGCACTGTAGAGCACACTCTTATTTCCAAACAAACAATTCCCTGCCACCCCATAAATGCGTCTCGGTAGCCTGGGCAGTTATGCTCATGTGTCTCCTTTGTCCAGGCAGGCAGCACTGATGCAAACGCAGTTCTCTCGTTTTCAAGTTCTCTGGACCTACAGGATGCCAAACAGCATAGTAAAGCAGAAGCTGAGAGTGGCCTCTGCTTCCACTCTCTCCTCAGTACAGAAGAGTCTCCAGGATGTGATAAACAATCGCAGTGAAAGTTCAGGTATCTATAGAATGTCAGATAGAACTGAATTCAGTCAGCAACACAAGCAAAAGGAGTGAAGAGATCCCAATTCCAGAGGAAGGATTTCAGTACCATTTTTACTAAGCCTCTTTCTCCTCCTGCTTGCAGAACTAAAGAACATTTAAGTTTCTCAGAGAATGGCAAACAGGCAACAAGTAAATGTGATGACACCACATGTAATAAATAAGAGAGCTGCTTTTTCCTCTGGGTCATCCCATTACTGTTAACAATGGAGCAACTGGCTTGTTACAAAGGACAGACAAATACTACTGCACACACAAATCTGAAGAATCTAAGATTTTATGCCAGTGAACACCCTCGGGGCTCTAACCTGTTTCTTGCACCAGTGTAAATGTGTCAGCTAGATTTATTTTTTTTTACTACAGTACTATAGGTTATTCCTCCTCACCCCTACAGGAGAGAACAAGACAGGGAAGATACTATTGAAAAGGAAGCTTCTACTGCACTCACAATGAGAAAAAAATAAAAGTGATTTAGATATATTGATTTACCCATCCAAGTGTGACCTGTGAGTTCAAAGGGTTTTCACCATTTTAGACCAAGCTTAAAATGCATCATGTATAATATTAAAATGAGGTTTAGGTTAGTGAACCTGAAAGATACTTCATTAATACAAGACAGTCTGGAGAACATTGGCATTTTGTTCCTCCCAGTGCTTGGATTCCTAGCTGATACACAAATATGTATCTTACATATTATAAAATCCACAAGATGGTTAAGAGGATGCTATACTTCTTTCTGGCTCTCATATACTCTTAGTAATTGGACAGACAATTATCTTAAGAGTTAAAATGTGATTATGCTCCATCAATAACAGTTACATGAGGCTTCACAATTGCTCAGCAGTATGAAAGCTTACCCATGACACCATTTGTGATTGAGAGGTACTAGCTACGCTGAAACAAAAAATACATCAGTAGAGCTTACTCTCTGCTTTTGGTACATAAGTCACAGCTTTGTGTTTCAGGTCCACCAGCATTATTAAAACCAACTCTAAGATTTTAACTGGCTATGCTAAATGCTCCAGCTGTCTCACCTCCACCACAACTGGATTACTTCAGAATAACCAGAAAGGTATCATCCTTCTGAGAAACTGATGGATGCCAGTTGGTGAAGGATTAGTCTTCTGTAAGGACAATGTGCTAGAAAGACTTCCTCACAGAGGACAGAAGATCTCAGCCCATCTGACCATCAGAAACTTTGGATCTCTCCTCTGTCAAATGATGGAGACCCACAGATTTCCCTCCCTTTCCCTTGACCTGCCCATCCCTGCTGCACCCCTAAAATCTCTAAGTGCCCAATGAGTGAAGGGAGTCACTGGTGTGGAGGAGCCAGCAATCAGTGTGTTAGATGGACACCTCCAAGCAACAGTTGATACACATCGTACACATCTGACTGTCCACAAGGTGTCAACTACAGTCAAACATACTATTGAATATTTTATAAGGTTACATCACTTATGAAAGCTACACACTTTTATGTTGGAATTTTAACTTTCTTGTCAAAACTCCAAGAGCACTTTGAGACAGGTACAGAAAGCCCAAATGCTAGTTAACCATCAAACTACTGTAGGCATGGGATATTTAACAAGCGTTGGGGAAAATAACAACAACGAAACACAAATATGGTCAAGTACACACTGTTCAGCTCAGGCATCTCCTTTCTCTCTACCCTGTTGACAGATAACAGAGACAGAGTCAAGGGAAAAGATTTCCCCAAACATTCATTTACTAAATACTCTGTACAGAAAGAGGCAGCACACCAGGAGCTCTTCTTTTCCTGAGGACAAATCCTTAGCAAATGTCTGTTAATCAATGACAGAAGCAGGAGCAACTGAAAGAGCCACTGGCCATTTGGATCCGACTGCACAGTGACAGGAATCCAGGCAAGAGCCGAATGGGAGTTTCTAACAGCAACTACACTCAGACAAAACCCCACCAACAGCAGCTCTACGCCAGTAACAGGCTTCCAGTGCTCACCAGTGACCTGCCACTGAAACTTTTCCCTCAGCTGAGCTATAGTTTGGCTGTCATACTTCTGTCACCTGGATATTTTAGAAAGCACTTTTAGTGGCATTCTCTGCTGGAGCTCAACACATATTTCCCATTTAGCTCCCAAGTTTGACATCAGCACTACCACACATCTGTCAATGGTCCTTCCCAAAGGACATTTAAATAGTAAGCATTTTATCCACTTCACACTCCTTTAAAGGAACACTCTCAGCTTACATCTGACAGATACATACCAGCCAACACTAACATGCCGTGATTCACCCACTTTGCTGGTGTCTGAGATTGGAAGGAACCTCTAGAGGTCGAGTCCAACTCCCTGCCAGAGCAGGATCACCTAGAGTAGGTCACACAGGAAGGCATCCAGGCAGGTTTTGAATGTCTCCAGAGAAGGAGACTCCACAACCTCTCTGGGCAGCCTGTTCCAGTGCACCATTACCCTCACAGTAAAAAAGTTTTTCCTTATGTTTACATGGAACCTCCTATGTTCTAGTTTGCACCCATTGCCCCTTGTCCCATCATTGGACGTCACTGAGAAGAGCCTGGCTCCATCCTCCTGACACTCACCCTTTATGTATTTATAAACATTAATGAGGTGACCCCTCAGTCTCCTCCAAGCTAAAGAGACCCAGCTCCCTCAGCCTTTCCTCATAAGGGAGATGTTCCACTCCAACATCTTTGTGGCTCTGCACTGGACTCTTTCAAGCAGTTCCCTGTCCTTCTGGAACTGAGGGGCCCAGAACTGGACACAAGATTCCAAGTGGGTGAGCAGACACCAGACTGGTCAGAGCTGGTAAGACAGACCTCCATCCACAGCAAGACAGGCAACAGCTCTCCAGGTAGAAACAACCATTTTGTTGTGAGGCACCTAATTCTGTTAGTGGCTGAAGCTCAAACACCGCAACCCTAGGAAATAAAAAAACTGGTTGCATTAATTTTCTGTCATTTATATTTTCCTTTATAACTAATGAAAAGAAACACAGAGAAATGGATAGTACAATGAGCGAGATATATCTTCATCTCTTCATTGAGGTCATCGATAGAGTTCACCCTCAGAAAATTTGCAGACACCACCAAGCTAGGCAGGAGCACGGATCTGCTTGAGGGTAGGGAGGCTCTACAGAAGGACCTGGAGAGGCTGGACCAATGGGCCCAGGCCAATGGTATGAGGTTCAAGAGCAAGCACCAGGTCCTCCACCCAGGCCACGACAACCCCCAGCAACACAATTAAAGCTATATTAGCTATACTGCTAATGCTCTGTTCTTATTATTTGTAAAAGAAATTGGTTTAAAGTTTAAAAGGAATAGCTTTTTCAGTTTTCTATGTCACCTCTATCTTTTCATAAGAAGTTAAATTTTCATGTCTTATTCCATTTCAACTGAATTAAACACTTAGAAAATAGCAATCAAAGATCTTACAAGTCATCCTATAAAAAATAGAAATTGTAAAAAATACAGAGAAAAGAGAATTATTGTCAGTGAACATATGGATCCACTTATACACAAGTGAATTATACCTGAATAATCAGATTTAGACTAACACACAGGGAATTAAACAAAAAACCCTATAAATACCACAGCCTACAAATAGGTTTTGATACAAATAACTATCATTGCCCACTCAACCTCACTAGATGAGGTTTCAGGCTGCTGGAAATGCAGCAAGTTTGTACATCCTCTTCCAATTCTGGGTTCCGTCTAGCCTACTCCTTGTTGTAAGAAGGGGTTGATACTAGAGGTCTTTGGGATTATGTAAGTCAAATTTGTATGTATATACTACATACTAGAAAAATTTGCAAGGCTTTAATGTATTGTCATCTGAATTAATATTTTCAGTTAGCAAGAAAAATTATATATACACGCCTGCAGACACAGTCATTGTATTATGTCACCCTGATCCACTAGGAATACTCCCATGTCATACTAAATGAGATTCAGGTGAGGTTACCTTTCAGGCTGAATTATCATTATAAAAGCAAAATGTCATACAAAAGCCATGAATTTCCATACCCTCATTGTCTAGAGCGTCTTGATCTGACATAGTAAACGCTCTGTTGCAATCAGTGCAGCTGGAGGGCTGTTCCTTTATAAATCCAGCTATTCCTGACCATATGAGCCCACTCCATTAACTGAGGAACATCAGCTTCACCCCATGTCTGTCCCTCATCAAGGCCAGAGGACAACAAAGGCATTATAAAGCACAGTGTGCTGATTTATGGAGTGATCTCATTAGCTCTGAGCCCAAACTGCTGCTTATGAGGCCAAAGCACGCTGCAACTACAGTGCAAAGAGATGTGAGAAACTGGAGATGAGCCAAGTGGACAGAAAGCAGCAATATTAGATTCCTTGACCTAGAAGATTGCTGGACTACATCAGAACTCTGGTTAGTTAGCACTTCTTTTGGAGGATTTGGACAAGTTCTTCCTTGAGAGAAGCCTCTAAAGCAGAGGTGTGTTACCCTCTTGCTTTGTGTCCAACAAGCACAGCAATTGCAGAGGGAACATTGGTTTTGTACAACCACACGCCCCTCAGAGGCCTCGTTTGGGAGGCTAGGAAAGGATGCTGCTTCTGAGCAGTGAGGTCTAGTGCACAGAGAGGAGAGCTATGTGAGCACATAAAAGAAAGGAAAAATTGTATTTGCCCAGAGTAACAGATTTTTCTTTATCCTTTAAGGCCAATTAAAACTACATCACCCTGCTAATAGTAAGACCAGTTTCAATTCAGCTTTAACCTGTCTTGTTGACACTAGAACTGGAAAGGATCTGGAGACAGAGACTTGTGTTATCTCCTTACAGCTGAAGGCATTACACAGTACAGGAGGCAATCATCAATTGCTTACCTGCCTTCAAAAGACAGACACATAAAATAGATGGATACGATGAAGAAATACGTGCCCACATTGCTATGCACTGCTAAACTCCTGCCATCTTCCAAATCACCAGGTGACACTATCTTTGCACTTAGTTATAGTTTTCTAAAATGTACTTTGTGTTTAAAGGAAGAGATGAATGAGAAGGAAGGGAAAAGATAAAAGGCTGTAAAGGTGTTTTAGCATCTCGTCCATAACGATGATGGCCCCAGCAGATAGATCCACTAAATCTCATGGTTATGAGATTATACCTCAGAGCAAAGCTGATTTCAAGAGCACTCATCAGCATCAGATCCAGGTGCTGAAGTGATTTAGCCTACACTTAATGTTCTAATCTACTTTTTCCTTTCATTCAAGAGTGCTGGCAGGACAAGGAAAATTTTTTTTTCCTTTCAAATAAGGAAAAGAAAAAAATTAGTAATTTCAGAAGTGCCTAGATTCTTTTCTTGACTTGGTTAGTTGACTCACCAAACCAGTAACAACAAAAAAAATCCAGTAGGATTAACTCTAATAGAATAAAGCAAAACATCCAAGTTCTGTCATTTCAATTGTACCCACAAACATGTACAAATATATATCTATATAGAACATAAATATATATAATGAAGTCAACTTTTAACCCTTATCCTTCAGACACATCAAGAACTTTGGAAGCAAAGACACAAAGTGCAAATCACAGCTCCTCCTGAACAATATTGCTTACTACTGTGAAGATCCATTAAGTCAGTGACCCTCCACAGCAAGGGAAGTAACCCTATCCTGCTCCAGCAGCCAGCTGCTGCAAAGGACTCTGAAAATAATGGATATAAAATACAACATCAAATTCTTAACACCTTGTGGCTGCTTACCCACCAGTGTAAAGAACTGCAAAAGCAGCTGTATTAGCTATCTTACAAAACAAAGTAGAAAATACAATGATAGTACAAACACTGCAGCATAACCATGGATTTAAAGTAGACCTACATTGGGTATTTCTTTAAATGTATTTCTGCATCTTTTTCCTCTTTAGTTGCTACCATTGCAAAAACAGGGAACTGTTACACATCTGCAAAAGCTTGTTCTGGGATGTAGGATGTACAACAGCCATCCACAACTTCAGTTTTGAAAAGGCAAAAAAATGTAGCTGTTAATACACAGCAAGAAAGAAAACATGAATGAAATATCAGCTTAACAGATACTCCTCTCTTTCTCCTTCCAGATCTTGTGTAGCTTTATCAATTGAAATAACTCAAGCCTTTAACCATGTGCATGTGGTATTTCTGTGGCTCCCAAAAACCAAAGCACAGAGGTCTAACAAAATAAATTACTAATGAGAAATAATAAGGCTTGATCTCTCCCTCATTCAAGCCAAAGACAATCCCCCTGTTTTGATCAGTGGAAGCAGGTCCAGTTGCTTTTGCTCAGCCTGCTTTAATAAAATGCTCTACATGAAAAAAAATCACAATAGTACCACACTGTGTGGTTTAATCCCACACAAAACGGCCTGATTCCACTCTGACAGTGAAGGTTTTGCAATTGATTTGAAACTAAAAACCAGGAAAAAGATATACTTCAGTAGTTAACCCAGCCTTTTTGGAGGTGTCTCACCTACGATCAGGCTAGCAGTATGCATTTCCAGTTCTAAATTTCAAAACTGGCCTAATGAATATGAAAATTACAAAGATGTACTGATTTTCTCATCTGTATAATTAACACTTAAAAATATCCTGCACTGCAAAATTAAAAATTAATTGAATGAAGATAGATAACCAGAGGGAGTGGATACAGATTATTAAATAATCAGAGTAGCTTCTACAGACTAACAGTCCCCTCAGAACTAGCAGAAACAATGCGATTCTAAGTTTAGGCTGAAATTGTCTCCCTGACTAATTGTTCCTCCATCTAAACACAGCCCTGCTGTGACACATATTGCAGTTCAGATGGCAAGAGATGCAACATCACGCACCCACTTTCAGCGCTCGAAAGTACACATTGTACAGACTGCAAAGGGAAAAAATAAATCTCCACGTTAATACTTTGACATTATCTAAGACTTGGCACTGAAATTGTAACTATGCTGCAGTATTTAACTCAGGATAAGTGTTTAACTTTTGAAAACCTCGGATTTTCAGGCCGACCACAAGTTTTGCGGTCTTTTTCAGTAAATCTGTAAAGCCACACAAGTTAACAACAGCCCACGACAGCTGATTTTTCAAAACATATATGGTCCTCTCAACTGAGTCAGCAGAACAGCCAAGTTTGTCACAAACCAACATCCCAGGTGCCATATTCTAACCAGGGAGAAAGAATACTCAGCATATGTGGAGTGCTACCTGGCAGAACAGCTATTTCATGATTTCTGAAGTATTTTTATAACCCATCTTGTGGCAACTACTGGTCTTTATCTTTCTTGACTAACCTAATAGCATTGCCTAGGAAGACAGCGCAGAAAGAACGTAGGTGTCGGCACAGAGAATCATTCTTTTGTTCTCTGCAGCTGGAGGGATCGCCACCTTTGTCAGGCAGCACAAAAGCGGTGCAAGTCAGCAACTCACTTCGCTTCAGCTGCCTCCCTGGCACTGGCGGCCTCCGAGAAATACCCCTAAGGAAACAAAGACAGACTCATCGCTGACCAACCACAAGTTCATACACGTATATCTATTCACATGTTTGTGAAAAGTGTATTTTGAATTCATCAGTCCTCAAGAATGGCGAGTTCGGTTCGGTGATGAACAGCGCCTGGAGCGGTTCTCCACAGAGACCCTACGTCCTGCCAGGACTCACCAGTATTCCCCATGCACGACACGACCCGTCCGCACCGCTACCGCTCGAACCGGCCAAGCAAAAAGTCCGCTCGGCCGCACCACAGCGCTCCGCCCGCAGGCTGCCGGCTGCTCACCCCCAAACCGCCCCCCTTCCCGCCGGACGCCCGGCTCT